>MU399614.1:0-191751 GCA_022578875.1 Hypoxylon crocopeplum | reverse complement strand
CCCTAACCCTAACCCTAACCCTAACCCTAACCCTAACCCTAACCCTAACCCTAACCCTAACCCTAACCCTAACCCTAACCCTAACCCTAACCCTGCTATGTGTCTCTTGTGCTACCTTAACCTTTCCCCCTATCATTCGTTCATCATCCCTTCCCCTTCGCCTATCTCCTCGTTGGTTCGTGCTATCAGTTCATTCAACTTTGGCCGAAATGGCCACTCGTTCCATAGCTCTAGCAGCTCTTCCCACTGCCGCTCGTTAAGCATCCTCGGGGTCAGTTCGGTATATCGAGCCTTGGTCATCACTCCTCCATGGTCGAGGTCCCTGGCACTTTTCCATCGAGGCATAATGTAGTCGGCTGCCCCCGGCATAAGCGCGTCCAAGGCCTGGGTGACAGGCTGGGTGCTGTGGCCCATCATAGAACTCATGATCAACTCGAAGCAGTCGCCGGTGCGGTTTGAGTTGGGCCCTGTTTCACGCAGTAGGGGATGGACTTCCTTCGGTTGAACGTCGAGGAGGCTGCATTGGACGTTGGGGAAGAATTCCTCAGGTTGAGCGACCATTAGGTCGTATGGTCGACGGTCCCAGTTGAGCATTGGCGGGCTCTGGCGGTAGCAGTGGAGATTGTCCTTGTAGGTGACGAATTCGTCGATGAACCCCTTAGGCTGGGCTTGTAGGTTGGCCTCCCACTCTTTTTCTAACGCCTCGATCTCTCCAGGCGAGGCCTTTCCAGACTTGTACAAGGCATTGATAGAGTCCAAGGCAGATACCGATTCGAACATGCGCTGATGCTTCTTGTCCTCCCAGTTAGCTCTCCACCGATAGGCCTGCATGCTTTTATAGTTGACGGTGCCTTTGGTGAAGACTTGCTCCTCGTGCGCCGCCTCTAGTTCACTCAGAGTGTCTTGGAAAGGTCTTTTATATACAGGGGGGGTAGTACCCGGCTCGCGGACTTTCTTCACCAGTCGAGCCGCTTTCAGATCGTCAGACTCCCGCCCGGCAGGTAACCTCACACCAGAGGCCTGCATCCTCTTCCAGGTAGCGAGGTCGCTGCTGGTATCGATGACTTTATCGCGGACGAACCAGACCGAGTCGGGGCCGCCACGGCCGCACACCTCGCGCACCCACTCGCAGGAAAGCTCGGTGTCGAGGGCTAGCCTCTTCCGTTTCTGCATGACCTTGGGGATTATGCCGTACTTGTCGTCGTGGCGCGTCCATATCAGCATGCGGACGAGCCCGTAGCGTTGGAAGAGGCTGCTGGTGCGGATAGCGTCGATGAACTGGTAGAGGACGAGGTGGGCGAGGGACTCGAACATGAGGAATCGCTTCTTAGGGTGGAAGGAGAGGTTGGCGGTGACTAAGAGGGTATCGTTGCGCCGCGTCAACTGGTCGGCGTTGGGGATGACCTGGTGAGGGAGGTGCTCGGGAGTCATGACAGAGTTGAGCTCCCGCCAGACGATCCCGGACGCTGGAAGGAGGGTGGTGTTGGGTCGGTCGAGAAGAGGCTTGAGGAAGGGCCGGTATAGCTCGGCGTCGGGTTCCATCAGAATATGCGACCGCGGCTGGAGATAGTCATGCAACTTCCGACTCCAGAGCCCGGCGCCGGGGTATATATCAAGGATGTCGCATCCTTTGTGGCGGTCGAGAGAGGAGCCGATATATGAGAAGATGTCGTCGCATAGCTTCTCGCTAACGACGTTTACTCGGGCCTTGTCGCCGCTGATTTTAGATTTCTTCTTCGCCTTTTTCACCTGGGGCCCCTTGCGAGGTGGTACCCATATACCGGTAGCGGCAAGTTCGGTAGCGACAGGGCCTGAAGCCTCTAATTGCGACGCGTCGAGAGCTTTGGATGCAAAAGCGCGTCGGAGAGTTATAAGGGTCGAGGGCTTGCGAAGGAAGATAAGGGGGGAGGAAAAGACAGCCCGCCCATTGCTGCGGACTCGTAACATATGCAATGAGAGACAAGAGGGCGGGAAATCTACCTCCAGCTTATATTTCCGTTTGTGAGATGATGAAGTGCGTCTGTATAAAAAATTCTTTCTTTTCCCTTTTTTTCGATATTTCGCGCCCGGCGTCTAGTGGGGAATCCCGCCATTAGCTCAGCCACAGCGGCCCGAAACATTTCTAAGACTCGGGCGGCGAGCGCGGGGCGCGTCACTACCCAGGTAGCACTTTACCCGTAGTAGCTGCTCATAGATGTCGTAGCATTTACATGTAAGCAATGAGGGCATTAAGAACCTCAATTTACTTCAATTGTTATGCTGATACTTAAATTTTATTCATATTTATCTACGACGTAACCCAACCACCCAAATAAGTCGGCTTACCCAGGCTGCCTTCCGCAAACTGTCCCTACCTACCTAGGTAACTAACATGAATAGCACCACAGCTAAAGGGACATCGCGCAGTCCTCGCCAGAACCATATATATCACAATTACGGCGCGGATCATATAGCAAAATTATGTTTAAAATACCCTCTTAGCTTCTATCTTCTCTACAGAGTTTCAAACCCAACTCCCGTAGTAAGGTTACATAACCTCTTAATAAGTTCGCCTTCGATAATCACTACAATTTCCCACTACCACTTACATATATTCTCATAACGCCATCAGCCTCCATAACTAACCCAAAAACCCTGACCCTGACCCTGATCATATTAATGATTTGGGTTTTTTCCTTATTTTTATCTCATTTAATTACGTTAAAATACATGTACAGGTGTAATATCGTAAGATTTAGATCGGAATGCTACGGAATATATGACGCTAGCTAACTAGTCGCTCGCGGGTTGCATGGAATCATAATAGAAACGGCTATAAGTTGTCTGCGCTTCAATTAATCTTGAAATATCGATGTGCGCTCGTCGCATGGTTTTTTGTTGTCATCGCCACTCTATCTCGCTAGATAACTCTCAAATCAGCAGCACAACTCATGTCAGCCCTACTACGTCACTCATGCGATCCCTCAGCATGATAGGCCTGGGGCGGCAGTGGATGGGAGGCCCTGCCAGCAATCCACTTGTCACCTGCGGGACAGCAACATCTTGCCCTTTTTGGATAACGCGAATTCGGCCACCGCTGTACTACCACGACATGCTCTCATGCGGTCAATAGCTTGGCAGGCAACCTCAGCCGCTTCAGGGAACTAAGTTAGGAAAAATTTAAACATACCTATGTAGGACTTCTCGCCCTAGGCAGCCCAGATCCTCCAGAGTCATGACATAGCGGGTTACACCGCCTTCAGGTTCAAGACAAGTCGTAGGTCGGCGGTATTGGCTGAAATACGTCGAGTATGTAGGTATATATATGTATATTATATATCATCTTCGTTGAATTCAACCCACTCGTACTCATCTTCCTCCCTATTCAATCACGCGGCGACTTAATTTCGTCTAACTACGACTCTGCACGAACATCTACCACCACGTTGCCATGGTTTCGTCAATATCCGTCTCTCGAGCCGTGCTGGTTTCGACATGCTTGCTTTCAACTGTCCTTGCTCAAAGTCAGGCTCAAGAGCATGAGATTGCGTGGCTACGGGACACCCAACGCGAGTATTCTACCTCTTTCTCAAAGCTCGAGACGGCCGAGGACACTGAGGAAGAGACCTCAAAGCTTCTTGTTTCCGCCGGAAACGAGTGAGTCCCGTGACTTACTACCTCCGTCATCAGCGTAGCAGCTAACACCATATCTAGCAACGACGTCACGGTGACCGACGCCTCAATCTCCCCAGAAGCGCAAAAGCGAGACCCTAAGAGGAGGCCTAACAACTCTTTGAATAACGGCACCAATTCAACTCAAGACGACGAGTCAGGAGCGGGCAAATGTAATATCTCCGGGCCCTTGTCAATCGTGGCGGGCCTCGCAATCATGGCGGTGATTCTACAACTCTAAGTTGTTGAAGGCCTACAGCGCAGGTGTATTCATGTTCGCCTCGCTCATAGCTACCTATACAGAGGTATAAATGCTGTAGACCCAGCTTCCGGTTCAGCATGGATATCATTATACGGCTCAATAAGATCATATTCTACGCATTAGCGGGTACCGACGAACATTCCGGTTTGCCCCTTGTATTTAATAACTTCAGATATTAGTTTCGGAATCTCAGGGAATTATATATTGGCCTTGTCGATTTCCTCTACCTATTTCGAGACGGTCTGTTCATTGTGTGCTTTGACTGATATTGAGTATGTGCCTTTCTGGATATGTGAGCTAAAGTGGCTGAACTCGCAACATTCTCTGCTATATCTAGCAAGTGACTTTGTTGCAGCTTAGTTCACACACCGCGATTGCCGATCTCCAGTTGCCCACATCATCCCTTGTCACTGTCCCTAAGTCTAATTTCTAGTTATTTGGGGAAAGCCGCCGTGTCGAGAAAGGATATAATGGTGTGATATAATATAAGTACACTTCGTCGCTAGCATATTGTAGGAGAATTAAGATATTCCATGCTTTCATGAGAGGACCGGGTACACACCCACCAAGCAGGTCTGGTGAGATATAGAGGACAAAGCTCCTTATACAGACCAAACTTACCTGAAAGGTATTCTCTACTAAAGCTACCTGTTACTATCTTCCCCTAGCCCTTCGATATACATACGAGGGTTCTTCTCTCCTTTCTTGTCACCTATCACAACCTCAACCCGCTAGTGCCCTAACAGCCTAGGTCTTTGACACGGGCTTAGAGATAACACCTAATTGGTGAAGGGAACCCCATCGAATTGAAGAGGTTTCCGCCCATAATCCCTTTATTTGAGAGGAAATATTCTTCTACTATTTCTTGTTCTGGTCGAGCGTGCTCGAAACATGATAGGTGTTGAGCCGTGGACTAAACGAGAAGAATCACAGAGTAGAATGCATCAATCATTATCCTAATATTAGAGCCCATTATGGAGATCTTCGAGTGTGGGCGCTAAGACAGATATAGCCCACAGCAGACCTTCAGCGCAAACGACTTCTTTATTTCGGTGTTTCGTTCCCTTTCGTTCTCGGACATGGCCGTTCTCTGAGCTTTCTTATTGATATGAATGGATAGGGGTGAGCACAGTAAGAGACTATAGTACAGTCTATGTGGCTATCGCTACACTACCATACGTGGTAACCCTGCTATCTTGATGCTATTTCTTCACCGGCCGAGTTTCTAAGCGATAGAACCTCTTGCCGCCCCCAACGGTAACATTGAATTTTACCATAGTTCTATTTGCATCTGCCTACTTCGTCCGAGCTCTGATTTGTCAGTGTACCGCAGTTCTCCGCACTAGCCAGAGGCACAACAATTCATCCGACACGGACTAGAGAGACATGTTCAAGTCTTTCACAGTATTGGTCTTATGTCACTGCTTACGTACGGTCACTCAGATCATCATCACTCGGCTTCGCGTTTGGATATAACCGAAAAGTTAGTCAGTGAATTGATTGGAAGTCGTCCTCGGGCTAGAGTATTTTCTTTTTCAAAGCTACCTAGCCCGGTATGCATCATAACCCTAACTATCTGTGAGTAACATCTATAGCCCTTATCCCTAGCCCGTATTCTTATCCCGTAACTAGCCGCGCTAGGGAGCTCACCTTGCTTACAGATCTAGGTCCACACTGTTGACGTGCTTCGTCCATTATCTAAAATCCGTGGGAGGCCCGAGTTGTGAAGAAATACGCAATCAAGTAGTCAAAATAGAGGCGGGCGCCGCAAGAACCCTGAAATCTTGGGGGCGTAAGCGATGGCAATAAGTTAGATTAAAGATCTTATTGATTAAGCATCTCACGATCGCTAGGTCCTGCCGTCATTCTCGGGGCTCTTTGGGTTTGTAACGTTCGCGGCATTATTGGCATGATTCCCAGGTGAGTCCCAATCTTTCGAAGCTGGCATTGGCGTCTAATGTCCACATGCATATTACTGCTCCTTATGTCCTGCACATACAAGCTTTTACCCAGATGCACAAGATGTCCCAGTAGACCGGTTGACAGTTGGCCTTAAAACATGACAGCAGGACAAGGTGGGTTTACGCGGAGTTTGAAATTAATCCCGGCCCTGCTTTGAGTCACAATTCTTTTACGTCTGACTGAGCTACGCTTTACATATCCACTCAGAAGTTTCCCTGGCCGTTGAAGTATGGCTGATAGTCTCTCCTGCGTTGTTCCCGTCACTCTTTACCTGATTCGTGATAATTTTCGAAAGTGCTAACCTCCTGTTAAGACCCAACCGACGTTCTTCAAGGGATCTGCTCTTGAGATGACTAAACCGATTATAGGGAGGCCTTATGTGATTGTTCAGCATCATGAGTAAAGTCTCGGTAAGCTTACAAATGAGTACCTGCTTAGATAGCTAGGGGTGCCGTTGGTGATAACGTGGAACATTGTCTCATCGAGCCACTGTTTACAGGTACTAATAAAGTACGTAATAGCGAATATTCCGCGTTGAATCCTCTACCATCGTCATCCCCCGTACAGGTGTAGTTTCACCTACCATACTTCGGGCAACGGTAACGGCTTTGTTGTCTCTATGCGCTATCCATCGACAAATGGGGCGCCTGTCGCCCAGTTGAGTCTCGGTAACGGTGAATTAGAAAGCCTCAGTTTAGTCTCGAGCGGTATGATGAATTAGTGTACTGGCTATCACGATAAATTGATATTTGTCAAGACATTGGTCATAAAGCGATGGCCGTATTGTGCGGCTAATTACCGGCCAAGGTGTAAGTCTTTTGCTGACGGCCTGATATACTATAGATAAACTCACTTTACAGAAGTGACATCGTGGGACTTTAGTTCGGCAGTTCAGACGGGGCGAAGTAGGGTATTAAATTGTGTGTCAGCTGACACTGTTAGGAACGACTTGATAAAGGGCACTCTGATCTAGCTAAGGTAGTAGACTCCGATCCACCCAATATGTCTATTAGAACCGTGATATCACCTCTACCAGGTGCCTTCGCTTGTGGACGTATTTTCTTTAGAGATAGGAAATAACGAGTTTATTAAATGTAAGCACGTGACCATACATATTTTGAAACCGGACAGACATAACCATGCCTTAAAGCTGGGAATTGAAGCCGACCCTATTGAAGTTACCTACCTGGTACCTACCACACTCGCTGCCCGGTCCATAGCTTCGATTTTAGAAACCCTGTATTTCTCATGTTCTCTTTCACAATAGGCTCAATACCCAGGGTGTTTATATAGGTAGGTACTTGCTGTGTACTCGGACGATAGAGCGGGACATACCCTAGCCCTCTCCAAATGCTCTCAAACCCCGAAAGTAGCCGTTGTAGTGTTCTGTAAACTTTGGGGGTACTAAAGTTTATAATATCAGTCGTCAAGCTCACAGGTTGACTTGGAGCCCATATATGAGATGTTTATAGCAGGGTTTACACTTCTGTTGGGAATCGCTAATCCAATGACTCGCCTTGAACAGCCAATAGAGTCACTAGACATTTAAAAGAAAGTCTGACGATCTATGTGACAGCTTTATTCCCACCTCAGTTGTGGGGAAGTCTAATCTAATCTATCTGAGGGTTACCGTGAAATCTAACACGTCGAAGGTGGCGCCGCTTGTCCTTAATCTCAGTCCTCATATGCAAAAACCTTGCATTGTCCATTAACAACACCACATTCTCCTTGAACACGTCTTCGGGGAGCCGCCAACCATTTGCCTCTGGATCGTCTAGCAAATTGTTGAGCTCCCCTATGACTTCGTTCACAACCGGACTCTTGCTAGGAGGGTCTGCAAGAATATCCCGGCGGAATCGAAGCAGGTAACGGCCAGACTCCGGGTCGATGCTCAACAGCTTTCCTTTGATACTGGCTTTGCCCTTGTAGAACTCATCCGGCACTTGGAGATCAAGTTCTGTATTTAGCAGTGTCTCGACTGAAGAAGGTTTGAGCGAAGTAACAAGGTCTTCGGCAGGCAACACGCGGAAAATGCCTCCACCTAGCTTGTCTGGGTGTACGATATGCAACGCAAAAAACCGTTGAGGGGTCTCTTCGAAAGCACCGTCTGTGTGCCAGGCAAATTCTCCGACGCCATGAGAATGACTATGTGCTCTACCACCAGATTTGGCGCTTACAACCCCTTCGGGCTTATAAGTTACATCCCACTACGACGCATCGTAAGCGGACTGTAGGTTCATGCTTGAAGGTGATTTACATACCAGTGCACCTTGAGTGCTAGAGTGCGTATCAGGTGCACACCCCAAGGCGTCAATGAGCTGCAGTGTAAATTGGCTGGCACCATCATCGAAACCAAGCTCGATAGCCACAATACCATGCTCGCGGAGCGCGTGGGCGAACAGGTTTTTCATCTGTAGACCCATTTCTCGCGAGGGAGCCTTGAAATGAGTTCCGAGCGGAAGGTTGAAATATTTCTCTGCTTTGTTGGGTGTAGGCAAGTCGAGAACAACTGGAGTTGACTTGACTAGGGCCTTTAGGTAGGAGTAGTCTGGCGGTATACCGACAGGTGTGGACCCGACGGTAGCGTTAGTCTCAAGTGCTGGAGCCCGTCGTAGAGCTGTGTGGCTAATTAGACGACTCGACAGTGAGGAGATCGTAAGACGGTGAGTCGTGGGAGACATCCTGGGAAGATTCCCTAGACAGGGCTTTGCCCCGTTGCTCACACAGCGCAGTGTGCAATAACTCATATTGGCTCAATTTATGTAAACAAAAGATGAAGGGTGTAAAGTCAGGGAGAAAGGGGCTTGAAGTTACTTGCATTTAAGCTCAGGCTTCTGGGTTCAGTCTCATTCTTATACGAAGACAACCATGACTACAAGATATAAAACTAAAACAGCTCACTACCTACCAAGGTACATTATCACATGCCTCTGAAGTCCTTCAGAGATATTCACCCGCTCCTGCAGACCCATCACGACCAACAGGGAGCCGAGAGCGGGTATGTTCTCCGGACAAGAAGCCCGCTCCTACTTACGCAGTTATCCAACGTAATATCCGATCTCAAAGTTCTTGGTTGCTGCAGTTCGGAAGCTATCATGAATTGTGTAAGCTGAAAATATACGATGTGGCAACACTTCAGGGTTGATAATATTCGCCAAGTAAGCATGATATACGGTGAGTGGATTGGCGCAGCATATCTATTGGCATTGGTTGTCCTGGAACTCAGGAAATGTGGACAAGAGATAACCAACCTGCCTGGTGCATAGCTGAGTCTCCACGGTCGTCGTCAACTCCGCTGGGTATTTGGCCGACGTATCGATTAAGAGATTGAATTGGCTGAGTTGTGAGAAATAATCGGAAGAGTGCTGCCCAATACCGAGTAAGGTAACGCACAGTTTCAGTACTATAGAACCATTCACAATTCACAAAGCCCGTATCTCTACAACGCATTTCATTCCCTATCGTTGATCGGTTTCCGGACAAGCCTGCGTCGATTGTTTACAGCGTCGATATCTGCGAGAGTCCGTACATTACACGACATGGGGGAGATAACATCGACATAGTAGTCCAAAAGGGGTAATCAACAACCTCTGCAAGGGACCTTGCTCCGCATTTCGTCAGTTGTTAGGCAATGCCCATCATTCCATAAATCCGGTATCTCGCTACCGGTGATAGAGGGACGTAGTCGGAGATCGGGGGCGTATCTGACAAACGGCTCGTCAGATGCGTGAGAATAAGATATTCAATGCAATACAGTGCCTGAGCTAAGACGTAGGCAAAGGTAACTGGGTTATACATTGCGAGAAGAAAATCGCTCAGCCCTACAGTTATACAATGACCCCCACGAGAGTGGATAATGTCATTGGGGGAACAGACGCGGCTCGGGTGACCGACCAGTAGACTACGTTAACGTCTGACTCAACACGCAGTATCTATCCGAAGTATGAATGTTGGTGGGTCATATTGAAGCTGTTAAATACTACCTCTCAAGCATCGTGAGATCGGGATCAGCGGTGTTGAGGACAGTGTTGATATCTAGGTAATCTTGAGATAACAAGCACGCCATATGCGGAAATTTTCGAAACATGCCGCATCGTAATTTCCGCACCGCCGTGGATATCGACGGGATATACGCACTCCGCTGGCTCACCGCAACTTGTATACATTGCATGCGTTATCTTTGTAATATGTCAGTTCCGGTGAGGGTCCGCTATACCGCGCCAATACTCAGTCTCATATCCCATGATCCGGTTGGCTGATCCTGATCCATGACAATCCTGGCCATCATATTCTTAAAGCATACTCCAAGCTCGGTCATTTACTATAAGGCAGAAAGATACGCAAGCCCCTTAACTGTTCCAGCAATCCAAGACTGTATACGCTAGACCACCTTGAAATTCTGAACTATGCAAATGTACGGTTAATCCTAGGTACTGACTGAGTCCCAAAGCTAACATAGACCAGGAACGAAGCTCAAGCACCGTCCGCTGCCTCAACCCAACCAGATGAAGAGGAGAAAACCAGGCCAGACTCTGGCTTTATTACGTTTTCAAAGGGTATCTGGTGGTTTGTCAAGGATCAATGGTTCATAATCTCGCTGCTGCTGTTGGTTCTCATCTCGTCTCAAGCACAAGTGCCCGAACAACAACAGCATGTCAAAAGCACAGTCGTGCAGAACCTAGCCGTCGCAGTAATTTTCTTTATAAACGGATGCACCATTCCTACCAACATTCTTCTGCAGAATATACGACGATGGCATATCCATCTTTTTATCCAGATCATGTGCTTCTTGCTCACGTCTTCAACTGCCCTTGGTGTCGTCACAGCTGCCGCTACTAATCCAACCTTCATGGACCCTGCTTTGCTCAATGGTATCACTGTTCTTGGTTGCTTGCCAACGGCGTGAGTCTTCACCAATAACCGCTGCTTGCACATCAGAAGGGGTACATGAGCTAACAGGTTTCTTGCAGTCTTTCTTTCAATACGACAATGACTAAAAAGTCCCGTGGCAACGACGCGCTCACCTTGACCGAGTCAGTTATTGGCAGCCTGTTGGGGCCCCTCGTCTCGGCTGCTTTGATTCAACTTTATTCCTCTATAGACTCGTGGTATACCCAAACTTTACCTAAGACACCAGCAGGCTATGGCGAGGTCTTCAAGCAGGTGTTTCAACAGCTGGGCTTAACTCTCTTCCTCCCTCTAGTAGGTGATCATCAGCTGCCTTTCGCATAGCTCCGAGCCCCGTGTGATTAGGACTAATTCCGGCATCGCAGGTCGTCGGACAGGTTGTCCTCTGGCTTTTCCCAAATTCGACAAAAAGGGTCATGACCACTTACAAAGCAAGCAAACTGGCATCGCTTTCCCTCTTGACCTTGATCTGGTCCGCGTACGACGGGGCCTTCGAGACTGGATCTTTCTCAAGTTTGAAACCCAGCAACATAGTGTTTTTTGTCTTCATATCCGTCGCACTTTGCCTGTTTTGGGCCATTGCGGCAATGCTTGCTTCGATACTATGGCTACCCAAGGAGGATTGCATTGCAATTGTGTTCTGTGTGTCGACCAAGACTCCAGCGTTAGGAGTACCGCTCATTAATCTTGTGTTCGCGGAGATTACTCAAGTTGATTCAGCAAAGATGTGTATACCAATGGTAGTCTTCCAGTGCGTTCAGACTTGTCTGGGTAGCATAGCTACAATTATGTTCAGGAAGTGGGTAGAGAAGGCGAATACTCACTCGCAATCAGCATAGCTTTGATAGAAATCAAATCGCTTACAAACTCCCCGTTTAGTTTTACATCATGTTGCTGGTAGTCTGTACCTAGGTATGGTAGGTTAGGTATATTATAAACAACTTGTCATTGTCAGAGCCCTAGCCTCTTGGGCATTCTACCTGCCAGAGAATGCGTGAGTATTAATCCAGCTCTTTGTAGGCATGTATGCTCCTAGGGCTATATAGAGGTAGGTACCTCCGGTACCTACCCAATGTACAGATTGCGAGCTCTGTGGAGAACACCTTTCCCGTTCACCCCTTAAATATTTATTCTACATTGTGGCAGTCATATTCCTAGTCTTTCTACTAGACAGCTAGGGTATCAATAACTTGGAGCACAGCACCCTTAGTAAATGGGACAATGCAAGGGGCACTTCGGGTATATGAGATATATCACTATCCGTAAGCAGACGTTGCTTATTTCATTCTACAACTACCAACTTCGTCTCTCTAACAGTCGAGACAATACGTCGCCCAACCTACATCGACACACCGGGAATACTCTCCAACCCTACAAGGTGTTAGCTAAATTTATCGTGTCGATGTGGGGGGTAATAACTTACATCCATCGACATCCTCTACAGCAGTTTGAGCCTTGGTGCACTTCATAGCCTCCTCAGACGTCTGGGTCTTGAGCTCTCTGCAAACAGCATTATTGCACCGAGCGTCAAGAGCACGCTGGAGCGAATCATCTTTCCAGCCAAAGATGTAGTCACCGTGCTGTGAAAATCCAGTCCTAGCAGTACAGTCAGTTCGTAGCTGGGTCGCGAGCGTATACTTAGAGACTTACTTGTCATCAGTGCTCCAGAAGAACGGCTGCGAGCCGTCCTCGGGCCATAGTTCAGGGTCGTTGAAGAGTGTGGTCTATGATATATGCGAGTCAGCTATCAGTCCGCAACATAGCCGGTGCGATCGGTCTCATTATGTTACAGTTCGCGGGGGATATCGAGGCAAGAGATGATACTTACGTCCCACATAACCTCGTACATGAGTTGAGGCAACCTCACGGGGTGGCTTGTGGGACAGGTGCCCACTGATTCGAATGTTCCCGAGCTTGGATAGGCAACGTGGCTGGTGTGGTCTGGGCTGTCCAAGTTCTTGCCATCCCAGCAGCTACAAGTCGATATTAGCCATGTTTATTCACACTTCGTTTCATGGGATATGTTGCGGAAGATAGGGATGAGAAATGTTAAGGAATATAAACTCACGTTGGGAAAGTGATGGTGGTACGGATACCTCCTGCACAGGGGCTCGGCGGCAAACTCTGAGTGTCGTCCCCAGTGCAAGGCGCGCCGCCCGAGGATCCAGCTGGACCGGCACCGTCCTCGGTAGTGTAACAACGATGGCATAACTGGCGCTGCATTCCCTCGGACTTTCGGAGACTTGCGTCGCCCACAAGCATTCGGAAGCCAGGTTTGAACGCAGTTACCTTCGTCCTCCCGTCGTATGGCGGGATATAATAGACGGTGATACCGCCGTCGGCACGCAACCCCACGTTCGGAAACTGAGGCACGCGTTTGTACGTCCCGTTACGGGCTCGGAAGTACAGGACCGCCGTCCAGTAGTTAGAAAAGTCTTCGGAGAACGTACAGCTCGTGCAGGTGGAATGTTCAACAAGATCGTGAGTTGCTGGGTCCATGCTGGAGTTGAAGGAGTTGCCCCCTACAATTTGGTGGACATGTGGTGATGGGGTTACGCCTGGGTTGACCAAAGGATCTAGACGCTCGATCACAAGCTGCGAGCAGCCAAAACGTATCATCTGCTGAGCAGCGACGCCCTGCGCAAGGAGCGCCAGGGCCAGAGCCTTCAACTGCATCTTGAACGATACTCGCTAGCAACCTCTTGAACAAGGAATTGTGGTATTGGGATGGCTTGGACGAGAAGGATACGCTTATTGCTCGTATGTCACTTAAGGTGGTAATTCCTATATACACCAAATCACCTCCCTCTTAAAAAGTGATGCCGGCTTCCCATAGCTGCGGCTTGGGCGAACTGTAAGTTTAATCTCGAGGGATATTGGGGTGGGTGATTTCACCGAGCTGACCAATTTAACCGGCAGGTATGGATGGACGTACTTTATCGCCCGCCACCATACTGATCACAAATGCTACAGGCTGAGGGACACTCAGGGTGGGCGTCTATCTTCAACGGATATGGCTTGTCTACACATGATGGATTATGAGAGAAGGAAGAGCATGTTTCCGGATGTCTGTGATGGAGAACTAAACAACTTCGTGACTCTGATAGAATGCTCCTATTCCGATACAAATCCATAGGCCGGATCTCCATATCTATACCAGTTACACCCCATGGAATATGATAGGCTGTGTTTGCATCGCACGGTAAAATGTAATTAATTTTCAACCTACTCATCCAAATTGCAATGTAACAACCAAGACATTCCGGCATTTGTTCAGGCTCGGTATAAGTAGAAACTCGATCAAGCTACCCAGGCCAATTCGTGAAATCTCTCACCTCTTAGTGATGTAGGCAGGGAAACTCGAACGTGATTCATACCCAGTACACTTGAAGCAATTCGAGCAAAGATCACGATGCGAAGCGGCCTCGTAGTATTTGCGGCGACGCTGTCGCTCACCTCCGGAGCAAACGCCGCCAGAGCATGCGGCAGCACCACAGCTTCGACATACCCGTGGCGTGTAGGCGCTGGGAGGTATGACGGAGTTACGAACGGGTCGGCCACAGTGGCATTCAGCATAGCCCCTGGCACTAGTACGATGGGGACATTTTTCGAATGCGTAGCAGAATGGCCGGAATCGTGGGCAGGGTGGTATGAAGATGGCAATATTATCTGGAGCGACTGTATCTGGGCCGGAAACGGGCCAACTTACGACACCGCAATCTCGTTCGCAGTGGACTGGAAGAATCGCACGATGTACCTGTCTCATACCTTCTCTTGCTCGGACAAGCAAGGGTAAGTGTCGCCTCACCTAGGCTAGCAATGGTCGTTCTCGGAATAAGGAATACCTAGGTGTTGAGAGCTTGCAAACTAACGTCTTCGGTCTTAGGTTTGACTCCCTAGCGACAGGATCCGTACCTCTAGACATGAACTGTACGACGACGGATGAGGAGAGCAGCTGTATGCTGATAGGAACGGCCGTAGAAGGTACTACGACAGGAGCCCCGGCTCACGTAGAAGCCGACACTTGCGCGGACAACTCACAGAGCTACCAATCGTGGCAGCTTGAGAATTGGCAACGCCAGTACGAAATGGCCCCGGGTTCCACGTCTCCGGGTTCCGATACGGGCCCTTCGTTTACGTTGAGGAACATGGCCAACACCGACGTATTTGACTGTTCGCCTTCGGGGATCCAGAACGCTGTATTTGACGGAACTTGCAAGCCGACAGCAGAGGGGAACTCGACGACTACGGCAACTTTTAGTTTCAACCCGCAGAGTTACATGCTCGTAATTACACAGCACTGGGATTGTAGCGATACGTAAGTAATATGTGTTGTTATGATACGTTAAACCAACATAGGATTATGCTGACTACTGGCTAGATCATCATTTGATGCCGTTGGCGTCGGATACGTTCAAGCAACGTGCGAGCGCTCAGGGAGCATACTTACGTGTACCTCTGATCCGTTATGGATTGGCACGAAGATTGTATGATGTTGGTATGAGGCAGGATAGGACTTGAGTTTGTCGTGATAGGAACATGAAATAGATATACTTGATTAAACATATTGTGTATCTTTCCCAGACACGCTGCTTATGTTATGTAGATATAAGAGAGGGATCCTAAAAGCGACGTGGTTCAGTTGATTGTTGTATGAGAGGGGATTGGCTTCAGGTAGGTAGTAATCTATGTGACTCTTCGCCTCTTTATTGAGACCTTGAGGGAAATAGATTACTCTAACCACCTTAAGATATACCAGTGTGTTGGCCTCTCCTAGGTAGTTTATCACTCGGGTGGAAACCAAGCCTTGACAGCAGTTACGGTATGCAAACATATATCTCTTGAACGGTGGCCGCCATAAGTTGAACGACGGCTCTGACTATGACTTGATTATCTGAAGTATGATTCATACCTGTCGGTCTAAGAGGGTACATATGACCTCGCAACAAAATCGTCCGTTAGCATGGGCGGCATAATAGGAAGAGATAGAATGAAGCCATGACAAATGTCGCCTATACGTATAAGGTCTCTTCATTAGTCGAGATGATTGTTGGTCTCTCGTCAAACACATTAAAGGCACCAAGGACAACTACTTACTTTCACCCTCGTTGCTATATTCTTCTTTCATGTGCATGGGTATTGATGGCGTTGCTATATTTTGCAATGATACGCTTCCAAATCCAGGTAAATTATTCGTAAAGGCCGTTGTTCGGGGTGCAGACCGGAATATCAAGAGCGAAATTCGATCGCTAAATGTACCATTCTGACTACCTTTCTTACGATGGATAGGATGCATCTTCAAGCCGCTCAAGCTCAAGCCGGATCCTCTAAATGAGAGGCAAGTAGGCCTTGGTGGGAGTTATATCAGCTACAAAGCCAAGCGTTATGAGAGTTCTTCCTCGGTCGTAAGTATTGCAGCACTCCACGACGTGAAACTCGCCTTGTTGGTCAATAGCAAATACCTTCCTGTCGGCAGGAGTTGTCACGGCATCTGTGGTAATGGTATATCCGCTAGGGAATAATCAACTAGAAGGACTCTCCGACGACGTTAGGGCTAACAGCGCGGGAACCCTGGCTCATCACGACAGGAATAGTATAAACCGTACATCTTCGCCGCTCGATTCCTTCGGATACAATTATATTCGGGAAGAAGTTGCTAACCTAGTAACCCAAAGTCATGTTCGGCAACGTAGACCCGCCTCATCCCGAGCACCTCCTGGTTGCCATCCTCAGGTTCATCGGCTTTGATGAAGCTGAAGAGATGTCTAATGGAGATATACTATCGTCAACAACGTGACAGCATCGTATGACTCGAAGCTTGACTTGGCGGGGTTCGCGCTAGAAGATCAGAACTCCTTGCTGCCCAGGCCAAAGATCTTGACGACCCGATCTACAGCTTGATCTTAGAGTTCGATAGGCTTCGCATAGAAACGAAGCCGCCGGCGAGGATGACAACGACGACGAAGAAAATGAGCAACCAACTAGTTATAGTTTCTTATGACACGATTAGCGAGCTAAGTCTCAGGGACCATTGCACATGAACAGCGACATAGACAGCAATATCCAGCACATGGGAATAGTGAGGGCTCACGATTTCTACACTACGTACAAGAGGTAGATAGGAGCTAGAAACTGAAATCAGTTGATCTATATAATGATAGAGAGCAACAACGAGAGTATGAGGAATGTCATAGAGAGAGTAAGACTACTGCGTACCTTGACCACGACAAGATCTCATGTAGTTAGTTACGCGATGTCTCGTGTATAATCCCCATAATGAGAACCACTGAGGATGAGGATTGAGTGATAATAATTGAGGGTGAGGCTCCCGTCAGGGTTATCAGCAATGTCTGCTGATCAACTTTATAGCAAAGAGAATTGTGACAATATAAATTCACGATCGCTACCTAGGAATGCGTGTCTGTCGAGCTCGTAATGAATATATATATATACTCGGCCTAATTGCATTGATCGGGGGTTAAGGGGTGGTTAATTGAGCCCCCTGATGCAATCTTGTAGTATGGTAAGCTACATGTTCGGATTATTAGTAGGCTAACCGTCGCCCTCGGTAGCCTATCGTCCGCCTGACGAAGATCGAGATACCAGGGCGAGGTTGCGGAGTAAACAAAGGCTGGCGTTAGCACTTACATGGATTTTTCCAGTCACATTTCTTCAGCGGTTATCTATCCCGGGGTGTACTAAGATTCACTCTTGGCTTTCGAGTTACAAAGTACCTTAGGCAGGTAACGGGTTACATAATGCGAAGGATACATCTGCTTCTTCTAACACCCTTGGAGAGCACGGCACGCATGGGGTAGCTCAAGTATCAGATAGGACGTGCCTTTCAAGTTCGCCGTTGCCTGTACGTACGGGGCGCAGTATACAATTGCTCAGACAGATAGGGCTTTTCGTCCTGGACTATTCAAGCCGTCAACAGAACTTGTATACATTCATGTCGATGGCCAACGCCGCCCGAAAAGGATGGATATGGCGAACGAAACCATAGTAAGCTGATGTTTGATGGTGCAACTGTAGGACTGGGCCGCGATAGGACGGCCTACCCGTACTCTCGTAAGATCAATGCGCGCTCGTCACCGTCATCCCCTTGCCCGAGCGAACATGCAGCGTCAATGAGGCTGTCACCCCGGTCAGTCGTTATCTGCCAGCCTGACTTCACGACACGAATAGCCTATCTTCCATTTACAATTTCCTACCTTGAATACTTTGAAAATTATTACCTACCAGGGTATATATGTATGTCTGTGATACTTACCTAAGACAGGATCATGTCATGTGTACAACTTGCGACATCAAGCGAATCCGTTAATCTATTTGACAGCTGGCCTGCAATACCACCCATCGCTCGTGTTGCTAATAATACCTTACGAAGTTACATTAGCGAGACGGATCGCATTGATCGATACTCATTTAAGGACCCCCCCTTGGTTCCAATACGGCGTCCGAGTGTAGATTTGCTTAATTTATGCTGCCCCGGAAAATGTCACGTTTTCCCTCGCACGCAATACCCAGGTAAACCACAACTCTATCTCGTCAGTTCCGTTCCATGAAGATTCTAGAACTAGCCCCTCTATGTCGTTATAGACGAGGTCAAATAGGGGCGTACTCGAGATGGAGGCTAGCGCGGGGTTAGCTCAGCGCTAGCTCTGTTAGTTACGGCGCGTCCCCTGATAGGCGCATTAGCAGAACTAGTACCTATCACTGTACATACCTACCTAAGGTAAGTGCTGAGCTATAACCATGTATTCATCCTGTTCATCCCGTCTTACGGAAAGGGGTTGTCTATCAATGCGTCGCGAGTACGTGCTAATCTAGCAACGATTACCATTCGCATGTGCTGTATGATCGTCGCAAGATGGCTCCGGAGGGAATATGACGAGGACGGCGGAAGACTGTGATCAAAGTTCCCGCTTCCCACCGGACTGGTACAATTGGACATTCAACTGATCGGGCCGTCCTGGTACATGATGAGTTCTGTATTACAGCGGAAGCAGATGCAATCTAGACAAGCGGAGAGTGGAGACACGTGCTATAGGTCCTGTACTAGATTAAGGATATGGGGCCGCCTCTTTTAGCGGGTTGCCGGCGCATGCGCTACTGTAAACTGTAAATTTGCCTGGGACCGCTTGTATCTTCAACTGTATTCTTGCCATGAATTAGATACTTCCAAGTACGAAGTGGTAGAGCAGATATGCGTCTCGGGTATTAGAAGGACGAGAACGGTAACAATACGTAACGAAATATGGTATAGTACATAAGATGTAATCTTACTCGAGTGCGCCATCTCGCAGGGAACGTGCTTAGCTCGAGCTTGGCCGTTCTCAGCTGAATCTGAACACAGGACACGTACATATTATTCTTGTGCCATGCGCATCCGTCATTACGGTTACGGGTCGCTACCAGCGCCGTGCCAGTGTTACTGTCGATAAGAGTCAAGCGCCCGTTTGGATATGTAGTACCAGGCCCATAGGCCCAAGAAACCGGGATTCAATATAAGTTTGGCCACCTACATAGATATGTACAGTACGAAATAGCATAGAAGTACACTGTGGAACAATCCATCGCATTCAGCTAGAAGTAGCAGCGCAGTACGTACATACCTACAGGTGTCTCAATCCCCTAATCATCTAAGCCTTATCCATCTCCCTATCGTCTTTTTTTTTCTTCGCCTCTCATCGTTGGTTGCATTGAAGAAAAAAGTAAAAGTAAAATTTGGTTCAGGAATCGTTCGACCGTACCTTGATGTGTTAGGTATATCATGAGATAACCAACCAGCCAATCAGACAACCTTTCAGCCAGTCAGTCAGCCAGTTCTATTCATTATTTGCACCGCCTCGCTTGTATCATCCATATTCACCTTCGCTTTCGCATCCTTTTCCACCTCTGTTCATATAGTTTGACTTCATCTTCCTCCTGCATACACGACCTACTATGCTTGAGACGTGATGATTATACATAGTTTTTTCTTTTCCTCTTAATAATATACAATCGTTCGCTCACGGCTAGCCATAACCTCTTCGTCTGTCTTTCTGACACATTTGACTTTTTGCTTAGATCAGGCGCCTCTACGTTTTCCTAACTTAACGTGCGCCATCGCATTCCAGCTGCGGCCCTCGAAGCGCTTCGTCCTATCTTAGAAGGTCTGGTTGACGTCCGGGCGCCGAATCCTGGTGGCCGCCGCCTCTTCCTCGCCATGCGCTCGCCCGCTTTCCCCCCGAGGCGGCCGTCTCACCTTGTGCGATACATATTCCCAGCCGTCCTCTTGCTCGGTCTCTTCTACTATCTCTCTAATCGACCGCTGGACCCTCAAGCCCCCAATACACGCCTAACTTCCGGTCACGACCCCTCCATATCGTCTTCTTCCTCCTCGACCCCTTCCTACAACCAAGGCGCGCCAGACGTGGTGAATCAACCCGCTAAGGATCCCTCTTCTAATCAGAAACCCGTGCATGGGAACCCAGAATATGACGAGGACGAGGACGAGGACGAGGATGAGCCCGTCCACGATGCGAAGCCGGAACCCGCTCAGCCGGTCTCGCCTGTCTCGCCCGTCCCACCTAAGACTACTACTATCCACCCGATCGACGAGCTCATCGACCTTGCCGAAAAGGACTTCAAGGATTTGCTAGCTAAGGAGTCTAAGACGCTGGCTGATGCCGCTCGAGCCTACCGCAAGCGCCGCGGTCGACATCCACCCCCCGGCTTCGACAAGTGGTTTGAGTTCGCCAAGGAGAACAATGCGGTCGTCGTCGAAGACTTCTTCGACCAGGTTTATCACGACCTGAACCCCTTTTGGGGCGTCGATGCTGCGACCATTCGCGAC
The DNA here is from genome assembly GCA_022578875.1 of Hypoxylon crocopeplum. Classification (NCBI taxonomy): domain Eukaryota; kingdom Fungi; phylum Ascomycota; class Sordariomycetes; order Xylariales; family Hypoxylaceae; genus Hypoxylon; species Hypoxylon crocopeplum. Next base: position 171,127 of record MU399614.1, on the reverse strand, counting down.
GAGGCGGCTGGCTACGAGATGGTCATCAACATACGCAACGGTAACGCGAGCGCCGAGAGCGATTGGTTCTGGACCCAGATCTGGTTGAACATGATTCAGACTATCGAGCATCTGCTGCCTGATATGGACATTGCCTTGAACGCCATGGACGAGCCCCGACTTGTCGTCCCGTGGGAGGATATCAATGCTTACATGAAGAAAGAGAAGCAGAGTCGCATCCTCAGTCCCGTTAAGAATACGATCGGGGAATTCCAGAAACTGCCAGCCCCGGTTAAGAGCGAGCAGAAGTCGGTCCACATCGTCGACAAGGAGTGGGAAAATACAAGTAGGACTCCCTTTCCTTTTCACCCCTCCCCCTACTGCCCGAATGCCGACGTAGAGATTAGCAGCGTGCGCTAGCCCTTGACTAACCCTTGATAGATCCGTATTGGCTTATTGCCCGTCGTGGATGTCCTCCTGACAGTCCGGCTCGCAAGCAACCTGCCCTAACCTCGTTCGATAACACGCCTAACTTCTCCCCGTCCTGGGCGACGCCGCACCAGTATCAAGGATACGTATCTAACTCGACGCTCTCCTCCGAATTTTGCCACCAACCTGATCTTCAGGGCCTCGAGGGTATCTTCATACGACCCCTGACCACCTCCGCTAGCAAGGTCCTCTTCCCGATGTTTGGAGGGAGCAAGCTGGCTACCAACAACGAGATCCTCCTCCCGGCCCCTATGTACTGGAACGAGGAGGAACGGTTCACCGGGGGAGACGATCACGGGCCGTCCTGGGATAGCAAGGTCGACCCCGTGATCTGGCGCGGCGTGGCCACCGGTGGTCGGAACAACGAGACCAATTGGAAAGGTTTCCAGCGGCACCGGTTCGTCTCGATGAACAACGGAACGAAACTTGCGCTCGCCGAGGAGGGTACGGAGCCGCCGGTAAACTTCGAGCTGCCGAGTGCGATCTACAATCTGGCGGCGCAGAAAGAGAAGCGGCTCGGGCCGTGGGTGTCGCAGTGGTCGGACGTGGGCTTTACGGATCTATTCTGCGACCCCGACGTGGAGCCGAAGCAAGAAGATGGAAAGTGCGTCTACACCGACGAACACTACGAGACGGTTCTCGGTCAGAAGCTGGCGGTCCAGTTCTACTACAAGTATCTTCCCGACATCGACGGCAACTCCTTCTCGGGCCGGTACCTGGGGTTTTTACGAAGTACGAGCGTGCCGGTCAAGAGTACGCTGTGGCGCGAGTGGCACGATAGCCGCCTCGTGGCCTGGAAACACTTCGTCCCAATGGACAACCGGTTCGACGATTACTACGGCATCATGGAGTACTTCCTTGGCTACGAAGATACCGTCCCGGGCCACGATGAAGCAGCCGAGAAGATCGCTATGGACGGGAAGGCTTGGGCCGAGAAGGTACTCAGGAAAGAGGACATGCAAGTTTACGTCTTACGGTTGCTCCTCGAGTACGCGCGACTTGGCGACGACCGGAGAGAGACCGTAGGTTGGGTAGATGATTTGCTAACATGAAGAGGGGACGCGGGTGTCAGATGCGATTAAATATGATACATACCTCTAGATGATAACATCGTCGATATACCACATGAGGGCGGCGTTTGGGCGGGCTAAAGGCATGGAATTGCAGGCATGTGGGCATGGAGCGGATGAGCTTGAACAAGTGGTCAATTGGCCCTGGAATTTCGGCGTTGGGTGGCGTTTTTTTCAACCCAAGGTCTCCGAGCTGTGGCTTTTGATAGTAATAACGAAGACCTATGCTATCTAGATTCTTCGTTTCGGGGGATAGAGCTTTGAAATGAAGCAAATGCGCTGTCTCCCTAGGAATATCGCTAGTAGTCCATTAATTCAATACGATTCCTTCACAATATTGTATGCTTCGGCGGCGGTTTCTAATAAAGAAACTTGGACCTTGATTTTCTGCACCATTGTAATAGACACGATGATATGTTCGTCCAAGCTGTCTTGAACCAGCTCGGCGTTTCCTATTCGTTGAGGTGTCCGTGACAGGGATTTATTTCTATATTCATGGCATGACTCCGTATTCCTCTAGTATGTACGGTGGTGACCAACCGACCTGGCGATCTTAGTTATCATGGCCATTCCTACATTCAAAGCTGATATCTCTAGGACCCGAAGAGGCCAATACGATCTGTGGTGGTGTGTAACCCCTGATGATTGAACGGGATATTCCACTTTAGACTAGGGATATTCTTGAACTAATGCATGGTACACTTTCGATAATGGCAGCTTAGCAAAGCTTAACTTGCAAACTTGTGAATACTACCGCTTTCAGCCAAGAATAACGCTACATACGAAGAGTGGTTATATGCTATGACGTTGCGGCGTTCCTAACATTGACATGTGTGACTGAAGAACACTGATGTCTCACCTAAAATCCTGCTAGATACGCCCCGGGTCATGCCGAAACAATGCGGGACAACACCTAGAAACAGGTTAAGTAAGCTAAGTCTTAGCCAGGGGTTGTTCTACGAGACATACCCATCGAGATCGTCAGTCCTCCCAGATTACGTATGTTGGCGTCATTGCACATGTCAAACAGACCGAATGCGGTGAGCTTTGTAAGGGCGATGGGCACCGCAGTATAAAGCTAAGGGAGCTCCGAGCTCTAGCTATCACGATTTCTAGAGTTCGTTCACAACCTGATATACTCAACTTATACAATTACATCGTCAGAGCATCAATATTATCTTCACTCACAATGGATACCTTGAAGAAATTCGCCGGCAAATCTGAGACCACTGGTACCAGCAACAACGCTCAGCAGCCCGGTGAGAAGCAGGATGTTGGAGACAAGAGTAAGTCATGCCTCGTCCCCTACTGCCCCGTCCTATACATGTATATGCGAGACTAATTTTCACCCTGTAGTCGCCGGCTTCGTTAACAAGCGCGAGGGCGGGAAAATGTCAAACCAGCAACTCGAGACCGGTACTGACAAGGCTCGTAACATGTACGAGAAAGCCACTGGGTATGTTGAGTCTCAAGTCCAACAATTATCGATGCCCTGAACAAAGCTAACAGTTGTCGGCAAACAGGAACAAGGTCGACCCTAGAATCTCTAACTAGGTGTTGTCTAATTGGAGTTGTTGAGATGGTATGATATGTACGAATCATCGAGTTCATTACAATCTGAGAAACCTTTGAACAATCATGACCCTATTATCCATCTAATTAATCAATGGCATACATCGGGAAGGTTATTAGGTACACAGCCAGGCCATAGTAGACTTCAATGCAAAATGTAATTGAAGCTTTTAAACAAAATAATTCGTTTACAGGGTGAAGACAACTTGACTACCTCCTAGGTATGATTGATCAAATCCCGCTGCCTATTCGAAACACTGTATGCACGAGGAATTGCTTTCTATGTGCCATTAGTCAATGTTACCACTTGCGCCTTTAACCCATAACCAACTTCATAACCATAATTTCACGGCGTTAGTTTTAAGAGGTAGAGAAGGCATCCGAACAATAGATGCATATATCCATAGTCAGCCTGTAAGGACACAGGAGATATAGCCAACTGCCTTCAAGATGGATGGATCCCATTTCAGGTATTAGGCGTCATCATAGAAGACTTGTATCGCCATTACAATGATCCATAATAAAAATATACACCCGATTAGAGCAAATGCGAAGACTGCTTGCCATGACTGACCTGCAAACAGTTTGTTAGCTCGGATAGCTCAACTAGCTACTCGTACAGATGGGAAGTCATCTCTTACATATAGATCTTTGTTCTAGCCATGCCAAGGTCGCCTGATTATTCCCCGTCGGCGACGTACTCCATACTAGAAGATTGCAATTCGAGTTCACAGAGCCGACGGGACCCCAGAGCTCAATGCTGATGACAATGAGCCCGACCATCCAGAGTACGAAGAACATGAAGGATCCGAGGATGACAATCGAAGGGAGAAGTCGTCGTTGGGCTATCAGCCATAATAGGGTGGCGATGAAAACGATCATCAGAGCCGCGACAGTAATGAAGTAGGGGAAATACCTGAAAAGCAAATGCAGGTTAGAACCAATCTATTCTACCGTAACAAATAGACGCTATGATGATTCAAGCTCACTCACCAAGGCACGTAGAGCCCCAATTGCTGTTGGACGCCGATGAATGTCGCCAGGATGCCAATGATGCAACATGAAGCAGCCAGCATGATGAGCATCCAGACATTGAGCTGGATGGCGGGCCAGTGGTATCGGTGAATGCGCGCTACGCGGTGCTCGTAGACGAGCGACCCAGTGCCTAATGATGCGGCCATTGTAGAGATCGTTTGGCTGTAAGCTCTACTTTCGCAAGACGAGCGACGTGGGATAGGGGCTTCTTAAGAACGAATGGGTATCGTCTTCCGCTGAGTGTTCGTACTGATAGCGTCGTTCGTTTCTTCCCTCGTTCACCCGCTTCGAAGTCGATGTTCCTCGCCAGCGGCTGCCGCCTACCTTCTGAGACTCGAGATGCTCGACTTTATAGATCTATCCGCTATATCAATGCGAGACACCCGCAGTTGTGTTCCCGTCCTGCCCGGTCTTGCCTTATAGGATGGTAGTCGTCTGGGGGTTGCGAGAAGCAAAGAGTATTTGTAGCTCCCAGGCGTCGTGGACCCGAGAGAGGGAATTGGATCGCGACGGCGGCTCTAATGGTAGGTAATAGATCGAAGGGATCAACAGCGTCGTCATGCAGTCGGGTTAATTGGTATTTTTTTTTTCCCGAGTCGCCTAACTGCCAAAAGCCTGACGAGGCAGAGCCACAGGGACTGCCAGCTCAGAGCTACTTCTCACGGGTCGATCGATCAACTAGAGGGTTGATTGGATAACTTCTCTGCGCAGCTGCAGGTGCCGGAGCCCCGCGGGAATGGGAGCGCATCCACTCTGGGAATGTGCGCTGTCAGACAGGTTCGCAAGACGAGATACGTGGAGGTCGTCTTCGCTGTCGTCGTAAGGGGCGGACCAGATATTTAGGAGTGCTGGATACAGTTCGCAATAGTCAACACGCGCCGAGTCGTCTCTCGGTGTCCCACCGAGCCTCGAGTGGGATGAGCGGGAGCTGCTATGTGCGTAGCGTAGCGGCCTGGGTGGTCTATGGGGCCGTAGGTGCCTGGGCACTAAGGGGCCAGGGCGTAGGATCTGCAGTGCTGACTTTTATGAGTTTGTGTTATGCAGGACAATGCGACTTAAATACCCATGGCCTTATTACTGGAGAATTCGAAGGACACAAGAGTTGTGAGACTACAGAAGATTAAGAATCAAACCCGTCTCTATCCATGAATGTTATCACGAAATATACGGGTGTTACCTTAAGGTATATTACAATCCTCCCGTCGCTTCAGTAGAGCTTAGGACGATAAACTACAAAAACTAGGGTGGCTGGTACATAGTTCGTGAGGGGTGAAAGATAATAAGGTCTCAGTGGTAATCTCTGTTCCAGGGCACTTCTGCCAAGACCTGTTACCCTTGAGCTGTAAACGACCCCTGGATGAGGTATTTCAATGAGCCTACGTGTGCCCAACCACGCGCTTTTCCTTCTGAATGGGACGATTCGGCAGCTACATCTACATACTTCAAGCTTCTCTCTGAACTTGTATTAAAACTAGAAGCAATTAGCCGATGGACGGTTGACAGCATGCTCACTTCATCTCAATACACCTTTGCTAGAAGATATCCGTTACACATATCTTCTGAAATTAACGCCGTCTAGTCTACCTCACTACCGTATATATCATGGATAATCGACCATCGTCCTTACGTATGATTAGGCCCCGATATGATAGACGGCTTACCATGCCAGTTGGTAAAATACTCGAGCTTGTTATCTTACGAAATAACCCCCTTTGCATTCGTAATTTAAACTACTAGCAAATCCCGTCCGAGCAACTTCAGAGTAACGACTCGCCCAGCGCGCATCGTACCAACGAACATCCCGCTCGGACCGTCTCGTGAGCTCCCAGCTCGATCTCAGGTGCCAGGCTTGGGTTAACCTCTACGAGGTCCATGGCCACGAGGCATCCCGTCAGGTGCACGCTCTCGCAGATGTAGTCGCCTTCGCGCAGCGTCAAGCCTCCGCGGACCGGCGTACCCGTGCTAGGTGCCCACATCGGATCTAGCGCATCGACGTCGAACGACAGATGGATGGGCGTGTCAGCGCCGATGTGCGCCAGTGCCATCTCTACGACGCGACCAATCCCGTGCCTACGCCAGCACCATCCATCAGTATACACCTCGACAAAAGCGAAGGGGGCGACCTACCGATCTATGTCAAACATGCTGAAGGCTTTGATGCCGTTCTCCCGAAGGATTCTCTTCTCACCGGGATCGACGTCGCGCAGGCCGATATATACGAGCTTCTTCACGTTGACGAGATTCTCAGGCTTCAGCCAGCCAAAGTACTCGGGCTTCTCCTCCTTGGCAAGGCCGGTCAGGAAGCTCACCGGCATGCCGTGCACGTTGCCGGAGCCGCTCGTCTCGGGCGTGTTAATGTCGGCATGTGCATCTACCCAGATGACCGCAATCTCGCGACCGAGCCTCTCGCGTACCGCCTTGGCAGTGCCAGCGATGGTGCCGATGGCGATGGAGTGGTCGCCGCCTAGGGTCAGGACCATCCTCCCTTCCTTCGCTTGCTCGTAGATCTGGTCGCAGAGACGCTCGGTGACGCTGCTTACGGCCTTGGGGTTCTTCATGTTGCGGAAGGGAGGATCGTCTCGCGGGACAAGGTCGGTATACGAGTGCACCGTGTCGTGGCCATGCAGCTTGTAGTTGAGTTCGTCTCGCAGCTGCGTGAGCAGGCCGGACTCAATCAAAGCCGAGGGGGCAGCATCAACTCCAGGTTTACACTACGAGGCGAGCCGCAGCCACCGTGGTGAGCATTGAGCCGTGCGAGGAGGGTATAGTTATTCATCGTACCTGTCCACCCGAGAAGCTAACGGCCACGACGCCGAGGTCCTCGGGGTGGGAGAGAAACTTAGACCTAACCATGGAAGTGTTCATTTTGTAGCTCTCTTCTCTGTAGGAGCTATCTAAAGCAGTCGAGCAGTGCTGTTGGTATATGAGTTGGTAAGTAAGTAGACTGACTCGAGACGAGCTCGCTCTTGATGTCTTGCGGAAAAATCAACTCAAAGCCTCGCAAATGTGCGCGTCGGCAGATTGTTTCTTGGGCGGTCTCTCTGTTTGCTAATAACCTTGAAAGTCCAGCTACTCAGTCTGGTAGCTGTTGTTAAAAGTGGAAGGCCGACAAGCGAGCAGATAAGTACTGTAGGTATTATGTAGTGTAAATACCTTATGTACCTACATAAACTCGGAGCGAATTAGATTTAAAGACTCTGGCCTTACTTCGCAGTCTAGAAGAATTCACTTTTTTTTTTTAGCACATGACAGCCGGAGCTACTCGTCTCTTTCATGCCCTTTGTTACCCGCCTTGCCCGCCAACCGGCCTACCCTGCATCACCTCCCCCTAAAGGCTAAGCTACATGACGCGCGGTGGGGGTTAAGATGGAACTACCGGCGACTTAGCTACAAGTAGCAGCACGCCCTGGATGCGTCCATGCCGCATATTAGTGGCGTAGCGCAGCTGTGCTGTAATCTAATCGATCCGATTAACTCCTGGACCTACCCAAATCAGTCACGGCAACGCCTTAATTCCTTATTTGAATATACGCATAGGTAGAGGTGAACGTTGGAGAGCCGAGAGTAGACACATTGGTGAAGGGAGGCTGGTTTCGCTCTGTCTTCCGTGACACATCGTCTTATAAGATAACGGCTTCTATTTCTCTCTCATTCGTCCTTAGCGAGTGTCACCCGTCCATAGTACCTACAGATCCGATGATGACCGCCGTCGGCTTACACAACAACACACCGACACCGACACCGACCAACACACATTCATATCATCATGATCTTGCCTGGTCGATGAGGGCCGCCTCAACCCGATGATTTCCTTATTATCGTCCTTAGCCTGTTGTCGATTCTCACTCAACTTATGACACATCATCTCCAACGACCTTTCTTTCCGTCCAGATAGGATGGTCGATATGCAAAATCTTAAGTAATAGAATCTGCATTGCTTTCAATGTGTTAGTCACTAGTTACATTTCCATCATCGAAAGGCTCATTGATACATACCTAGGTAGGTCAGTGAGCAAGGCGATAGTAGGGTCACTAGGGGTCCAGGGCCTCCCCTGACAATCCAGATCCGGAAGCCCGGTAGTAGGTAGAGCTGAGATAGCCCATGTCAATGGACGGACCGATTTACGTCAGCTGTAGAGTCCAAACGTTTTCTAGAACAACATCCCGTTGTTATCGAGCGTAAATTATATATTCCGATTTAAGTCTCACATCCTACATGTTCTTTTCCTGTCAAGGCCGAGGACTGATAGTAAGAAGTGGTCATCTAAGTGTCTACGTATCGTCGTATCAATGTCAGATAATACAGACATCCAAGCACAAACCTCAAGACCTAAATTGATGCGCTACCAGCGAAGGGATTAGACATTTACTACATATTGTCATTGTTTTCTGAGTCATCTCCAAACATGATCGTAGTATTTGTCGATATTATGTACAAGCTATGGGCGGGGAAGAAAACCAGATCAAACGATAATATGTTTCCATGCTACTCTTCATTCTATTCCAACAAACACTTAGTAACTAGCTATATATATATTATGTTGTTTCATCTACCATTACTGCGCATGAGGTCGTGAACCTCTAGGTAAAGTTCAGTCTTCCTAATTGTCGGTCTGTAAACCTAACCCGAATATCCGCCTCGGGCTCTGGTATATTCTTCAGCGTTTAGAAGTGTCTGTTTCCTCTGATCCTTCTTATGTTTCCTCCTAATATAATCCCAGTCTCAATGACTTCAGGTCTATCGCTTATACCTCTCTCCTCTTGCCCGGGTCGATGTCTTTGGAAAATTCAGGGGCTACAAGCTCAGTATAGTCCAACAATCCGCACCAATCCGAACGAGATGCACATTAATGATATACATTATTACGACACGATTTATGCTCCAGGGCAAGACGCGGCACCCTCGTAACAAGATTTGTTTCCGGTAGCTACCTAGGTACACATGGCAAAAGTATCTTCGATACGTATGATGCTACTTTACATCGAAAACGACGTGCTGCTGCTGTTTCTCCCTTCTCTAAGCAGTCTACCCACGCTCTAGAACCTACAATCTGGGGCTCGGTCGAACTTGTACGGACGTCAACCTCTATGTGCTGTGGAGCGAGTTGACCATGGAAATTATTGGACAATACTGCTCTAGTGAAAGTATGGTCAACCTCAAGAAAGCTGGTACCTAGCAGCGTGAATTTCTTCAACTTTTCCCACGATGTTCCTCAAGTCTATGCGATAGGCCCGCATATTTCCATGGTTGTTCGACTTGATATTTATGCTACCGACTGGTCTGCTGGGAATTGTGAATGAAACACTCCTCGAACTTGCTGATTTGACACGGAGATAGAGCGGCAGATCACTCACGTCTTAGCAAGAGAAAAAAACCCCAAGTCGGTGTGCGAAATGTGTTTCACGAGATACTAGAAGGTGAGTATATATCTCCGCCGGACAAGTCTTTCCCACGGTTGAAGATCGAAGCTTCAAGTACTATTGGCGCAGGGACCGAGACCACCGCTTCGGCATTGACGACACTGGGCTACAATCTCCTTGCCGATCCAGTCAAGTTAGCAAATCTGCGGGAAGAACTGGGACAATCCTTCCCCTGGAGGGAGAGGTGCCCTTGAATCTGTCTACGCTCGAGACGTTACCATACCTAGTAAGACCTAATCCTATTTAGAAGCTATTCGAGCAGTCAGCACCAGCTGAGTTAACACGATAGCTACATCGTTAGCAGACTGGTCTCATCCTAGGAGGCATTAGATTGTCATTTGGGTTTCTAGGTCGATTGCTCAGGGCAGCACCGACAGGGGAGATAGTATACGCTGGATACAACTTACCGCCTGGTGCAAGTCGCTTTATAAGCCAGGAGCGATTGCCTACGCGATTGTTAAGTAACTAATAACGTTCTGCTCCCCGGCAGGCCGTATTTAGCGAATCGCCTTTCCTCATTCACACGAACGAGGAATTCCATCCGAACCCCTTCGAATTCGAGCCTGAAAGGTGGCTTCGCGATAAGACGACGTTAATGAAGAAATATGTTCCCTTCTGACGAGAGGGCCGGATGTGGATTGGGTTCAACCTTGCTTACCTACCTAGGTAGGTACTTAAGGTAGAGGAATGACTTGATACCTAGATAGAGTGGAAAATCTCATATAGATTTCTTTCAGTTCTTCGGTGATCTCTGGACACGCGATAGCTTCACTTATAACCCAAACGCCAAGCCCCAACGGTCAGTCGAGCCATCAGTAATGAGTTTGAACAGCAAGCCTAACGTCATAGTATAGGACTGCAAGACATCATAAATGAATACTACCAGTAATAATATATTACAACATCGCTAGATACGTTTTCCACGGAGGTATGTAATCTGGCCAGAGGTTGTCGTCCTCGTGTAAGTCAAAGGCCGGCGCTACAAAGAATGCGGGTGTGGGGTGGGTACCTAGGTACATGCAGGTACTGGTGGGGTGTAACTCTTCTAGGTACCTAGGTACCCTTGCAGGGTCCCATTAATGGACGAAACGACGTCAGTTACAACAATCGCAACATCGTGACATTTCCAACTGTACCTATCGTACATACGAGGACCTTCTCGGCTCAACCCTTCTGGCACATGTTGGAATGTTACATCCCCTCCTATTTCCCAGCGAATATAAATCTTTCGGCGACTCGGTTCAACTGCTGGAAACCTATTACAAGGCCACGTCGGCCGGCGTCGGTGTCGAATCGTCACGCTCGCCAATCTCGTCTTTAACCTTCGATTACGCACTTCTTATAGATCACAAGAATCATGTAAGCATCTGAATAAATTATATGCTTATCACGAAGCTAAGGAGAATCCTAACCTCAGGATTGACCCATCTACGAGGCTGCGACGAGCTGTCCAGAGTAACGACGCCTTACTTGTCCGGCGTATTGTAAAATCTCACCCGGATCTTATCCACAACCCGGATCACTCTGCCACCGGCCTGTCCAACTCAAGCCTCCATCTTGCCGCCAGTCTCGGCCATCTCCAAGTTTGCAAGATATTGTTCGCTCTTGGCCACGAGAAGCCTACGCCCGCCCTCAACGATGACCACCAGACCGCCTTGATGCTAGCCGCGAGGGCTGGTCATACGGAAGTCATCTTGTTTCTCGCCGAGAGTGATCCCGCTTCCATTCTTCGACGTGATATCCGTGGCAGGGACGCCATCATGGAGGCTAGCATGGGTGGTCACGACACGGTGTTGCAAATTCTCCTCACCTACGTACCTGGGGGTGCCCAGAATGCCGTTCAGAAAGCCGATCTCGACGGGAACACAGCCCTGCATTTTGCTAGCAGCAACGGTAACCTCCTCGTCCTCCGAACCTTGCTCGCCGCTGGAGCCGACCCGGGAAAGAGGAATATATGGAGTTGGACCGCTATCGCTTACAGCGCAACCGTGGCGGCTGAGGTCTACCTCAAAGGCCTCGTGTCCGAGGCCGAGAAGCGAAGACGGATAAAGTACGAGGCCGCCGATGAAGGGAAGAAAGGCGGTGCTGTCCGGATGGTTCAAGAGGAAGTTGACGGAGCGGACTGAAGTCGAAACCGGATATGGGCACCCATCCCAATCTAAATGCGTTCACTATCTATCCCCCACGATGCTTGCCTAGGTAGGTATATAGTATTGAGAAACTAACGCAGCTACTTTCCTTGGAAGGAACAGAGGTCCCGCACTACAACATGGGTCCTCACGACACGTTCTACGAAAAGTTTACCACGCTGACACCTCCTACCATTGCTTACTATCAGCAGACTTGCCCCCAATACCAGCTCTTCGACAGGTTCAGATGAAATTAACCAAGGTCGAACCGGACAACTACGATTTGGTCACGTGCTTCAGGAGAAGTTTGCTAGTGTACGTGCTGGCGTAGCAGATTTTGATAGATGCCTAGCAAAACCTTTTCGGATGAACAGCAAACCAACCCATGGCCGTGTAGTGGCATGCGTCTGAGCAGAATTTCGTCTGAGCAGAAATGCCTCTCCCGTCTCATGACTTGCGAAGCGCGGACCCACTCCGTGTGGCACGACGAGTGTTGAGAATATAGTACGGAATTTACGGAAGGCGTGGGGATGCGAATCAGCATCGGCCTGAAGGATGACCAAGCGGGAGACCCGTCGTTACAGTCATCCTGAATAGACGGGCAATATGCACGTGGAGCATCCGACGTTGGTTTGGTTGGGAATCGAAAAGCCCGGGCCCGTGTCATAAGACTGTTTTCAACCGGCTCTCGTCATGAGCACGCTCCCGAGAGTGGCGTAAGTGTCGCGGGACTGGGACTCTATTCATCCCATCCGTCTTTCCGAGCTTCGACTCGTGAACTCGGCTTTGTTTGCCGGCGGTTCGTTTCCTCCGTGAGCGACTACTGTTCTCGATCAGTCAAACTTTCTCATCCCACGTGGCGCCCGCGATTTCCTCAACGATAATAGGGATGAAAGGTGACTCTACTACGGCCTGAGTCTACGCACGCATAGCCTTCCGTGAGTACACCCGCTGTCCGGATATCATCGTCCCATTCATCCCATATCTGCACGCTAGGCTGGAGCAAACGTGTCAGCCTCAACAATTCATCAGTCATGGCCTCCGCTCAGACCAGAGCGTACAGGACCTTTTTCCTATTTAATCACACCAGTTCTCCCCTCCGTCTTCTTCTTTTTCCTTCCCTCCTCCCACAAACACGACAGCTACCAAGTCTTCGAGCATACTTCCACCCTGATCACTCTTCAAGCTGGATTCCTCTCAAGCCGCTGTCGAGTCGGAGTTGCCTTGCCCAGCTACGAAACTCATTATCGGACAACATCTCTGGATTCATCCATCCCGACGCTCCTGGGCTTGGTTGATTCTTGCCTCCTTTTACGACTCCGAGGGCCGAGAACTCTGGCATATCGAGCACTTCCTCGGTTGCTCCGATATTACCATCTCCGAAACCGCTCGAGCCCTGACGTCTAACCCAGCTGGTAAGTCCTTATCCTCACCGCAAAGCCTGCCCGCATCGCTAATTCTAGTCGCGCAGGTTATCAAGCAGCTGCTGATAGAAGCGACGTTGGCCGCGAAGGTGATAACGTGGTACACTACCATAACCTTGACGGCTCTGACGATCGTAATAACACCGGAATACGAGAAGCTACCCGAGACTTCTCTTACAACAGACCCTCCTTTCACACAAACCATACAAGCCACATCCAGACCTACCAACCAGCAATGGCTACCGAGGCGTTCGGCGACGGCTGGAACCCGCAGTTCGGTGGGGACCCCAGTTCCAGACGACCAGCTGGTAACGCCATGCCAAGTGGCTTTACGTACGCTGTGAATGGCATGCCCTACGGCTATGCTGGCGTCGGAACCGTCCCGGGACCTAACAACCTGACGCCCTCGTACGTCATCCCTCAGAACGGATATAACCACCCCGTCCCCGTCTTCCCCGGTCAGGTCCCCCGCCTGCCCAACCCACATCCAGTCGTCAGTTTCGACGCCCCCGCCATGAACTTGACCAACTCGACTGGCGGTGTTGGCTGTGAGCCTGGCTACAACTACTTCTTCCCTCCCGAACACACCAAGCTCCACGTCATCAAGTCGTCGACTGCGCCCTGGCGACTCCCCGAAGGCATGTCGATGCACTTCGGCGCGTACCATGTCCCCGTGTGCACCACGCTAGGCGAAGTTATGGCGGGCTTCGGTGCCTGCAACCCCGTGCCCAAAAAGAACAAGGTCACGGAGATCATTCAGGGAGGCGCTGGCAAGTGGTACAGAGGTATCACGTTCTCGGGTGGTGATAGCGCCGCTAAGAAGTCGCTCCGAGACCTGGGTTGGGACCGCAGCAGATCCGGCCGTCCAGGAGAGAAGCCCGTCATCTGGCTGTGGATCACAAAGGATTAGGCCATGGGATGATGAGGCGTGGTAAGGCGGCAGCGAGGGACGTGAGTGTTGGTGCCGATCATTGCGTTTAACTTGATATTTGGTTTGGGATTTCCAACGTGCGCAGCAGGGCGCGCGCGCCTATGACAGGGGCAGTACTAGGCTCGTTCAGTAAACGGTACTGAAGCGAGTTCATCCTTCTTGTAGCGCTTCAATCTAGGTAGCCGCAATATTCATTTCAATCTACTTCTCTAATACTTCCTTTGAGATATCTTCTCTGACGTTGATCGTTTACATCCATCCCCAAATTATGTTAGGGGTAGCTAGGTAATTAATTTAGCGATCTACCTACCTACAAATAGAGACATAGTATATCGTCTCAGTCCGCCTCCATTAATCCTACCCACAATTCTTCATCGTTGGATCATCCCATACCATCACGGTTCGCATCACATAGACAGCGAAAGAGATCTGAAGTATACGCCTAGACTAATAAATTAGAAGACGACAATGCTCAATACAATTAATAATCTTGTCTCCGAACGGCGTAATTAGTAAGCCGCAGCTTAGAAATAGGCCCATCACAATATCACATCGCAGCGGCATTTGGCTCCAGGCCGAGAGCCGTCATTGCATCCTGGTTCCAACGGCTGTCGATAATGGCGATGCAGTACCAATCCCGAAATTGCTATGAACTCCTCGAACTCCGGCCTCTCACATCGGTGCAGCGCTTGCTAGTGCTGACGCTGTTATATAAGTAATGGCAACGCCAGCAGAGGAACTTCTATTTCGACAGATATTATATTATAACTCGAGATTCACGTTGGTCGATTCCGAGAATTAGGCACTTCCCTGAATAGTTCGATCTTGAAGCCTCTACGTACACCAGAATATCAATCAACATATACACGTCTACTCAATCGGTATCATGACATCTTTATACGATGCAAGCATCCCGGTCCTCACCAGGGCTCTCCAAACCATAGAGACCCTCCTCGACAAGGCTGAGGAATTCGCCAAGGAGACTGGCACGCCCACAGACGACCTTCTCTCGGCTCGCCTCTATCCGGACATGTTTCCGGCATCGAAGCAGATTACGATATCGGTGTTGGCTACTAGGAACGCTCTCCAGATGCTGGTGGACAAAGATGTGAAACAAATCGAGATGAAGGAGTATTCGCTCGAAGAATCCCGTGGTCTCCTCACAGATGCTCTCGGCGCGCTCGCCGCCGTCAAGCCCGAGTCTGTCAATGGCAAAGAGTCCGAGTTGGTCGCGGCCAGCGTGAGTAGGAAGAAGGCCACTGTCAAGGCTCAAGACTGGTACGTATATTTCAATGGAACATATGGATCCGTGGCTTGACCTTACTACCATGCTTCAACCGGAAGCCGCCCTTATTCGTTTGTTCGTTCGCATAGATATACTAATACGGTCTCAGTACGTGGATCACGATGTTCTCCCTGTCTCGCCCTTCCTTGCGGTTCGGAATCGCCGCAAGACGTAAGACTTGAACTTTCAGACGAAGGTGCTAACATTGAGTAGACGTATTTAGATTCATAGTCCCGACTATTCATTTCCACCTGACTACCATGTACGCTATCCTGCGGATGAAAGGCGTACCGATTGGAAAGAGTGACTTTCTGACGCACCTCATTGACGGCTGGGTGTTCGAATAATTGCTGGAGAAATGCGTGGTCAAGATGTATTAATAGGGATGCATAGCAGGCGTTTTGACTAGACACCAAAATACACTGAGCGGGATATCATATTTCAATATGATGAACACCTAGCATCTGTTTCTTCTAAGAGATCTCACCAATTTCGGGTTGGACACCTGTTAAGTATTAGTAGATACTTAAAAGTGTGTGATGTAATATTAGAAGGCGTGATAGTTACCTAGGAGGTAGGTAGTGTCTTCACTACCCTATTAGAATCTTGCCCCATGACTCGGCAATGATGCTAAATGTACTATCCATCTTTCCCAGGGCTTTGACATTGTGTTTGGGCTTAGTATTTGAAGATTATCATGCTTCGTAGATGATATATGCATGCTAGACTACCCAGAATGAGAACCTGCTTCTTTACTAATATTCATTACCGACATTCAACACGATATATTAATCCTTGATCTTCGCCGCCGATGGGTTTAACTGTGAGAGTCTGCTAGGGATGCCAATGAAAACTCCTTCGGCGTGGTCTCGATACCCCGACGGGCTGCTTCTTCCATAATGGCTGCGGTAGACGAGGCACCAATCCGTGCGACACCCAGAGACATAGCCATCATGACTTCATCTAGAGTCCGAATTCCCCCGGCAGCTTTGATCTGTACATTAGGTCCAACGTTGGCCATCATAAGCCGCAGATGTGGCACCGTGGCACCTTTGTACGCAAACAAGCCGTTAGACTGCCTCACAAACCCGAAGCCTGTGGAAGTCTTGACAAACGCCACAGAGAGAGCCGTGCAGATCTTGCACAGGTATATGATATGCTCGTCCTGCAGGAAGTCGTTCTCAAATATGACCTTGAGGGCGGCGCCACGCTTTACAACGATTTCATTGATGGCGCGGATCTCATATGTCACGTATTCCCAGTCACCGCCGAGGACCTTGCCCACGTTGATGACCATGTCAATCTCGTGTGCGCCCGCCTTGACAGCTTCTTCGGCTTCGAGGACCTTGATAGCCGTAGTGCTGTTTCCATGAGGGAATCCGATGACTGCGCAAATAAGCACGCCTGAGTCATCTAACACATCTTTTGCCACCGGGACGCTGTATGGTTTGACGCAAGCAGCCGCAACTCCGTATCTTTTCGCCATCTCGAGCCCGGCAAAAATTTCTCCATCGGTCATAGCTGGGTGTAGGAGCGAATGGTCAATCATTTTGGCAATTTGCGGAAGACTCACGGCGATAGTTGCGGGAGTTGCCATTGTAGTGCACAGCTTTCGCCACAGAGCTCGTGTACGGCCGTGTCTTGGGAGAAATCTTATTGAACGCCCCCAATAGCTGGAACTGTAACTCGGCCTCTATTGGGTGCTAAGAAGACTTCAGATTCAGGTAGCTTAGATAGGAGGCCGACTACAGCACGTAGGTACTGATGAACGATGGTGGATATAGAACAAATGATTTGAATACGTGCGAGATGCTCCAAGTCTTGGAGCGATGCGGGGTGGGTTATATTCTCTCCTACCTACTGCCGGTATGTCCTAGCAGTTGGCCAATTCGGGGTTGACAGATCGAAACGACTGGATACAGCGTGAAGTAGGGAACAGTGCAGATGAGGTCTCCTCTTTATATTATACCTACCGGTAGTTTGATACTACCCATAGCCTCATCTTGATTAGTATCCTCCCCTTAGGTATGGTACCTAGGTACTTAGCAATTGTTAGGCAATGGTTAGCTAGGTACTATTCATACCTACAGTTACGAAATTCATGTTACAATAACTGCTATTAGGAGGTAGCGAGGCACTAGGCTAGAGTGATACCCATGAGCCCGCAGAAGAAGGGCGCATACGTACCAAATTTTGTATTTATATGTCTTCGTTAGCGGTAAGTAGAACCAGCCAGGTTGAGATAATTCGCTCCTCGGTCATATAATCGACTAGGAGTATCTAGTTCCTTTTATCCCCATAATTGCTGCCAGTCGAACCAATTCGAAGAAGCTCCGAAGTCAAGATTTCCATCAAGAGCGGCGTCCACAGCGCCTAGGTTGAAGGTTGGGTCGAAGTGACCGAAAACGTCTAGATCCGGGATGGTGTCGAGAATCGACAAATCGGCGCTCCCTTGGTTATTATAATCGAGAACTACGTCGCTAACTCCTTGGGTGGGAGTCTCGCCGTCTCGCACTCTTGGCTCGGCTTTCTTCGAAGCGTCTGCTAACCCAGTTTCCTGCGTTATCGAAGCGACGGCCTTGTCCATTTCCTGGAGAACTTGTTCCGCCATCGCTACCATTGTCCTTGCTGTCCAGAACGTATCATCCAGCGACTTCAGAAGCGAGGTGTTCGCCATAAAGGCCTGCTTGCCCCTGCTTCTAAACATTGGGATATTGCTATGGCGCATCTTCCGATACGAGACGCTAAGTGACAAAGAGACCCCATATGGAATGATGGGGAGGTAGGATAGTTGTCCGCGGAACTCCTGTCCTACGATAGATGTAATTCTATCAGCTGCCAAGGATCGGCGACTGTTTGTTGCTGGAGCTGGTAGGGCCGTCGAACGGTTCTCGGATGGTGACTGGCTCGACAGGATAGCAACCGAATGGTAGAATATCTCGAGCGAGGCTAGCTGTATATGAACACATATCCTTCCCTTTACACAGTCGAGGGCTTACTTACCTAGACATGAAGATGAAACTCGGGCTGCTCCAGCATCGAGGATCATCTGCTCGAAGATCGGCAGGTCGATGATGACTTCCTTCTCCTGCCTATTGCCGGGCCGGTATAAGCCGATGACCTTGTCGAGGAGGATGACAATCATCAAGAACAAGCGGAAGGTTGGTGCCTGTGCTGAAATGCAGTCATCGACATCCCATCCAACATCCCGTTCGTGGATCAGGCAAGCCCGGCCATAGAATGCGCCGTTAATTCTGTCTAGCGCCCAAAGACAGCAGAACAGGGAGCGGCTAGCTTGGTTATGCGTATGGCTGTCATCCGAGGCCATTTGCAGTCCTAGAGTGTGCATTTGGTGGACTGCACGACCGTTGAGGAGCGCGGGGACGTCGGCTTCGTCTGGGCTGCTGGGCTGCATATATAGCGACAGAGCAGCTAGTATACGAGTTAGGAATACTCGGTCCGTGATAAGACTAGCATCGATGATTGTCTGGATTGAGCTGGAAAGCGAGGTGCAGAAGTCATGACGAGAGAGTAAGGGTCCTTCAGGTTCCAAGCGAAGGTAGCGAGGAGCTTCGGGGTCGGCCGCCGCCGCAAGGCTCACTACTTGTTGTAATACCTTGCCCCCTATTTCGTCTTGGCTGGGCATTGCGAAATGACCGCCGAGGATGGGAAAGATGGGATCCAATTTCTCGATGTAGATGCGGTGAAGGATAGCGTAATCCGATGGTGGAGGACAGCACGCTAGACAATAGCTCCGTACATATGCTATGAGCATTTCCTGGACGGCATGTCTTGAAGGAGAGGTTAGAGTAAGGGGGGTGGTCGACTTAGCCAAGTCAGGTGCTCGGGATTGCCATATCCCCAGGCCACCTCGTACCGACACATCACGGGTCGAGCAGAGGCTGGTAGCCTCCATGAGGATGGCTTCAGGGTTGAGGTCGCCGACAAATCTAGAAGCATGCCCTTCCGGATTTTGAGAGTTGTCCCGTTCGAGGAGTGGTTCGAGCTGCGGAGGAGTCAGACGGTCAGCTGAACTGCGAGCCTCCACTTCTCCGTCTCCAGATACCGACCCAAGTGCGCTTCCAACACGATGGTCGGCGTGATTATTATGATGGAAACATCTCTTTTTCCGTCGCCGACACCGGCTACATGCCTGGGCAACCTGTTTCCTCTTCAGGGGCAAGCCTGTTGAGTCGGATTCCACAAATCTGACCATGACGACGGTGACTAGTGACCACAGAGTGCGGCAAAGCTCTGGAAGTGTCAACTCCGCCGCTCTATCTGATTATTATTAGCTGCTGAGCTACAAGTCGCAGCGCAGCATTCTCGAAAGGTGGGCAGGGGAGTTCGTAAGTTGCAAAGGGGACGGGGATGTTGGGGAATGTAACAAGTGAAAGCGGCTAGAACCCCCTAATGCTTGGTAGAAAGGTACTATACTGGACGATCGAACTCTTGTGAACACATAAACCGGTCCTAGAGGCCGATGGCATGTAACCAATGAGAGAGTTGACTGCCTTTGGTGTTAGTGGACTTGATGCATCAATGTGCCTACATTGAACTATCCCCCATAGCAGTTATACACAGAAGAAAAGGCAACAGGCGGACTAACCCAATCCAGTAGCTCCGCGTCAGCTCAAGGGCGGAACGATGTAAGGACCCCGCTCATGAGTCTCCTTAGTCCGGAATACAAACGGGGGCTCCGACACCTCGAAGCTTCGTAAATACACTTGGAAGTAATGTAACTGTTGGAGATGGCCACGGCGAGGTACACTCTAGTATCCAGAGTGGCGTGACTGGATCAAGAAGTGGGATATAGTGGCTCTATAGTCCCTGTTCTCTGATGCCGCCTTAGTCCTGTTATTGAGCTTGAATAGGTAGTTCCGTTATTGACTTGGAGTGTAAGTGAGAATTCCAAGATTTTCGATATTATGTTGCGCGTATATATAGCTACCTCCTAGCATGACATACTTGACCTCCATTTCCTGTCTCATATCTTACTCCTAGTCTCGCTAAGCAAGTGCCGAGTGGCTACTTAACTCGTTCAGCTGGAGAGGGCCAAACGAAAGTCTACCTTCAACTTACCATGCGCTGTCTATCTAAACAAATCTCAAGAACCACCTCCCAGGTACGATCAGTCATGATGGCAGCGACTCAGACCCAGACCCAGACCCAAACTCAGACTAAACGGGAGGGTAATATTTCTGATTCGTTTGTCTCACTATCCGGGGCCGCTAGGCCACCTCTTCCCCAGCGGTTTCTTGATCTCAAAAAGGCTCTAGTTGGCGGCCACGAGGACCGTGTAGTCGACAGTTGGAATAGGCTCCTCGCCGAGCTTAAACGCGAGAATAAGGTCATCACCAAAGAAGGTCCTGGGATTATTCCTAGTCTCGATTTCCAAGACTTGGACGCCGATCTCACCAGGCTCCGCCGCGAACTCGAGAAGCGGGGTGTTGCGGTCATCAGAGGAGTGATCCCGGAAGGCGAAGCCCGTTCGTTCAAGAGCGATATCGAGGAGTACGTGAAGCAGAACCCCCAAACGAAAGGTAATGTTGTAGGAATTGTTGAGCGTTACTTGCAACTAACTTGAGTAGCGTTTCCACCCGACGATCCGCAGGTCTATGAGCTATATTGGTCCTCGCCTCAAATTCGTAGCAGAGCGCATCCAAACATGTTGCGAGTCCAGAAGGCCCTCATGGATCTATGGCACACATCAGACCCGAAAAGCACTATTTCGATGTCGCAGCCTTTGTCATATGCCGATCGTCTTCGGATCAGACAGCCTGGCGATGCCACTTTCGCCCTAGGACCTCATATCGACGGTGGTAGTGTTGAGAGGTGGGAGTTGAATGGCTACGGTCGCGGTGGAGTGTACAGTAATATATTTGAAGGTTCATGGGAAGATTACGACCCGTGGGATGCCAGCACACGAGTGCCCGCCATCATTGACAACTACAACGGGTTAGGTGCCTGTTCGATGTTTCGCATGTTTCAAGGCTGGCTGAGCATGAGCACCACGGGCCCCTTCGAAGGGACCCTCATGGTCAACCCGGCAATCAAGCTCTCGACCGCATATTTGCTGCTTCGCCCTTTCTTCCGGCCTATTAAGGACGCCAATCTTACATCCTCCGATGAGTATCTCGCTGCCGAGAACTGGGAATTTGCAGGCCCTGAGATGACAAGCGAACTGCAAGGGGCAACCCCTGGACACGGACAAGAGCTGAATGCCACTCTTCACCCACACTTAGACCTCGAACATACTATGGTACATATGCCGCCCATCAGGCCGGGCGACTATGTAGTATGGCATTGCGACAGTGAGTGAACCAACTAACCCGCCTTTCCTGACTGATCGAGACACTTACCACTTCACTAGCTATTCATGCCGTTGACAAAGTGCACAAGGGCAATTCGGATTCGAGCGTACTGTACATTCCAGTTTGTCCAGTAACGGAATTGAACGCTAGATATCTCGTACGTCAAAGGAATGCCTTCTTAACCGGGACCCCTGGTCCAGATTTCCCGGGTGGGCAAGGCGAAGCCGGTCATGTGAACAGACCGACAGAATCGTACCTCCGTTCGCATACCGGTACGGAAGGACTACGGGCGTTTGGATTCGAGAAGCTTGAACCGACTCCAACAGACGCCACTGGGGCGAAGATGGTTGCTTCGCTAGCTAATGAGATACTAGGATTCTAGATAGCCTACTCGTATAGGCAAGTTCGTATGCACTCGTGGCGCAACAATTGAAACCACATAAAGAGATAGGGGGAATGAAAAGAGCCCGGGAGCTTCGGAGCAGGACGTGACGACGATCGAAGAACGGCAATGGACCAATTGTGATGATGTGCTCTGTAATGAAAGAGGCGTTGTTCGATGCAGTCATGAGGCGCAACAAGACCCAGTAGATGAACAGATACGGAAGGGTTCGAGAAGCACATCAGCTGAATCTCTGCCGTCTATTGGGGGATCAGTTATCAGCTCTGACGGCGTGTGCTATAGTAATGTCTTCCCTGTTTGTGAATTCGACGCAACCCCCAAACCCCCCTCCCCGGGATTTCGCATAGCTAGGATAGAATCAGAAGGTGACATTGCGAGCCGGAATTGGCCGTGCCGTAGAATCCCACGCAGATGGGGTCTCATAGGTATCCAATAACGAGTATTTACTGCAGCACCTTGTACGACCTCATTTTTCCCGCAATGTGATTGATGACGAGGCGTCATTGTACTTACTTAAGTACACTGCGACTGGCTGACGAGACAAGGGGGTAACTATGTACCTGGCCGTGGCATGGTGTATGTTGATTGAGGCGTTGTAACCCCTGAAGGCTTGGCAAGATGTCGCAAAAGCTTATACTACATCGTCTCGGTATACTATGCAGTAGCTTGGTATAGTAATCGTTGTGTTAGGGTTGACGGGGTTGGTGGCACTAAATTCTACACGATCTTGTCCGTTCGATCTGTGCAGTAGTTCGTGCGCTGTTTCGTCCCGTTACTTCGATGTCGACCAGGATTTGGAATTGCCATGGAGGCCCTGCAATTGCTCTTCCGGCGGTTGTCCAATCCGAGCGGGATGTCGCTTGAGATAAGCCGGCGCAAAGGACTGATATGAGAAGGTTGCAAAGCCTGGAGCGACCCTATCTGCCGGGCCCTGCACGTTGTCTGGCTGCTGTAGAATAATTCTCCTGCATGTTGTGGCGTTTGCATATGAGTAACCCAAGCCGTGTCCACCCCCAATACATCGTTCTCGAAAGATAAAGTGGACGCTACCCGCTTGACCTAGAAGCGTCGGCTAGGTTCTTTCGTCGTACTTTGAACATCAAATGCTGGTCGATTACAATGGCTAGCCTTCCTCCAGCGAACCTTGCCCTCGACGGCGGCGACCCTCGAAAGTCGTCCTTCCAGGCGGAGAACATCGTAAATGATGTGGCACGCATAGACGGTACTGATAAAGGGCGAGTAGTCAGCTTCGAGGAGTACATGTACCACGCAGCGGTTACACGTGCCGAGGAGAAGGAAGCCAACGCCCGATTCATAGCCGCTCGTGGTCCACGGACGATCAAGAACATCATCAAGGGGCGGTTTTCCAGGGGGAAGAAAGAGCGCGACGCGTCTACCCAAGTGGCTAGCTCACTCTCGGCTGGGGAGACGGATGAGAAAGGCCGTCGTGACGATGCTCTCCAGGTCGCAGAAAGCGGCAGCACCGGCAACTACGGTGTTACGGCGGAGCAGCGGGAAACTGCCGGCCGCGCGTTGAGGACTGCCAGCTGGGGAACAATCTTCTACCTGATCACGACCGACATATTGGGTCCGATGGGATCCCCGTGAGTCGTCATATGCTATCTTGCAGTCGAATAGAAACTGATTCCGTTCCAGTTGGGCTTTTGCGCAGATGGGCTACGGTCCTGGCGTCGCATTATATACCGTCTTTGGTTTTATGTCGTACTAGTGAGTTTCCATATTTATAACTGTCAGTTCTATCAAGTCTGACGGTCGGTAATTAGCTCGGGTTGGATTCTATGGAAGGTCTTCTGCGGGCTGGATTCATACAAATTTCCTATCCGGGGATACGGCGACTTCTTCTTTCGCCTGTTTGGTTCCTGGGCTCGTCATTTTATCAATATTGCGCAGGCTGTCCTGTTGATGCTGAATGTGGCCGTTCTCGTCCTCAGCAATGGGCAGAGTATCTCGCAGATTAGCCGCGGCCCATCCGGGGCGAGCATGGGGATCTGCTTCGTGGCATGCATGCTTATTTTCATGGCCGCCGGCTTCCTCCTAGGACAGATCAGAACTCTTCAGCGACTTGGGTGGCTTGCCAACCTATCCGTCTGGCTGACTATCACGCTCGTGTTACTGTGGTGAGTACGGCGGTATCTTTGAACAACCGTGGTTGATCGTCGCTCACCGAACTGAAATAGCATGGGATCCGTGGGGTATGGTCCGAACTATGCCGCAATCGAAGCGAGTTTTGGCATGCCGCCAGGTATGCCCATCCAGACTTTCGCCGGCATGCCTCCTCCCGGCTTGGCCACGGGCGGCGTAGGCTTCATCGCATCTTTAAACGGATTAAACGTAGCCGTATACGCGTACGGAGGAGCATTGCTGTTTGCTGCTCTCATGGCCGAGATGAGGTACGTTCGTCACGCGGATCAGCCAGACTCAGACCGTGGTGGTCGTTCTGACATTCGATAGGCACCCGATGGATTTCTGGAAGAGCTTGCTGATCGCCGAGATATTCATCTACGGGATGTACATCTTCTTTGGAATCTTCATCTACTCGTACCAAGGCCAGTACACATACAACCCAGCAGTCCAAGGTATCGCGGTCTACAGCATCCAGACGGCCGGAAACATCATCAGCCTGATCAGCAACCTCATCGCGGCGGTGCTCTACAGTAACATTGGTCTGAAGGTCGTGTATGTCGAGGTGTTCCATGAGCTTCTAGGATTCCCGGACCTGACGACCACGACTGGCAAGCTCTGGTGGGCGGCTCTAATCCCGATATACTGGTCGGTCGCGTTCATCGTGGGAGCAGCAGTGCCGCAGTTCTCGTACATCGTGGGCCTGGTCGGAGCGCTTTTTATCTTGTCTTTCACCTACACCTTCCCAGCTTGGTTGGCTGTTGGTTATTGGATCAAAAAGGATGCAATGATCGAGGAGGAGGAAAGGTTCGACCCAGTGACCAACACGTACAACTATGTGGATCACGGCTGGAAGCGATGGAGGCGTGGATTCATGAAGAAGCCACTCTTCAACTCATTCAACATCTTCTACTTCCTCGGCGCCTTGGTGACGTGTGCACTCGGCTGCTATAGCAGCATCGAGAGTCTACGCCAGGCATTCGAAAGCAACATCGCTACTAGTTTGTCGTGTACGCCTCCCCTCTGATTTCGCGCGCAGTCAAGAGCGATAGCGAATGCTTTTGGGAAGCTTGTGATGGGTTTGCTGGCAGAATCGTGTATGATTAAGCCGGGTGTAGCTGGAATGGGCGGCAATAGTATGTTCAAGAATTACAACAACGGCTCTAACGAAAGATATAAGTTTAATGTATGGCAGAGATGGTATGACCATGCTACCGTGCTGTTTCCTTAACGATGCCACGTCGTCAGCTGACGCACACGTTGTCTTGCTAGGCTACAGTCTTACCTCTTTGGGAGTCTGCTGATACTGGTAATGAGAACGGATAGACGCAATATTACGTGCTCGTAATAATAAATAAGGCCAGCTTGTTCCAGAGACTGGAGAGTCTAGTTGCTAAACATTACCCGTCTATTTGATAATGCTGTTGTAGGTGGTTTGTTAACTTTGTAGTAACTGATATTCTATTGCCCAAGTGTGGGGGATAACTCTGCTCGGGACAAGTGAGACTGGCGGCTATGGGTATTTCAAAGCAACATCGATATATGTGAGCGATAGAACGAGTGCACTCATGAAGCCACTTCGACGATTCTCGCTCTCAGTCCCGAATATAACGCAGAGCAACCCGGGCCACCTCTACCATAGGTCGGCATATCCCTAGAGACAAGACACCCCTGATCTCCGTTATCAAAGTTAGGACTGGCATCAGCCCCAGAAGCTTCTACGCCTGAGTTTGGTGCCGCCAGGTTGAAAGCCAAGACTAGACTCCAGTCTGGTTTCTAAATCAGTAGGTAGCGACCTGGCCTTTAGATGCCATCAACTAGTACACTCTACGCCACGTTCTCAGAGGAACCATATTCGCTAAGTGATGCGCTTCGACATGGCAACCCCTCGTTATATGTTTTGCTCCTCTAGGACTTGTTCACTTTTTGTGATCGGTGACTCGTTGCCGACGGACTTGCTGGACTTGTTGCCGTACCGCGGGCCTGGTTTCGTAGTTCTTGAGCGAAATGGGACATAAAACCGCCTAATCTAGTATTCCCAGGCTGTCCTAGACGCATTCTATCAGGGCTTCCAGTCCCTTATTATAAATCGGCTTCACTTACGAGTAGCCTCTCCCTCCCGCATCGGCTCGTTCGGATCTCGCCCGTGCTTATAATCATGGACCGTCTTATGGATTCGCCGAACGCCTCGATGGAACAACGGGGATTGGAGAAGCTAAATGGCGAGAGATCAGAACTATGATATTCGAGAATGTAGGTTGCGGGCATACCCTTCCGACGATATAATCCTATCGACGATTAGCACTGGCCACTAAAAGTTCCGACATGTTGACTTGCCTCCATGAGGAACAGCCAAGACAACCACCCCATCACGGGGACCGGAGGTAGGTATTGGACAGGCAGCTAAGTTAGGAATGGCAGATATCGTTGTCGCTGTGCTAATGCTTATTTCTCGCAAGTCAGCAGCGCTTGGGAAGGATAATTAATGAATAAGAGTCAACATAACAGCTCCTAAAGTGAACCTTGACGATAATGGTCCCCTGATAAGATAGGAAGACCCGGGGTGCACGGGTCATGCGGGTCATCGCGAGATCGTCAACTACGGTCCCCACTTTCCTATATAGGACGTTTATAAGTCCGGCCTCTGCTCCGTGATTGCTTCCACGTTTGTTAGTTGAAGAAACTTGTTCTCAGAGAAGAGTTTTGTATATATCATTTCTATAACTTGAATCGTACTTTTAATATCAGGCTGAGGCGCACTCCGAGATCTATTCAGCATACATATACTCACGACATCCAATCATGGTGACAGCGCTGGGGTTTGGAAAACATACAGTGAATAATGTAGGCCGAACAGTTCAGTGGCGTCTGCACATATGTAGCGCAACGATTTTCGGCTGCGGTGTTATGCGCTTCGACATGCAAATCATATCCCATTAGCACATGTAGACTGGGAAGGCTTGAAAGGTGCGGGATCAGCAGGAGAAGATCCATTACACAGATGGTTGCAACGGTCGGTTGATCCTAGGTTCTGCTAATCGGTAGCCAATGAAATTGACGACCAGGAAGTCAGAAAGCGCTATGTTAGACTAGCTAATATCGGGGATTTCCTCAAACCATCTGGGCTTACGGTGGAGATAACTTTGCACACACTACCTACCAAGGGTAGGTACATGTAGAAGGGATATACCGCAGTAATAAGCAGGTAGGATACTATTGTATTATATCTCGAGTCTACAGTACACGTGTCTGAACTTCCTGGTCAGCCTCGAAAAAGACCTGTCGGAATTTCATCCAACGTCTTAGATTATATTATGAGACACCGTGCGGTAGCTATACCATCCCTTATGATGATATCATTTAACTACAGCAGATGCCAGATATAGATTAAATGTGCAATGCATTTTGGCTGCCGAACCTATTATAAATCGATTAATCTACGAGTCAACCTTCTTACCCTCTGGAGCTTTAAATTTATTAGAGAAGCAAACTCCTGGGCTCCCTTAGCTTCAATTTGTATACATAGTGCCTTACGGTGAAGTACATGTACCTTAGGTAGGTACCTTCGCTTCCCGCTGGTGTCCTAGCAACGCCGGACAGGAGATTTTAGCGCTAAGATACCTAGCGACCCACCAGACACGAGAGGGCCGAGCGCGTCTTCTGAGCGTCAGTCGAGCTTGCCAAACATGGTCACGGTGTACAAGGCAGGTAAGAAGGGGCAAGAGCAGGAAAAAAAAGGATAGCGACTTCTCTAGTTGGTAGAATTCATCCATCATGTCTTTTCTTCTTCACTTCGACGTCGAGTCTTCTTCTTACATCATCACCATTCAAGTAGACAGACGATGACCTTCAAAGCAAGGCGCCAGTAACAAACAACAATATTGCCCCTCTAGGTTAGGTTACGTGCTTATCGATACCACAAGACTTAGGCCTCGCGGTTTGTGAACGAAGAGCGCATTTCTGTTTTATTATTGTCGTTGCAGTGCACGCCCAACAACGCACCTAAACACCAACATCAAACACCGAATACTGCCGCCAATCCTTCTACATCCTCTTAACTCGACTCGACTCGACGCCGTAAATACATATGCCATTACTCCATCGCGCTAGCGTGCCGTTCCTGAACAGTCTATCAACGACCTCAGCTCACAAAGAATACAAGATTTCATATCCCCATTTCACATACTCCTAGGTAGATAGATGGTGTCCTCCTAAGACTGAAACCCAGCCGAGTCTCAGTCGCCGCCATGGCCGAAGACGACAGTCGCATCGATCAAAGCTCCATTGACGCGACCGGGGCACCTCCGCAAGATGCCGGTCAGAATTCTGTAGGCCCTGACACTCCTTCGCCCAAGAAGGAGAATCTACCGCCCGTGCATCTTCGCACGCCGCCCGACGACAGCAGCTTTGTCGAAACTACGCGCCTCGAACCCGACGACAAGCACCTCGATTCCGTCACTGAAGGGCAGCAGGTACGCGCTCACTTAGAGGACGTGGAATCTAGTTTCATACCCCCTATATCGCCCATTCAGGTCGCTAGCTCCGACGCGGGCATCGATGATACATTTCTATTCGACGGAGTTGTGAATAGGAAACCCCCCACATCGGCGCCCTCATCGCCGTCTCCTGCAGTGGCTCAGGCCTCTGATTCGCCGACCCAGTCCGATTTATACCCTGACCAACATGCCGACAGACCCTCCGCTGAGACCAATCCCAGCTCAGAGAACCCGACGACGCCAGAACAGAGCTCTCCCCGCCGCAGTCCTGAGTCTACGGCCCAATCCGATACCCCCAATGCCGTTGATATTGGCAACACCACCTCTTCCCTGGAGAACCTCTCCTCCCCGACAACCGCAGTGGCCGCTCGTACCGTTTCTAGGGCTATATCCATGGCTAGCAAATATGCTGGTGAAGATACGGCAAACGAAAATGGCGAGTCGGATGTTCAGTCACGCGATCACTCAGCCTTCGATATCCCCCCTGACGGTTCCTTCTCCGCCGGCGCTTCGACTCTGCACCATCAGGCCTCTGATCAGAACTTGAGCAAAGCTTCTAACGATGCTGGTAGCACCCCTGGCAACTCTCTCAAGGTTGGCAAGCGACCCAAGTACCTTCGCAGTAGGAATGCGAGTCAGCGCTCTTCAACCTCCTCCTTTGTCTCTAACGACGATGTCGACAGCGATGTCACCGTAGGATTGGGTGCTGACTATGCTCTCCATTCCGGTGGCGCTCTGCCTGCCTTCGGCTTGACGCGCAGTGTCAGCAACACTCTGTCTCGTTCCGTTAGCATCGGCAGCATGGCCTCTGGTTTCGACGAACCTCCGGACCCCATCCGGCCAGACCCTCTAGAGCCGCTGGAGGAGGTCGAGAGCCCCATGCCTAACCGCCGCGCCGATCCGCTCGCCACTCCGAAGGCGAAGAAGGGTTCCCTGATGGCCCCTACCGATACTGTTATCGCCAGGCATGTTCGCAACGTCGAAGTGCCCGAGTCTCTTGCCAGGGAATACAAGACCAAGGGTGGTCTGACGACGCCCATACAGCAACCCTATAGAAAGCTGTCTAGCTTTACCCCTGCGACTGCTGGTACTACTGCTCGCGGCGGCAAGAACCTGACGCTCAAGGAGCAGTCCAGCACTATCGAACGACTCTCCAAGGAGAACTTTGATCTGAAGCTCAAGGTTATGTTTCTCTCTGATCGTCTCGACAAACTATCCGAGGAAGGCGTTAAGGAGATGATCTCAGAGAATGTCGATCTCAAGACTTCGTTGGCGGTTATTCAGCGGGATAATAAGATCCTCCGACGCCGCGTTAAGGACCTTGAGAAGAGGCGTCGGGATGAAGAGGACCGCCCCGGTACGGCAAGGAGCGGATACTCCTCGGACGGGGCGACAACCCCGGCCTTCGATCCTGATGCCCAAGGCCGGGAAGAGGAATTACTGTTTCTGAGAGAGCAAGTCGAAGAATACGTCACTGAGATCGAGAGACTCAGAAATGAGAATATGACAAACCAGGTCGAGAAGAGGAGACTGGCTGAGACTGTGAAGAACATGGGAGACCGCGCTGGTGATCGTGTTGGGGATAGTCTTGGCCGCCAAGAGGAGGCCGACGTGTGGAAAGATCTCCTCGAGCAGGAAACCGCCCGTCGCGAGCAAGCAGACGACGAGAACCGGAGGCTTCGAGACGAGATCTTCCGGATGAAGCAGGAGATGAACGGGACTGCTCCCCCCGGTGGTGGTGGCGGTGGCATGCACCATACCACCAATATATACAACATTACGCGGAAGCCTAGGCCCATGTCGCCTTCGAGGTCGCGACCTGTCTCTGTCCTGTCCGGAGAGATCGACCCAGCTAGCGTGACGAGCCAATCGGTAACCCTAGTCGAGGATCTCCGCCGCGAAAGCGAACAGCTGCGCCACGAGAATGCCGAATTACGGAGAGAAGTTGGCGCGCAGACTTCCATGCTCACTTCACGAAATCGCGAGAAGGAGAGGTTGTACCAAGAGATCGAAGATCTCAAGCTGGCGCAGCGCCGCGGCGGGCCAGCACCTTCTACCGTCGATAGCCTCCTGGACCGGTCAGCATCGCGCGCAGGTGGCCACGAACGGTCGGCATCACGGGGCAGCGGTCGTACGAGACTCACGATGACGGTCGAGGAAGATCCTGACCGGGAGGAGTTAGAGAATAAGCTCGCCGAGCACCGTGACAGGATCAACGAGCTCAAATTCGAAAAGCAAGAACTCCAGCGTGATCTGCAGACGGCCATCCAGGAGTTAGACGCCGTCAGCGAGGCAAGGAGGCAGTTCGAGGATCACAGTGCCGCCCTTGAGGATGAACTGCAGAAAACGACGAATGATATGCTACATATACAAGCCGAACGTGATGAAGTGCTGCAGGAACACGCCGATCTGGAAAATGAATTCGACATACTACGCAAGGAAGCTCAAGATGAGATCGACACCTTAGAGGCCGAGGGTGACCAGAAAACCGAAGAAATCCAGCGATTGCAGATCGAGCTACAAGATCGATCAGAGAACTTCGACGCTCTTCAGGAAGAGATGCGTCAGATGAGCGAAGCACTAGTCCGACTTGAGGATGAGCAGGAGAAAAAGCTTAGGAGGATAGAACAGCTCGAGCATGAGCTTGCTGAATCCAACAAGGAATCCGAGGACCTCGAGGCTAAGCTCCTTGAGTCAAACGATAAGGCGCAGCGCCTGGGAGTCCAGCAAGAATCCAGCCAGGGCGAGATCGCGTTCTTGCGCGAGGAGCAGGAAGCGGATAAAATCCGGATCGGTGACCTCGAGGCAGTGCTCGCTAACGCCGAGCAGGGTCTTAGAGAGGAACGCGATCGGACTAAGGAGCTGGAGCAACGTCTCGCTAGCGAGCGGAAGCAGCGCGAGATCTTGGCTACTCGCGAGAAGGAGGAAGTCCAGCAATTCGTCAACGACCTCAACCGTGAAGTTTCCACGGCTAAGGACGAGGCTAGGCGACTCCGCAAGAACCTGACTAGTAGGGAGGTCGAGGCTACCGAGTGGAAAGAAAGGCTTATGGAGCTGGAGAACAATCTACGGGAGGCTCTAGGAGACCTAAATGGAACAAGGTCCAGTTTACTCAAGGTGCGTTGTCCAAAACAAGGTCTATTTCTGGGAAGCCTAGCTAATTGTATTACAGTCTATCGCCAAGCTTCAAAGGGAGCTCGAGAATACCGTTCGCGAGCTCGACACCACCAAGAACTCCATGCTCGAAAAGGACCGCATCATCAAGCAGCGCGACGCCCTCCTCGAGTCTCACGGCCTCGAGTCTCGAAGACTTGCCGAGATGCTTGACAAGGAACGCCAAGCTCATCGCAACACCAAGAATCAATTCGAGACATTCCAGCGCACGCATCAACACGTATCGCGGACGGTCACGAGCCAAGATTCGCGCATACTGGAGCTTGAAACAAGCCGAGCCACGGACAAGAAGAGGATAGCGCAGCTCGAAGCCTCGTTTAAGGAACAGCTTCACGAGCGCAACAATCTCCTGCTTGTCCTATGGACGCGCCTTTCGGCCCTCTGTGGCACCGATTGGGCTCATGACAATAGCCTCATCAACGGCCGCGCTCTGCCATCGCTAGAGTCCGTATCCACGATGCTACCCGGTTTCGCCAAGAACTTGATGGGCGCCATCAAGACCATCGAGGCTATAGTGGGCAATTTCCGGTCCCGTATCAAAGCTGTCGAGCGTGACCTCTGGAAGCAGTACCAATCTCTTGAAAGCAGCCTCGATGCAAAGTCCAAGAAGCTCGAGCGCCTCGAGACCATCGTCCGTACCGGCATCGCAACCGGTAACTTCGATGCGCAGTCCAAGGTATCCCAGCTGGAGACTGCCTACCGAGCTCTCAAGATTGAGAACGCTACTCTCCAGCGTGCTAATGACGCGCGTACTCGCGGAGCCGGATGGACGGGGTCTAAGAAGACCAGCAGCAACGGCTCACACGAGGACCTCCTCGATGGAGGCAGCCCTTCGCCATCCGTTCCAACTGGGCCGCATCGCAGAGACTCGAAAATACCACGCAGTAAGACGGGTCACTTGGAGGTGAACAGTTCAAGCTCCAAGAGCAGGGCCAGTAGCATGTCTCGGAGTGTGTCTACTATGGGTCCGGTCGAGTTAGAGCGGCTCGGCACTTCCAACGGCGACGCTCCGGGGAAGAATGGTGACGAGAACCGATGGATGTTCAGACTGCGCGAGCTCGAGTATAAGCTCAAGCAGGAGAGGGAAGCCAGACACATGGATCGAGCTGCGGCCAGACAAAGGATTCAGGATAGCGAGCGACAGAACAGTGAGCTTGCTGCCGAATTGGTACGCGCCCAGAGAAGAGGCACCGGGGAGTAGGACCCTGAAGCAGCAACCAGAGCATCTGGTCGTTGGCGCACGACACGAACCCTTAGTTTACAATGTACTTATATTGAGACCCGGCGCTTGGCGTTCTCCGTGGAATCCATTCAGAGGGAGCACGCATTTTAAGGCGTTTTATTATTCGATGGCTACCTACCTTCTACTAGGTATTCATTAGTTCTTTGGGCTTGGTACGGCGTGATGGAAAACCAGCCAACGTGCGAAGCCGTGTGTATTAGGGTAGCCCAGAAATGATCAATGATATATTACAATTACCTATTCTTCGTTTCCTGTCTTAGCCTTCCACCTTTTTCTCTTGCCTTCAAACGGATATACCTCGCCTTCATCTGCACCTATTCATGCAGTGATGCGATATCTATCTTACCCGGTTATGAATAAACGCAGCACAAGGACGAGATTGAAGACCGAGACAATACTACGTAGGACACGGCTCGTTCCGTAGTTTGAAAGTGTCCATCCGATACTCGGTCTACGGTTAGCAGCCAGCAGATCCGCTTGGGGGCCACAACGAACTTCGTCGGGTTCAAGCCACAACTTGGCCTCCTGGTTCCCTACCTAGTCAAATAGGTAGAGCCTTGTCAGAAAATCAACCTAGCAACCTCCTTGCTTGGTCGGGTAATTGGGACGGTCGGCCACGTCACGTTCGTGTGGGATCAATGCTGACGCATCTGTGGGCTATGCTTTCAAGCATTCACTGCTTGATCAATTCCATGTGTGGGTTCAACGGTGACACAATTGACCACTCATCGGCCAGTAAATCGGTCAATTCGACTCAGAGCCATTGTCAATTGCCCACTCATGTCATTCGGATAGATTCGCGATTTATGAGGTTTACTGTGTTGTTCTCGGCCCCCAAATCTTCGGTGTGAATGATGAGGGCAGTGTAAGATTTCACAGAACAAGGCATGAGGACCAAGGAGAAATGCAGAAAGTAGCCCTACGTACTACAGTTGAGAATACGGCGGCCAGTAGGTGGCTTGGAGAAGGTCGAGGGGAGTACGGCCCGACCTCTATATACTCGTTAAGGCAGCAGAGAATGCCTTGTGAGCAGCGCGAGTCTGCCTTGGCTGTCAGTCATGAGGTCAGCGCTCCTTACGGCGTGGCTGTTGGTTTTTCCACTATGCACACAAAACACACTTCCTGCGTGGCCCCGAAAGTCCTACATAGTACATTGGAAAAGCTACATGGGTCAGGGGCTTGTTAATTCAATATAAGATGGGGTTCGCTGCTTCGTTAGTCATGGACTATACTCGATTCCGTTGGAGTGTCCTGTCGGCATCCCTCTCAAAGCGAGTCGAGAGTCGTAAGGATGTCACCATTCAGTGCCGTTCGAAAGTTGATATCTGTCACCAAGGATGGGGGGAAATACCAGACCAAGTCAAGCTCTAAACGAGCTAGGAATCTATGGCACCTGTACGAAGTCATCTTTCGCATACGTTATCACTTACGTGGTCCACTGTTGGCTAACACTCGGCACAGCTTGCAGCGGCCGACCAAACATAGTGTTTGTTGCGAGGAAGCTGAAAAGACTAGTGCTACTACAGATAATACGGTCGAGCATTACGAGGAACCCAGTGACTCGGGAAGATGCAGTACGGTGACTAGATCAACGTGTTCAGATTCCACAGCATCCATAAATTCAGGGGGCTTGCAGCCGAATGTCTCTTCCCCAGCCTCCTCGGTGTCCGATGCCTTGAACTATTCAGTAGAACTACCGATGATCATTCATAAGAGAGGACAATCCTTCCCTCTCTCAAATAACGAGAAAAGAAAGCTAGAGAGAGAGCTGCACAAAAGGGCAACGAGTCTCGTCAAGAGCGAATTCGGGGGCGAAGTCATGGGGTCTGAGGAAGATTCGAAGCAATTCGTCAAGATTTGGGAGCTAGATCTATTGCCCAAATTGGAAAAGGTTCTAGACGAAAAAGTCCAAGGGACTTACAGCATCAATGTTCGCCGAGGCGACCAGGACGGGCATCGCACCATCGAGATCATGACAGCCGAAGAGGCGACCGACGAAGTCCGGACTCTCCTCGAGGAATGTAAAGATCAATACCTCGACGGAGACATCGGGTCGAGAACTACGATGCGAATCTGCGTCGGTAGCATAGAATTCTTGGTTAACGAAGCTCCGAGTCGAAGCTCAACGCCGAGCGAGGATAACTGGCAGTCTCCGATTAATACTCGCCGGTACAGCAATCCTGTGATGGGGGACTCGGTAGGGCCACGTCAAGCAAATGGAGGCAGCGCCACCATGGGTCCTTTGCTTCAGATCGCGCAGAATTTCTACCGCGTTTTGAATTGGCACGTCTTTGACGATAGGGACAAGAATCGGCGTTGGAACGAGCCTAGCCCTCCGGCTCTAGATGCTGTTCACCCCTCGTTGGATGATTCCGGCGGACACAGCGTTACAATCGGCAAGACGGTGGCGTACTCGGGCCTCATGCATAAAACATCGAGAATCTCTAGGTCGATCCAACACGCCTGTTCCGTTGCGCTGGGGAGGAGCGTAAATCCGGTACAAACAGTAACCGACTGGGTTTTGGTCGAAACCACTTCCGGACACCAAGTGAATCGAGTGCGTGAGGTCAACATGCCAGCTCAGGAAGAGCACAGTTCTTTCTCTCGGAATATAACGAGGATTGCAGACCCAAAATGCGGAGCCAAGTGCTTGGTGTATTCCACCGGCCGTTCTAGCGGGCATTCGTATGGACAAATTTGCGAGGTCCTCGACGTATTCAAACTGCAGAACGGCACCAAGACTCGGAATTGGTGCGTCGAAAGTACCCAAGTTCCAGACGAAGATTGGAATCTCGGCGGCATGGGCGTCCCCGGAGATTCAGGTGCGCCGGTGATCGACCGAGAGACTAACAGTCTTCTCGGGCAGATCTGGGGACGAAGCAAATACAAAGTCACGGATCCCCAACACCCGCCTCTTACCTATTTCACCGCAATGTCGGACATATACGACGATATCCGAGATCGAACGGACTGGGGAATGCCGAGTCTTCCAACGGATGCGTCACTTGCCGCCGGAAGTAGACCGCCGAGCCCGGCAACAAATCTACCTATAGCCGCTCTGATTGCCAATGAAGACGGCCGGAGACCGACACTAGCTAGCATTAGCGAAGATGTAGACGAGCAGCCAACACCTCAGCTCGAAGCCGTCAGTCAAAGACGGTCGGCAGCGAGAGCAAGGGCGCGGCTCTCAGGGTACGGGAACTTGCCAGGACTTGAACCAGTTCGGAGGTGGGCAGCAATTGCACACGCTGCGACGTTCTAGGAGTTCGTGCCGCGCTTGCTACTCCTTTCTTATCTGAATTTCTTCAGGCGTCTTTATGTTGGTAGGGAAAGGGGAGTATTAGACCAAAGGCTCTCGTTGGAAAGACATCTAGTCTACCGAGACAGCTTTATGTAACGTACCTACGTTACATGGTAGAGCTACTCTGCTCTGCTGTAGAATCAAGGCGCTAGTTTATAGCTTTACACATTTGTAACTATATGTAGGTACTTACCTAGGTATCAGCGGTGACTTAAATATACTTGAAGCTTATGAAGAACCTGATATGATAATTGCAGCGATCAACCGGAGTAAGGCAACCAGATTACCCCAACTGGTATAAGATGGTTGGCGGACCACGAACTCGCTGCGCCCCATTCCTACTCTGCCGCCTAGACGGACGGAGGCCTCTGGTTGATCAACTCCCATACGGGGAAGGAAATCCAAAGCTGGCTTGCATACAATTGGATTCCCAAACCACGGTAGAGTAAGACATGCCCTGCCGTTAGGAAACAAAGCATCGCTCATTTCCAACCAGATCTCGTATAGTATACGCAGTTCAACTAACATGGTTTAATTGCACCTATCATTCTACGTCTAATAGTTGCTCTCCCTAAGCCGCTCCTACGGTATTACCGCCACCCACTACGTGCCATGGGTGCAAACAGGAAGTCCACGCCCGGCTCAGCGTCCGCATCCGCCCCGGGAACCACAGGGCCTCCGGGGTGGATCGGGCAGACCGTTTCGAATGGAATACCCCAGTATAATAGCTCAGAGCTAGCGTTCATGGAGGGCTTCAAAAGTGATTTTCAATTCGAGGGCCCGCCGTTGATCTATCCTCTCACAAGACGAAATTCGATGTGGACGGATAGCGGTAGCGGAACACTACCTTTGATGTATAGTGCCAGTGATAAATTTCCGAACATTGAAGTCGGCGATTTTTCGAACGGAGCACCACCCATATTCTTCCCAGATACCTTCAGTTCACTGACAAATTCCCCTCCATCATCCTACCAGGGCTCGGTCTGGTCTCCCATCCAGACAGACTTCGCGTCGGAGGTCGCCGCCACAGCGACGTCTAGGTCACGCGTCCCAAGCCCCTTACGGAACGTAGCCAAGCTGCCTGACGCGGAAGGTGAATATGTGTGTCCGAGGAACAAATGCGAGGTCAAGTTACGCAGCAAAAAGGATTTCGAGCTCCACTCCACGACTAGACACTCGCATATCTGCCTCTGGGGCGATAATGGGCCATGCGATAGTGCAGGGTTCGCTACGAGGGAGGACCTTAACTGGCACGTGAAGCGGGAGCACTTACTGGTGTGTCCCGTTCCCGGCTGTACCGAAGGCGCATTTGTAAACGGTGATGTCCTAGATTGTCATCTGAAATATGCTCATAGCAGCGCGATAACGGACAAGGACACTACTTATCAACCAAGCAACCTTCTCGACCCCGTAGCAGTCCTACCGAGAACATCAGGGACAGCATCAAACAGCCAAGCACAAGCACCCATCACGAAGCCGGGGTCGGTTGAAGATAAGACGCTCAAAATGGCAATGTCCATCGGCATCTCGAAGAAACGATGTCGAGATCAGCTAAGAACCGTGCTTGAAAAGAGGATGAAGAGAGCCAATGGTAAGTCTTCGGAATACAATATGTAAATCGATAGACCAGCTAATAGTAGACAAGGTGGCACCCCAAGGGCCGGTGAAAGCCCCGGAGTCATAAGAAGCCGTACCCCTAAGCTGCTGGAATCGGCAAGTTTCCCGATCATCTGGGAGCACGGCGTCCTCCCGTTTCTTGTCGAGTTCATCCCAAAGTGGTGTGGCCCAGGTCACGTCATCAGCGTTATGCGCGGAAGGAAGCCCAATTCGCGACGAATCTGTATCATGACGAAACAAGTTGTCTCTAGAGCTCGTAGACTGGTTATTGCAGGACACGTGAGAGACCTGCTGCCAGAAGCCTATCGCAGCTTAGTCACGTTTGTATTTTCTACTGGGAAGGTTGATAGGCTCGTATGGTCGAGAGGCTTGAGCAAGGAGATACCGGACGACATCTGTCTTCCACGCAATCCATTCTGCTACATCAGTCCTTGCATGGGAGACAGTATTGGAACGATGTCGGAAGACGGAGATGAGATCACAGCAACACTCGGGCCATGCGTGACAGTTAGCGGTGGCAACTTCTGGCTAGTTAATTTCCACCCCTTCGTCGAAGCGAACAAAGGAACTCGTCCGGTATCTATTGAGCATCCGTCTCCGGGGGACCGCACGAGGTGTTTGGACGAGAGACACGATGCGCTCAGCAACGGCGACCTGAACTTCGGAATTGGAGATTTGACGGCGACTTCGGGCTTCGATTTAAAAACAACTCGAGTGTCCCATGATCCGTACTGGGAAGACTGCGACAAAGAACCTCCGCTAGTCGTCACAGACTGGGCATTGGTCTCCGCAAAGACTCGACAGGCCAACCTTCTGAGAAAGTTCCCTACCACTAATCAAAGACGGGAGGTCCCAGTAACATCGATGAGCTCCATCGTCCCCGGTGCAGCTGTTTGCGCAACAGGACGAACCTCGGGCTTCCAGCGAGGCCAGGTCTGTGAAATACCTGCATACCTCGATGGCTCGGAAAATGGCACCGGCAAAGCATCCCGCGAATGGTATATCGAAGAACCGTACCCCTATGACGACGACGAGAGTTGGATTCGCGGTGGCATAGGCATCGAAGGTGATAGCGGCGCCGCCATCATCGACTGCGAGAGCAACTCTATCATCGGCCAACTCTGGGGCCGGAACAAGTACTATGGTCCCGGTCCGAGGTATACTTACTTCACGCCCATCTTCGACATCTTTGACGACATCCAAGAGATGTGTGGCCAAGAGCGGCGGCCCCAGTTACCGCAATACCGTGACGAAGCAGATCGCTGGCCTGCTTATCCGGTCTGTAGGCAATGCTTTGATCTTCGCGAGTATCTCGAGAGTCGACGCAGCTCGCGGGAGTCGTTGATGTCGATGATCGGCATGCACGACGGGAGGGCTGGGGACACGGACAATGATCTCACGTCTGTGTCAGAGCTGGCAACGCCAAAAGACCAATCCTACTTAGTCCGCCATATAGGACCCGACGATGCGAGCTCATCATTCAGTAGCGTCGTATCTCCAGCACCGACCCATGCTTTCTACACGATTTCACAAGCACTGTCTCCGGGGAACGCAGAGTTGCGCAGTCCATATGCGCAGGCTCTGAATGACGAGGATCTCTACGAAAGGTGTCCCGACGCGAATGAAGTTGCATTAGGCAAACGTCCGGCTTTACCTCTACCGATTATCCAACAGCGAGTCAAGAGACGAAGAGTAACGTAGGGATATACTAGGCGTCAAGACTACCGGCATCGTATCTTTGCGAGGGTCTGGTCTTATATAAATAGCGTTCTCCGATCACCCAGGAAATCCGCCACGCGCCATCTTTCTCGCCCGCTGATCCCGACGGTTGTGATTGGCTCTAGACCCCTTATTTGCCTCCTTGCGTCTTCTCGCAGCTTCGGTATCTTTGTCGCCTGACGGGCCAGCGACCTGTCCTCCGCGGCCACCACCCCTACCTCGTCCTCGGCCACCGCCACGACCACGATGCCCGCCGCGTGAATTGCTACTTCCGCCATCAACCTCCGAGTCTTCTGTCCCTGATGCTGCTGGGCTTGCACGCCAAGAAGTCGCGGCCAACGCAGGTTGTTCACCGCCGAACGCGCTATACTTCATTTCCAACTGTCTTTTCTGATGGGGGGTTCTAGTTAGCATTAGGGCCCATCCCTCGATAGCCTCGTCGGTCATTCCTGTCTGCTGCTTTAACTTTGTTCTGGTCTCGCTTCGCCTTGTGGCGGCGTCCCTATTGAACATCTTCGGGTTCGATTGGTAAGCTCTGAAAAGGGCTTCTTCGCTTCCATCCTTTCGTTTTTGGTCATCTGCGTCTTCTGGATTTCCGTCATTGACTATGAACCCGGCGTCTGCGGCGTCGTACGTGTCGTCTCGTTCATCATCATCAGCATCAAACGTAGAGAGTGCGGATAAGATGGCAGCCTTGTTTGGAGCGGAGGATCGATCATTTAGAATGTCGTCTGCTGATTTGCTCGCATCCCGTTTCCCGAAATGGATATTAGATATATCGACTGCTAGCTTGTCGAATTCATCATCATCATATACGTTATGGCGTATAGGGACTTGGGGTGGCGTAGGTCGAGGTGCAATATCGCGACTCTTTCTCCTAGTTCTCTCAGGGGATCTACGATTAGATTAGCAAAGATCCTGAAGTGAATATATTTGAGTAGACGAACAGCTCCTCAGTACGATCCACAGTAGCAAGGTGAAGTGGCAGGGAATCTTCGAGCAAGTGCGCAACAACTTGCTCAGTATTGTCTCCGTACTCGTCGAGGAGTTTTGAGATGAAGCCAGAACCAAGATCTGGAAATAAGTCTTGTATCTGAGTTATTTGGCTCATGCGATGCATCCGCATTTCTCCCAATATGTCGTTCTCTTCTGTCATAATTCCCTTCCCCTTATCGATCTTGCGCTTGATCAGTCTCTTGGGTCTAATGTTACCGCCGGGTTTGCGGAAGCCCTCTAACGCGGTAATGGCTGTCTTCCATCGTGTTGTGCTCGAGCCGGACTCCTCGAAGCGGCGTTGCACTTGCTTGAGAATAGGGGTCACCGTGACCAGCTCGGCTACCATAGAATCATTAGCATTCAACGGCCCGGCTTTGTGGCTATCTGCTGCAGCCTTTAGGGAATAGAGCTGGTCAGTCAGCATAGAAAATTTAGGAGGGTCTCCTTCGGTCAATCCCACGAGACATAGGTAGGCTGTTGTCACGATAGCTTTTCTCAAAGGAGGATTCATAATCTTGTAGCAGTTAATGAGACCGTCAAGAAAATCGCTCCCAGCCAGAAAGAAGGCAGCTACGTCAGGCGATGCATGGACGAGGTGGTTCAGCCTCTTCAGGCGGACCTCCAAGGTCTTGAGATCACCCTTGAGACCTGTATCAAGTTCAATAATGAGAGACTTCTTGAGGCTAGTCAGGGAGGTTGTCAATTGTAGCTTCTGGGAGACTTGACCGATTGGGGCAGATGTTCTCCTTTTGGAATACACGCGACTGAAATCGGAGAGGAACTCCCATTGAAGTAGTAAAGGAGGCGGAGAAGGCATCCATAGGAGTCTAGCAACGAGGAGGAAGCATTGGCGCAACAGATTCTTTGCTGACTGAGACGTTCCGAGCACCTGGGCGCCGTTTGATGCGAG
This sequence comes from Hypoxylon crocopeplum, assembly GCA_022578875.1. Taxonomy (NCBI): domain Eukaryota; kingdom Fungi; phylum Ascomycota; class Sordariomycetes; order Xylariales; family Hypoxylaceae; genus Hypoxylon; species Hypoxylon crocopeplum. The sequence goes on along the minus strand of MU399614.1, from coordinate 129,477 downwards.
TTCTTTCATGAAAGAGACAAGAAAAGACGTTAGGGATTCATCAGGATGCTTTTCCTTAGGTCGAGACAGATGAGCTTCTGCCAACGCAACCCAGTTAGATAGACACGCTTCCCATTCGGCCGGGATGATGTGATCCCTCCAGGGCGCCTCGGGGAATGGTGCAAAGGGAGGTAGGGTTGACATAATGCCGGTCCAGCGAGTCGGATCGTCAATTGATGAGAAGAGGAAGAATTCTCTATGTGCAGTGCAGCTCCTGACAGTTTTATTTCATGGAATACGAGAGACAATAGACTCAGTGAAATAGGTAGACAGACAATTAAGTCGTTAGGTCCACATCACGGATCTTTGCCGAATGACTCTTTTAATGCAAGTTGTTTAGGTTATTTGTTGTCTTCGATTCGATGAGATCGAATTTCTATATCGATAATACGTACAGTACATAGGTACATCTATACGAGTACGTACTGTACCTTATGAGGTAAGCATCATTATCGCTGCCTTAAGTTTCGTTATCGCTCCGTAAGGCTGCCCAGCCCCGCTCTAGCCCTTATCCGAGCCCACAGCCGGAAATTGCGACCGGGGCCGTTCATTATCTTTTCATTATCGTGAACTTTTCCTACTCTCCCACTTACTACCAAACATCAACCTTACGTCGCCTTCATCACTTTGCCGCAACGTACAACCGTTCGAGTCGTGAAGGTAACTTCTCAGCATTCAGCAACCCCCAATCATTCCCATCAATCCCTCGATCTCTTAGAGAAACGAACAGCCGAGATGTCGTACAACAAGCCCGACAAGGAGTACGCTGGCGAGCAGGCCAAGACGCACAAGATCCGCATCACCCTGACCTCGCGCAAGGTCACCGCTCTCGAGAAGGTGTGCACCGAGCTCATCGAGCGCGCCAAGAGCAAGGACCTTCGCGTCAAGGGTCCCGTTCGTCTACCCACCAAGACCCTCAAGGTCACCACCCGCAAGACCCCCTGTGGTGAGGGTTCCAAGACCTGGGACTGCTACGAGCTGCGCATCCACAAGCGCCTCATCGAGTGCGTTATCATCCCTTCTGATTTAAATGTATTGCTACATGTACTAATTAACCTAGTCTGAACGCGCCTACCGAGACCGTCAAGCAGATCATCGTCAACATCGAGGCCGGCGTCGAGGTAGAAGTCACCATCGCTGCCTAAAGGGAGGTATGGGATTGGAGACGGGGATGGACGAGTATTAAAGGGACCGCGCAGATCCATAGATACCTGTGTCGCTGTCACTCGAGCCAGTTATCACGATGATCTCCATGGAGTTATACATATCCAGGAGCCCTAGCCACAGCAGCTAAATACAATCAAGAGCTAAGCTGATTTGCAAGACAATTAATTACCTGACCCATCGCCTCCATTTATAGTTGCTAAACACGCCAATGCTTTTTGTGATCCATTCAACTCCAGGGTATCTACCTAAGTTATATAAAACTGAAACATTCCTTTCAGTCTCCGGTCGTGCCAGCCCACCTGACATGATGCACTCCAAAGAATGCCTATCTCTTAACTTGGACAGAACTGGATGATATAGTTGGCGCCATCAAAAGTTCCATACGCAATCCTCTCTCATAGGCGGTACTTCAGGCATGTCTCCGTGAAACCTACCAGTAGCAGTCATATTCGCATACGCCGCCTGAATGTTCGCGTTATACAACTCAGGGATCGGCTCCGTATCCTTGTTGTAACCGGGCGGTCCCTCGGGGAAGAGGATCCTACGCCACGACCCGTCCGCGTTAGATACACCTGGCACAGGGGGGTCCTTCTTCGTATGACTCTTTGGCATTGTGTCCTGGTATCCGTCGTGTACCTTCCACTTGTAAACGACCTGCTGCCCGTTGAACGACGTAATCCGTCCATTCGTGGTTTTGGTGATGTAGGTCTCCGGTGGTGGATGCTGCCTCCTGCTATTAGGCCCATAGGGGTTGCCTTTATTCGCGGGAGTGGCTTGGTTCTGTGCCTGAGACTGCGGTTGTGTTTGTCGCGTCTGCATTTGCGCGAAAGGGTTACTGACCGCAGCTCCTAGCTGCGATGGCTGTTGCTGTGCTGCGAACGGGCTCGCAGCCGGGGAATTAAAAGGTGAGGCAGATGGCTGACTAAAAGGGTTGTTGGCTGCCGGGGTCGGAGCAGGCGCCGAAGTGTCCATGGCTTGGTCCGCCTGTGCGCTTGTTGCCTGAGCGAAGTGGTTGGCGACAACCGGTTGGCTGAACGGACTACTAGATGCCGGGGTTGCCGGCTGTGAGAAAGCGTTAGGAACCGAAGACGCAGCCGGCGCACCAAAAGGACTTGGTCGCTGTCCCAAGGCCGAGGATTGCCCAAATGCGCTCTGCTGTGTAGCTTGCCCGAATCCGCTTGGTCCCGAGGGCGATGCGCTGCTGAAAGGGTTTGGCTTCTGGCCCAGAGCTGACGGTTGTCCGAATGCCGGACCAGCTGCACCAATTTGCGAAGATTGTCCGAACACGGGATTAGACGCACCCATGGCGGAAGGCTGGCCAAAGGTTGTAGACGGCGCAGAGCCAAAGGGATTCGGCTTCTGTCCAAGTACCGACGGTTGACCGAATGCTGAGACGCCACCACCGAACGAATTCTGTGAATTCTGCGGGGTTTGCTGGGATGTTGACGAGAAGGGGTTCGAGGCAATAGGATTCGCAAAACCAGCTTGGGGGCCAGCGGCAGCGTCTCTCCCGAACATTCCATTCGTGCTACCTTGCACATTGCTCTGCTTGCAGATATCTATACGATTGGGATGTTTATTTTCGGCAGCTAACAGGAATTGGACCGCACCGTCGAGATTGTTTACGGTCGTCTGGGCCTGTTGCCTCGCTCGCTGGAAGAGAGCTGCCACTTCTGATTCCTAATGCCACTACGGTGTTAGTGCCTTATAGATGGAACAAAATGGTTGTATACGTACGGCTTGCTGCGGATTGCTGGAGCCCCTGATATAGAGCATGACCTCCTCGGGACTCTGCTCCCGTGGGTATCCGCCAAACAACTGCTCCGGGGCATCTTTTCCGGGACCAAAGCACGACAACAGCCAATGCGGCAACTCGGTTGTTAAGTCTGCTCTGATGCTGTCCTTGTTGATCTTATACGGGATCTCTTGCGGCCTACTTGGTCCTATGTTACTTAAGGCGCCGAATCGGTTCGAAGCGGGAGCTCCGAATTGGTTACTTGCGATGGCGTTGGCACCCGGGTGCTCGAAACGGCACGAAGCTACAATCGATCAGCCATTCTCCTATGTCCTCGAGATTTCTGTGTCGTACCTCCATTTCGGCAGTTTCCTTGCTGCCAGAATTTACAGAGCGGCGCCATTACCGCAGGTCGATACCGAGTCGGCTAATACATAGAAGTGTATTTATGTTTGTGGTTGGGATTGGGATTGGGATTGGGATGAAGAAACAGAAAGTGAATTACAGCCTTTTCAGCTCAGCCTTGCAGCTAACGATGTGATTATGTACTGACCGATATGCATTAAAGGTGGATACGGCTTACTGTGGACTTCGGGGGCTAGTGCGGGGTTACGTAATAGATCCGCTCCGGCGACATGTACATATGTACATAGACGTACCGGCCTGAACCACATCGACTGTTTTTATCAGCAACAATATTAACATGTACATACGTATATCGGCATCTAAAATTGTCTTTTCTGGCTTCCTCTAGCCCACGTACCTCACAGCAGAATTAGTACATGTCGCTCATCTCGATACCTACTACCTGTAACTCTACCCCAGCCAGAGTTGATGTGGTCCGGCTCATATATTGTTTATAAGTCGATGATATTAATGACATTTGATAACCCTCAATTAAACCTAGCGAATTTATTTATTTGGCTTGTAGATTATATCGATATTGTTTCTAATGAGTAGGACTAGGTAATCTGTTTGTCGGGAGGTATACGAAGTAGGTAGGTTGGTACATAGAAAATTAGGTGAAAGTGACAGTAACTTCAACAAGCACTTTCATCAATTTACAACCTATGTGCTCAGTTCTGACAGAGTTATTCTAGGTTCTCGACCTCACTACGAACTACTAACCTCTACATCTAAGGTCTGGATGGTGGAGACTGGCGTATCAGGATTCAATACCCTACCTAAGGTACCTATTAATTCGTACCGTATGATTCTTGAGCCAGGCTGAGCCCACCTTCATCTCCGGCTCAAAAATGCACCAGCATTCCGAAGTTCATACTTACATAATAGGACCTCATGTGGCTCTGCTTAGATCAAATAACGTGTTCCTGATGGTTGATATCTTGGCTATGAGGCCGGGATTGCGGGTCTAGATACATGTCGCAATCGGAGCGGGCCATGTCGTAAGGTCCCTGTAGGGGAGAGCAGTGTGCTCAGATATCTCTTGGACGAGTACAAAGACGATGCCGTCTCCCATACTGGTTCCGTGAAGAGCGCACATTGCTTCGTGGCATTCTTACCCCGACCCATCTTCGGCCCATTCCGACGAGACAGTCAGTCACCAGTATCACAAAGCTGGCGCAATGAGCATTCCTGTGGAAATAGAGCCCTCAGTAGGGTTAACGAAGGAAAAGCGCGTATGGTATCATACGACGCTGTTCAACGCCTTTGTGATCGGAGGCGTAGGCTTCATCGCACCAGGACTCTGGAACGCCATGAGCAACCTGGGCGCTGGTGGCGCGCAAGAACCCTATCTAGTCAACGCCGCCAATGCTCTTGTCTTCGGCATAATGGGGTTCTTGTGTCTCTTCGGTGCCCCCCTGGCGAACCGCATCGGCCTATCATGGACCCTATTCCTCGGCGCTATCGGGTATCCGGTATACTCGGGTGGGTTATACACGAATAACCGGTACGGAAACGAGTGGTTCGTGCTTGTGGGTGCCGTCGCCTGCGGGCTGAGCGCCGGCTTGTTCTGGGCGAGCGAAGGCGCCATCGCGTTAGGTTATCCGGAACCAGGGAAGAGAGGAAGATATCTAAACATCTGGCTCTGGTTTCGAACCGGGGGGCCTATTGTTGGGGGCGCCATCGTCCTTGCTCTGAACAACGACGCGCACGCCAAGGCAAAGGGCAAAGTTGGATACCAGACGTACCTCGTCTTTATCGCTCTGCAATGCGTCGCCGCTCCGCTCGCACTACTACTCTCCCCGCCAGAGAAGGTGCAGCGGTCGGATGGGTCCAAGGTGATTATCAAGGCTGAGACGTCGGTCACAGGCGAGCTCAAGGCGCTTTGGATAGCCTGTAAGAGAAAAGATATCCTCTTGCTGCTACCCATATTTTGGGCAGTCTACTTCAACCAGTACAGCAGCAACTTCCAATCGTACTACTTCGGCGTACGAGCGCGCGCTCTGATCGGCTTCGTGGGCAACTTCGGCTCGCTGCTCTCGTCGCAGCTGATGAGCGCCCTGCTCGACTACAAGGGGCTGCCCGTGAAGAAGCGCATCGCCGTTGGTTACTGGTACGTCGTTGTGTGGCACGTGATAGCTTGGACGTACGGCTGGGTTATTCAGGAAAAGTACACTCGCAACCCTCCGGCCTACGACTGGGAGGACAGAGGTTTTGTCGAGGCCTTCTTCGTATTGATCCTATGGGACTTTGCGCGGCAGGCATTGCAGAATTGGCTTTGTAAGTGCGCCTCAAGTCTCTTGGGATTTCTATCTATCCACCTAGCTTGGCGGCTCAACTTCAGTTGCTAACCGGCGTACAATAGACTACTTCGTTGCTAGCAAGACTGACAACATCTCGGAACTGACGCGGTTCTCTGGGATATTGCGAGGCCAGGAGAGTTTCGCTCAGGCCGTCAGCTTTGGTCTGAACACTCAGAAATGGGTCGGTGGACGTGTGCCTCTGGCTGTGAACACTATTTTGCTCGGTGGGTTTACATGGCTATAACCCCTTTTATTTCTGTCTCGGGCTTATATATACTAATCCGGATGGTTTGTAGGTCTTGCAGCATTTCCCACCTGGCTTGCCGTTCGCGACCACGTTCCCGTCGAGCAAGACGTGAAGCCTATTTCTGATAACGACAGTCATGTAGAAGAGGGACTAGCCGTGCCTCGGAGTCTGGACGTTGACGAAAAGGAGAAGTTTGCTATTGAAAAGACAGGCGTCGGGAACGATGCAGCAATGTGAATGCATCACTTCATGCCGAGTAATTATCTGAGATTTGAAAGTAATAATCGAATATACTTCCACTATATATTTGCTGGCTGTCAACCACCCATTGTGATCCCCTGGGAATCGAGGTGGATCGGAAGGATCAAGAATTTGTTCATGCAGACTGGCGTTAGTATTTGTCAATGCTACGGTGCTAGATAGTGTTATAAATCACAATAACTCGGATTTAATACCTCGAGCACTGATATAATTGTATCAAAAGCTCACAATGCATAGTGAATCAGCTATGATCTTGCCAAATAGCTGACTTCATTAGATTACTTCTCTTATTCTAGTATTAGGTATATCGTGGTATCATAAACCCATGTCATGTATGGTATGCAATTAATCCCTCCTCCTATCGCTTCGGTCGCTCCGAAAGGACGTCGTCGGACTCGAGTTCCCGCTGGATGACGCCGAGTGCATAAAGCTGTCCAGAACTGTGAACTCGTCGGCCCAATCAATGCTCCTCTTTCCCGTCCGGACGGGATTGTATCCAAGTTCCTCATCTAACACCTTGTTCTGCTTCATCTCGCCTATTTCCACGTATTCGTAGTCCCACCGGTACTTCTTCCCCACTTGCGGACGGGGTAGCCAGAACTTCCTCACGACGAAGAAGATCGAATAAGCAATGATACCACCACCCAGCAGATCGACCGCGTAATGGTGATTCAGGTACATCGTCGCCCAGCATATCCACACGACGTAGAAGGTGCACAAGGCTCTTAACCGGGGGAAGCAGTAGCTCATAAATAGAGCCTCGAGGATTGCGTCGGCGGCGTGAAGGCTCGGGAAGGCACCGAACGGTACGGGGGCGGTAGTAAAACTGGTAGTGTACATGTCGACACCGAACAACGCGTCTATCCGCGCTAATCCAGCCGGGGAACCCTGCATACCGTACTTCGCCGGCTCTAGCCCGTGAAGTCTTTCGTACCAGGGAGGCGTACAGGGGAAGAAGAGCTGGATCGAAACACCTAGAACGCTCATCCATCCGAAGCTCTTTGCGAACATGGGGACTGTTCCCGGAGCTGCAAAAATGAACATGACCGCTGAGCAGATTGCGGGAAGCCCGAAGTGGCCGAGTCCATCTAGCGAGGTTAGAGTTAGTCATCTCTGCTCTTGAATTTAATGAGCTCGAAAGGTCTTTTGTCCAGGATCCCCGACAAGGCCGGTGTCACAGGGTATAGAAATCGAAGCTTCAAATCGTGGGGTTGGTCTTACATGGAAACCAGGCAAACACGTCCAAAACAGGGTGGTTCCACGATGAGAAGATGCTGGAGAAATTGGTTCCGTATAAGATATCTTCCAAAGCTGGGAGAACCTTTACGAAAATATCTGGTCGAATATCATATGGGATAAATCTGATGCCTAGTTAGCAAACACGGTCCAATCGCATGCCTCCTGTCTCCGAACATAGGAGAATTGAGATGTCCCAAAGGAAGCGATCGAATATTGTGAGGGGACGGTGCTTACCGGCTAGAAAAGAAATATAGTAGGTATGTCCATATAGGCCAGGAGGGAAGAAAGAACTGGCTCGTGGCGGGCATGAAGAGGAGCAGAAGATATCCGAAAACCGCGAGATTCTTTATGATGGGGGCTGAAGGCTCGATGATCCATATCGAGAAAATGGTAAAACCGGCTAAGATGATATGTTGCGCATCGAACACACTCCATCTCCTTGTCCATAACAGCTCGAAGGTGTCTGTAACCTTGAAAGATGTCTGAAGGGCGGCGACGCTCTTTATCGGGGCGGGTTGGCGCATTGGCTGCTTCGAACGACTTCTGCTGCTGCTGTTACTGCTGCTCCTGCTGAACATCCGAGGTAGATTGTAACGGCCGGGGATGGACTTGAGTTTAGACGGGCTCAACCTCTCACGCCACCCGAGAGGGAGTTGCGTCTCCGTTTCGACGACGGTGTTTGTTTGCTGCATTGGACCCCCTCGTACTACACCAGGCAGGTTGTCTTTTTTTCTTTTCTAGTCCGGTCTCGTTTTATCTTGTCTTGTTGTCACTCCCAGGAATAATAACCGTACTCGTCTGTCTGCAGCGGGGAGCTCTTGGACCCGGCTCTGTGAGTATGCGTTGTCGGTACCAAAGTTACCCAGTAGCCAAGGAACCACGGAAGACGGGCTAGGAAAGCTAGGGAAGAGTGGTCCTCCTCCCGGTTACCGGCCGAGGTGGCAGATAATCAAATCGAGATTGAGGTCGTCGACTATGCCTGGCGAAGAATCACATACGAGATGCAGTTCCTAAATCGTGCGACGGGAATCCGGGAGAGGGAGGAAAAGGGAAGTACATGATATTTAAGACGACCGTACCTCGAACTAATCTAACTATCTAACCTACCTTTGTTGCAGTACATCCATAATAACTCAAGAGTCCGGATACAACGGGGACAGGGATCTGAGCGGCGCAAAAGGTGTAGTATCGCTGATTGGATAGAATCTTTTGTCTCTGCGGTCATGGATCTTTAGAAAGTGGATTATGAGCAATGGATGAGCGGGTACGGGTACAAGCACAATCACAAGCAAAGCAGTTTAAATAGATGTAAGTACAGTACTTACTTAGCACGTTTGGCGGGACTGTTCTTTGCCATTTAACTCTTGACTCTTCGATTTGTGCAGTTCAATGTCGATTTCAACGTCTAGTACCTTCAACAGTTCCCACATGTACAGTACTTTACACACGTAGAATGTACATTAGAATAGTACAGTACCTTGACCCAAGCCCAAGACAAGCGCCCTACCGCAACTTTAATCTAGAGTTGGAGCTTATTCGATTTTGTTAGCGCTGGCAGCCGAATACGCTGCATGCGAACGTGTCGGAGATAAGCTCAGGGTCTCTCGGATCTCCCTTTGTACAGTACATACCTGACATCCCTCGTCTCTGCCTTTCACTGTAACCACTCACTGCAACCATACTGAATGTATACATACATGTATGTACCGGCAAGGGTATGTCCGAGCATACATGTACTGTACTCGCAGATTCCGTGTTAGTCGTGACGCCAACCAACTGATTCACCAGTTGTTGGTTAGACGTGACTATGTCATATGTACTATTCAGACAGTTAAGGTCTAACGTAGGCTATGATGCCTGAACGCTATACATAAAACGAAGAATGCCAAAATAGGTAGTCTAAGGGTCCTCGGCTCAGGGTTGTCTCGATCCCTTCGCTCCATATCTCCATTTCCATCTGGAATGTGAGATGTTGTACTATTATAGTAGATCACTGTTAGCCTTGCCTCAACCTAAGCTTAAAATTACTCAAGTCTGGACATCCCTCGGGATACATTGTAGCTCTAGTCACTAATTCTCTTTTCATAAGTTTACAATGCTCTTAAGTGTCGTGACCACTTACACGTAAGTACCTATGTACTCTACAATTGAGATTTATAAGTGTGGATGACATAATCTTCTTTGTGTAAGCCGGCGACACTCACGGGATCCCATTGCTAATTCCCATGTCAGTTGGAATCAGAATCAGAATCTCATGTGTCCAATACCGGACTTCACTAGATGACAATATCAAACCAGAGAAGCCGTTCGAAACCCGCGATCAGCGCTAAAAGCCCTGAAGGTCGGTCCCTCGGAAGGGTCGGCACCGCGCGGGCAGGAGTTGCATGATCCTGCACGTATAGTACATCTCCGAGGCGGTATTCTATGTACATATGTAACGAATCAGGTATGGATCGCGAAGTACTGTACGAAGTTATTACTACCCCTAGCTATGTAGCATGTACCTATGCGCGGTTGTGCAACGACAGCGATGCAACCGGCTCTTGGCATTGGGACGTTGGACAGGGACTTGCGATCTTGGCAGCCCTAGGCGCTCTCCACTTGTACCGTATCGAGGTCACAGAGCCGCTCATAACATCTCAAGTACGCGTATAAGGGTGTCGACTATTGCCCATGCTAACACCACTAATATCCGGAACGGAGAATGGACACGTGAGGTCGCATAATTACATGTATACATATTTTGTGACTTGTGGAAGCGGCACAGCTAGTTAAGCAATCAATTGACGTTGGATAGATGGATCGAGGTGCAGACGCAGCTGGCCGAACGGGTAGGTACCTTGTACGGGTACTACGCGGTAAGGAACATCCAACATCAGGGATGAGAACAGTGTCATAGTAGGATTTGTCCACCCGGTGAAACCGTTATCATCGGCGAGACTTCGAGATCGCGTGCGCAAAAGAGAAAAAAATGAAATGAATAAAAAATGAGAAAGGTGGATACAGTATATAAGTCGGCAGTCCCACAGATCTTCGATTTCCGGCCACTGTCCGACTCGCTGACGCCCAAGAGCCCGGGACTGCAAGAGCCACCACTAACTGTCATGTAACTATGTACATAGTATATCCTTGACATGTACGGCAAGAAAAAGATAAAATTTTGTTATTCGTACTAACGGACTTCGGAGTTCGTCTTAATTCGAAATTCGACAATATGAAAATCGAGAACGGAATCATGAGATTTTGCAGATTCTCCTCGGCATGGGTCTCGACTCTACTACAGCACCTACACTAATACCTAGACTCTCGACTTGACTCACGATATATACAGTATTAGGAGTATACATATATACCAGGTATACTTCGCATGCACGGAGATGGAGCAAGAAAGCAGAGGAGTGGCACCATGTGAAGATCTGCCCAGAATGATCTGAGAATGTCACTCTCCCCGCGAATTACTGGCCTCTTTATCTATGCCGCCATCCGCTTTGATGTCTCGACATCTTATCGCCCAGCCAGCCCTGTCATTTTCTAACAGCAGTGAACCGCCTCGGCTGGTGGAAATATTCCCCTGGCAGTCCTGGGTCTCTCACACTTGCATAAAAATTGATCACGCGACGGGAGAGTCCCATGCCATCGTTAGGACAAGTGGTCCTTCGCGGCAATGGGAATATCAGGAATAAGACTCAATATGTAATGAGACTTGTGTTGACCATGTACAATCTGGAAACGCATCATACACCTGGACATGTTGTAAGGCCGGCGGACTGAGACACCCATTTCTCAGTGCTCGGATTCTCATGCAAGGAGATCCCATCACACCTTATCTGGAACACTAGACACCGATGTACTGTACATTGCGGCAAGGTAAGCAGATCCACGAATGTCGGCACTTACATTTTATTTTCCTTATTTTCCTCTTTTCTTTTTCGTCGCTAGTGTTGCGGTGAAGCGAGAACCCACCTCGCCTAGCCAGACATGACGTCTCCTTACATGCGACGTCTCTACCTTTACTCATAATACCGTATGAATGTGAATATTAAAAGGTCTACTCTATCCTTCAGTCTCGTTCGCTTGGAGGCGGAGATTTGAGCGGACGAAGCGATAACACGGCGAGGCTCTCTCGTGCTATCGGGAAACTGGTTCGGGTAATTGTACCTTGCCGTCTACCCATGAACACATCTGATCGAGACGACGATCGTCACATGGTGCTTGCCAAGACATTCGGGTAAAAGAGGCGCTATGCGCGTACCTCGCAGATCCGTCAGTGAGCCTTATTATGTACATCTACAGTATTGATATATTTCCTTGGCCGTATATCGTTGCTCGCGACTCATGAAGAACCCACGATGAATAGCCTGCTGCAGTGCCATTACTCGGGCAGGTCTATCTCCTAGCCGTGGTGTACATGTAGTAGAACGGCCCGTCAGACATCATGACGCATGTATCATCTCCATCGGAAAGGGATCTCTCTCCGCGGATCAGGCCGCAGCTGGAGGCGCCCGGGTACTAACGCCAGAGCAACAGCTAGTGCGCCCGTCTCGTCTACCTTGTCAGAAGGCTACCTAGGCTGCTAGGTATGGAGGTAGAGTTGGATAGGTAGGTAGGTAAAGACAACACTATCACGTCTACATATGTGTGCATGTGGTACCTTACATCTAGTATTTCACATGCTATAGCTAGTCTCGCTGTGTAAGAAAAAGTCTTGATCGGGTGCACAGATGATGATGCCAGCATCTCGAATCGTTCATTTCACGTCGAATCTGGGCCATCCATCACAATCATTCTTTCCGTCGCCATAACGTCCGAGACGTTATCTGCTTACATCTAGATTTCGCTTGCCTCCCGCTCCAAAAGTAAATGCGAATGCTGGTCGGTCGCCCTCGGGTGGCCCTACCATCTCAAATATGTACTGTAATCCCATCTCATCCAGTCGTAAATGCCGAATATATCCGTCACTCATCATACCCTATAATCTCCTAGCCAAACGCTCTTGCAAGATGCCATTCTAAACATAACCATCCCTCGTATCGTCCGCACGACTCAACCGCGCGGCTGCTATGTGCTGGAGAGATCCGCCTCACCTTCGCGGCTGACTGGCGCTCCATAGTCCTTTTGACGTCTCGACAACCCGATTCACCGCCGCGCCGGGCCGCAAGCTCGCCGGTATGCCAGACGCCGGGTCCATGCCGCCCATCTCCACGTCGCCGTTTTGTGTACTCGAATAGCCCGAATCGCCCTTTGCCATGTCGACACTGCCTAGTGGCGGAGCACCTCGGCCCGGTTCCGCCGAACGCAGACCGTCCATAAGGTGAGCATTCGCCTGACCCTCCCGTAGCTTGTTGATGGCCCGCACCGTGTCGATGGCCGCGTGCAGCGTCTTCCGCGCGTTGAAGTTCTTCTTGACTGTCGGCAGCAGGTTCTGGCCCCTGTCTCCCTCGCCGCCCAAGCTGTAGCCCGCGACAAAAGCGTGGGAGAGCGCCTCGTGCGCCGTCATGCGCTTGTTGGGGTCGACGGTCAGACACCGGCGAATGAAATCCTTGGCGTGATCGGTAACGCCGCGCCAGTACTCTGCCGGCTGGAAGCTGTAGTCGGCGTTCAGAATCGCCTGCATCTCCTCGAAGTCGCTGTCGCGGTCGAAGGGGGTATATCCGCACAACAAGAAGTAGGTGATGACGCCCATGGCCCATATATCCACTGGCTTACCGTGGCCCGTCTTCTTAAATATCTCAGGTGCCATGTATCCGGGGGTGCCGCAGGTCGTCGTCAAGACGTGGAATTGCTCCTCGTCCATGATGCGCGACAGTCCAAAGTCGGCGATGAGGAGGTCGGCATTATCTTCGGGGGTGCGGAAGAGCAGATTTTCGGGCTTTAGATCGCGGTGGACAATGCCGTGGTCGTGGAGATATGCGACGGCTGATAGTGTCGCGCGGATTAGGTCTGCAGCGTCGGACTCGTAGTACGAGCCCTTGCGGCAGATGCGATCAAAGAGCTCGCCGCCGAGCGCGAGATCTGTCACGAGGTAGAGGTTGTTCATGGTCTCGAAGTAGTCGACGAGGGTCAGGATATTTTGATGCCCCATGGAGACCTTCTTGAGCACGGCGATTTCATTTCGCACCTAATGCAGCAGAGCACGTAGTCAGCCATATGCGACGTCCCGCGGCTTGACGTAGAACGCCGCCGGCAAGGATGGGCACGAACCATGTGTTCTCGGCCAGCCATCAGCCCCTTGTTGATGACCTTTGCAGCATAGTAGCGGCCCGTGTCGATGTGGACGCACTCCTTGACGACAGAATACGAACCTGCCCCCAGCGTCTTTCCCACCTTGTAGCGGCACGGCTGTATCTGGGGGTTTGGACGAGGAGAGCCATTGCTCAGCAGATCCGCGGTCGTAGCCATCGTTGACTTAAGACTTAGACCGACGCCTGCGATTACGGCGGTTTGGATAAACTATGTGGGTAGGAGAGGCAATCGAAACTCGAGATATTGAGGAATCTGCGCAATAGTTCTTTGTCCGCTTTTGGGGAGTATAAGCCAAGTTCAGCTCCGTAAGCAGAGTAGGAGGGAAATTTGATATTCGCTGTAGCTCGATCAAAGGGCACTGTCGTTCAGCCGTAGACTAACGCTTCATGCTTGAACCAACTTATAATTCAAAGACCAAGTAATCTATTAACAGAGATTGGCAATGTGTAGTTTGATAAATAGAGTGTATAACGAGCACCCGAGGGACTTGAAAGGAACGGAACAGAATAGCATAAAGAAGCATGGGACAGGACAGATGCGATGCCGGGTTGGATTATCGGGTACGGCGCGGTAGCTAGCCTCGTGGGCGGTCTTCTACGGGATAACACGAATTCGTCGGCTCCTAGATATGTGTCAGGGATCTGCGAAGCTCTCAATGTTGCCAGGAAGTATAGAATCCCAAGAACAACGTTGCTAGTTTTATAAGTTGACAGATGTGTGTTGCGAAAGTGAAGGAAGCTGAGAGGGAAAAGATGAACCGCTAGGATTCAGCTCCTCTTACCTAAACGGTTCGGTCCCACTAGCCTACTGGCCCACCCTCTCTTTCTCTTTTGTCTTCGTCTACTAATGGATCTGCCCCTCATTGATTCAACTCTGGGCTTTTCTGGGTTTAGTCAGCCGTAAGGAGAACATAAAAAGCCCGTGATAGTGGGGGATCTACTGTATGCACGTAGTCAAGATATGCAACTTGTGCGTTACCCCGCCCCTTTTCCTTTCTTCTTTTCCCCCTTTTGTGTACCTGGATCTCATTTCTTTATTCTGGGTATATAATGTAAGTTGGCAAGACACTTGGTAACCATACGTATCCAGTAGGTGCTTGGATGAATATTCAGACTGTTTCAGCGTATAATCCAAGGTTGCTCTTCAAAGACCTGTCAAGTCTCGGTTCCCTCTTCCCTTAACCCACTAGTTATAAGTAAGATATAAGTCACATAGACTTAGTCCACATCAAAACTTCCGATTGTCATATTCTTGGTAGCACGACAAGCTACATTGCTGTATCTGATAGGATAGCAACGTTGGCGTGACGAGCGTGCTGATTCTACCGTCCTAGCATACCGGCACTATGTCATTCGAACCTTTAAGATGTGCAGCACTTAATAGTTATCGGTTAATGGTATAAGAAGCGCTCAACCGTCAACGGAACTCCGGGTGGTGGCTGAAATAAATTTCCTGCACATCTGAGCCGGTATGGTCTCGGTAGATAGCGCTCTGGGATAATAGACTATCATCTACTCGTCGCGGCCCTTTCCTCTTCGGAAGGCCTTCTTAGAACTCTGTTGCTTCTTTGATTTCAGTCTGCTTTCCCGGGACGATTTCTCACTATGTTCACATTTGTCAACTACAACTCGAGGTATCGACATCGAGCCTATTCATAATACACTTACAGTGCTTCGTACTTCTTAATCTTCTCGCTGCTCGTCTCGCCAGGAACCTGAGCCCTATAGATCTTCTGTAGCTCCTCCGTCAATTTAAGGTGATTCTCGTCGGTATTGGCGGACCTGCTCCGCTGCGTCTGTGCCTGTATCGTGATGGAGTCGTTCCTCTTGGAATAATATTTAGAAGTGCGCAGCGCCACACGCATGAGCTTTGGCAAGCTCTTAGAAAGCTCCTCAGCAGACCATACAGTTGTAGCTTTGCTCTCAGTTCTGTATACCTGAATTAGCTATCCCCTTAGACAAGCAAACACCGGAATTACTCACTTGTTCACGTGCTGGCCTCCTGGCCCGCTCGATCGAGAATAACTGGTCTGACCTTTCGGTAAGCTATTCTCGTTGAATGAAGTATGCCATTTCCTAGCCTCGGCGAGGTCATCCTGGTCGAAAGCCGCATCATATGCCTCATGCTGGATAGCTCGCACAAGATAGGGTGTTCTGCAGAGACATCCAGACGCAGAAAATAGATCCAAGCTCGTGGATATAACTCGAAGCATAGTTATCAAGTGGTAGTCTCTCAGTCCCTGATTTTCCAAGTTGTCTGACCATATCATCCAAAGACTCGAGTCGCATTAGCTCTAGCACCCGGCTATAACGCGACTAATCATCGATGAAGGAGTATGCCTGTAGGTTAAAGTTGACTTGAACCATTCCAGTATATCCTATTTGTCTATATATCGGGGGTGTTTGTCTTTTGAAGCTGACGGAAACATAGAAAGACATGGATGAGATACCTACCTACCTACCTACCTACCTAAGGTACCTAGGTACGTAAGACTTCTTTGATATTTGTCTCTCGGATAGTTGAATATCTACGTGACTCATTCATTTAAATGTTATATTCCTACAGCCTTAACACTATAAGCCGTTCCCATGCGCACGGACCATGTACATAGGAGGTATTCATGGTATCACCAATCCGGATAAGCGCAGTGGACGATCTAACGCCTCTAGTGGTTTGCTACAGGTACAGTTATAGTTAGTTATAGGTACAGACGGCTTGGTACAATACTAGTACAGACAATTCCTTTATTTTCCTGCTCTTTTCATCATCAGAGCTGCCCAGCCTTGCCTTGTTTGCAAAGCCTCAACACGCCCACCCCAGTTCATTGAGTCTCTATTACTCTCCAATAACCTTGTCTTTCTACTCTTAACCTCTCTCAGATGCCGTTGTGCTCTCCTTCGCGACTTACTGTTGGCATTACTTGCCATCATCTCGATACCCCCAACAATTACCAACCAAACTGATCTACTCACATCAAGAGACACCCGTGTCAATGCTCGAGTGAAGAGAAGCTGCTGCTTTGTCACCGCAGCTACTACATGCATATTCACAACAGCCCTTCGTGAATACGCATCTCTGCTCTCTAGTCCCGCCTACTCATAACTCATCTACACTACCGTTCGTCGTTCAGTTGTGACATCTCTGCTTGCATTGATAGTTCATGCTCATTCTCATACTCATACCAATACCACCGAATGGACAAGTACTAAGCGGCAGTCACCAACTTCTCGCGTATTTCTCGCCTCTAGGCATCTTACGCTGGGTTCAACTAACTCCGTCAACTTGGACACAACTCTATGGTCGTCGATACGTTCCTTGATCGAGGGCAACATCTTTCCTAGTGTTCTCTTCTTTCCGTTCTGGCTGAATGACGGAAAGGTCTCCCGAAGTTTGGGCGATCGCCGACTTGACCCCGATCTCTCCGGCACCTCTTCACATCTCTTCTCCTGTAGTAGTCCCGGCTCTTCAAGACCAGGCCGACACGCTGTCCATTATGTCACATTCTAACAATGGCCAGCTCCCCGCAGGAGCTGCAGAAATCCCTGGACAGGCCACATCTACGTCAGCTATGGGAAGGGCGGATGCAGCGTCTCAGAACGGCATACGAACAGCCAGCATCCAAGACGAAATTCACAGCGCCGACGGTGCTAGTCTCTACGGAGACGAAGACGGTGCTAGCCTCTACGGCGATGGGGACGGTGCTAGTCTCTACGGCAATGATGATGGCGCCGAGTCTCGGGAGGAAGGGGCAACCCTGGTCAAAAATGAGGAAGAGGCCAACCAGCACTCGGGTCTACAGAACATGAATGGTGTTGCTGAAGCCCAACAAGATGTATTCAACACGAAGGAATCCATTACTAGTTCTGATGCGTCTGAATCCCTGACAAATCATGCTGAAGTCACCGCCCCTTCGCTTGACATCTCACTCACAACCCCTACTCAATCTGTGAGCCAGGCTCTACCAAGCCCATCAGCCGCCCAGGGGCTGCCAGAGCCTCAAGAGCTGCGAGAACTACGACGACAGCAAGAGCCGCAAGAACAGGCTGTAGTTGCCTCGTCGGCAGGCAGTGCCGATGAACCTCAGCTGCCTTCAGCTGCCTCTGCTGAGAACAGTGATCACGCAGCAAGTACTGCCAATGATGAGATTGACATTCAGAGCCTCGTCGATAAGATTATAGGAAATGCTTCCGCGGGCAATGTCAATGCAACATCAGCATCGCAGAACTCTGCTAGCCTGGCTGTTTCTGACGCAGTTTCCTTACCACCTAGACCCCCTTTGACGCAGCAGACCGCAGCCCAGTCGCACGTGCGCCCAGAAGATGCACTCAACTATCAGCCAGCACTTTCTTACCCCAATGCCATCACCGTCTCTTCCAACGTTCCTCCGCCACCCGGCACTTATTCTGCCGGGGCTCCTGGAACTACCTCTTCAGACCCTCGTAGCAGTCTCCCGCCTCCCCCGGCATCTTCTGTTACCTCTCTGCCAAATCATTCGATTCCGCTAGCGCACTTTGACCCTGCCTATGCTGCTGGTGCGCCCTCGCCCGCCCATGCAGCCCCCCAACTGCAGAGCTTTGATCATCCTCAGCGATGGGAGACTTTCCTTCAAGAAGAACGTCGATACGTATCAGAGGCCAAGTGGGACCGCTTCCCGGATGGATCGAGACTCTTCATCGGCATGTTCATCGGTACCTGATATGTTTTATGACCGCTAACAGCTACCTAGGCAACCTGTCTAGTGACCGTGTTTCGAAGAAAGAGGTTTTCGACATCTTCTCTCCCTATGGCAGCCTGGCACAGATTTCTCTCAAGCAGGCTTACGGCTTCGTACAGTATCACTCTTTCGCCGAGGGCCAAGCCGCTATGGATCACCTGCAGGGCATGGAAGTTCGGGGACGTAAGATTCGTGAGTAACCACCCTGATATGTGAGAATGTGCTGGTTCCTAACAGAACGTGGACCTCGAATTCTCTCGCATGCAGAAGAGGGACGGAGATGGAGAGAAACGCGGGAACAGAGGCAAGAGAGACGGTGAACGTCACGATGGCCGACGCGCTCGACGCGATGATTACCGCTCCGGCCGACAATCATCTCCTCAGCGAGGCAGCCACCGTCAGCAGCCCTCCTACGATACCGGTCGAGGACAATATGACGACCACTCTAGCCGCGGCCGCTCGCGATCTCCTGGCCATGGAAAGCGCGACTTAGGCCACTACCGACACCGAAGCACGAGCCCCTACCGCCGCCATCCTTCAGAAGTAGACCTCGACATCCCACGTCGACACGGAGGAGAGGTCCCCGACGTCCAGTTCCTTCTACTCCAAGAGGTCGAGAGAGAATTCGTAAGCTGGGTCGAGCATGCATTCGTGAGCCAGGGACTGAAGGTACACGTTATGTTCTTGCATCCTCGCTTCCCTCGAGAAGTCGTCATCCAGCGTCAGGTGAGGGAAGGCGTCCACGCACTTATCGAGCTCGATTATCGAGCACAGCAGTCTGGCACTATCTCACTCCAAGTGTTCGACCGCTCTAACGGACTTGGCAATGTTCGCTACGACGAATACCAGAATCTCGATCCCAACGTTGCTGCGCAGCTCGTCATCCGCGCCAAGGCTCAAGTTTCGCCACAGCCTTCCTACGGCGCTCACTACCCACCTGTTCACTACCATCAGCCGGCATACCATCGGCCGGCGCACCATCAGCCAGCGCAGCCTCAGCCACCGTACTCATTATCGTCCTATCCTCCCCAGCCCTATCCCGGCGCCAGTGCCCCGGCTCCGGCTCCGGCTACGGCTGGTAACGCAGGTGGTCCTCTGCATAACGCCACCTTGCAGAAGATTTTTGGATCCTTCCAAGGCCAGGGCCACAGTCCCGGCCAGGTGGGTAGAGATGCTCAGCCTGATATGAACTCGTTGATAGCCAACTTTGGAGGAGCCAATGCCGCCAACGCCGCCGGACTCAGCCTGCAACCCAACGTTGCCTATTCATCTGGACGTACAAATGATGCCCCCAACACTCCCAGCAGTGATCCTGCGCAGCATGTGCATAACATCATGGCCCAGCTGGCCCGATACCGGCAGTGACCTACCTACCGAGGTACCTAGTACTTTCCCACCCCCGCGAAGACCTACTTCGTTGAGGCGAGTTGCGCGTATATGCCTCAGTGTTTCGAGGGTTGGATCGCATGACTATGATGGAGTTTCTCCTACATGGCCTACATGGCGACTGGATCCGTACGCTCTCGGGTACATCAGTCGCAAACTACATTGTACCCTTCTAATTGTATATACTCTTGGGAGTAAGTCACTGCGGAACGACCTCCTTCGGTCGTACCTACATCTCTCGGCATGAATAATTGTGCCTCGTATTGGACTGACAGTTCGTACTTTGCTCTGTACCTACCTAGGTAGGTACCTCTCAGAAGTCTTGACGGCTTCTTGGCTCTGGTTGGCTCTGGCTTTTTCAATCGAATGATAGGCCTAACGGCAATCGAGGAAAAAATGACAATGAAGTTTATCGAATTCGGTTGATTACCTCGTAGTGCGATAATTTGAATGGAAAGTGGAGGACTGAAGTGGTTGATGTTGGATATAAGTGAATGTTATCGGTAAAGAGATGTACTAAGGTAAGTGCCTAGTGCTCGGACCACATAGGTCACTGACGTAGCCACTCGACGACATCTGCGACTTTGTCCCTTTTCGTCGCTTTTCAACATTTTCCATATTTGCCCGTCGCTCTATGACAA
The DNA here is from genome assembly GCA_022578875.1 of Hypoxylon crocopeplum. Lineage (NCBI taxonomy): Eukaryota > Fungi > Ascomycota > Sordariomycetes > Xylariales > Hypoxylaceae > Hypoxylon > Hypoxylon crocopeplum. The sequence continues at coordinate 109,097 of MU399614.1, read as the reverse complement.
GATTCGGCCACCACCACGCGCACCCTTCCAATGCACCTCAATACCGGACTGCGCATCGTGCGCATCCACTCTCCGTTCCGCAGCCGTGGATCCTACACTCTTGCGCCCTTCTTCGACAGCGCGCCGAGGCAGTTAGCGCCGTTGTCGCGATGCTCGCAAAGAGCCCCGTCGACAGCGCCACGAGCTAAAGAAACACCCAAGTCCGCCCCTGAGATCATATCCTCTGAACGGCTGACCTCTCCTCTACCCGCCTCGTCGACCCTCAACCCGCCCGCCTCGACCCGTCCTCCTCCTTTAGAGCTACCGACGCGTGACCCCTCGTCCTCACTTTTCACATACTTATTCCGTCTGGGCAAGGCGTACACCACCTTCTACAAGGCCGGTTTATATGCCATTATCGTGAATCGACGCGTACTCTCACAATCCTCGTCTTCCTCCCCGTCCTCTTCCGTGTCTGTGTCCACGTTCCCCACGCGCGCGGACGTCCTCCTGCGTGCCCGAGTGTGGCATGACCTCTCGCGGCTACCAATCTTTGGGCTCCTCGTCCTCGTCTTTGGCGAGTTTACGCCTTTGATCGTGCTCGTATTCCCGCGCCTAACTCCTTACACCTGCCGCATCCCTAAGCAGTCCGAGGCCCTCCGCCGCTCCTCCGAATCCCGCCGCGCTGCTAGCTTTCGCGCGCTGCAGTACCAACTCCAGCACGCAGATACGCACGCGCAGAAGCCGATACGTGCCGACATGGGCAACGGTCATATATGCCGAAGCCTGGGACTGACAAGTGTCGTGTGGGATAAGCTGGGGCTAGATGGTCCTTTTGCGGCAACGCTTGCTGGGCGTGCTATCCAGCGCATAGCGGTGGACGACACCATGATCCGCAGCGGTGGAGGCGCCGGTGCTCTCGTCGATGACGAGATTGTGCTCGCGTGTGAGGACCGTGGGATGGATGTCCGGGGCGAACCGGTAGATCGCTTGCGGGCGAGATTAGAGGACTGGCTCCGCAAGACGGCTCCGGAAGGACCGCTAAGTAAGGAAAGCGACGTGGTGGCAAAGGAGTCAGCTAGGAAGGAGACTGAGGATAAGATTAGAGGGCTGCTGCTTGGACTTGACAGCAAGGTGTAAAGCTGAGGTGCTTACGGACAGTAGAACTATCGTACTTAAAATCATATGTATATATACCTACCTAGGTAGGTAGACTTGTACGATATGGCGGCTTCAAAAAGACGGAATGGGGGACACCAAACTCGGCTCACCAAAACACTACAAGGCTCGTCCTTATTCTAGTAACTACCTAGGCCTAGGTAGTAAATATGGCACCATCACTAGACCATACTCTGACCAGGATCGAGAGAGAGCTAGGTCAGGGGTATCTCCATTGATTATGAGTTGACGATTCTAGAGCATATCCTAGCATTATGGGAGATTGCTTATTTCTAGCAGAGAGCACGGCGACCGGGACTCCCACGTGTTTCGTCGTGCATGGTATTGGAGCCCCTTTTAGATGGAAGTCCACGGGGCTTATGGTATGAACAATCAATTAGTATATACGTGTAAAAGGATTTATGATATCAAATAGGGATTCGATGATGGCATGAAGTACAGTACTATCGTCACGGTCTTCCTCAGGAGGTTCAGCAACTGTATATCCGACATAGCCCGTCAGTCAACTTGATAACGATGACTTAAACATAATAACTAGAGGTTGGCCAACCCGATGGACTAGAACATCAATGGAATACTAGGTACCAGCGGGTTACCACAGAGACCAGGGGAAATCTACGAGCCTCCCCGGTCAGTAGCAACCTCTTTTCCCACAGGTACATAAGTACCTAGGTAGGTATATATACCTCAAGTAGCAACCTCGTATTGCTCGTTAACAGCCTCCCAAGTTTGTTTACAATTATTCTTCCATTTCTTCCACTCCGCTACATTTCGTCAACATTCACCCTACACTATAATTACTGGAAAAAAGAACTCCACGTCATTTCCACTTCCACTTCCACCTACCTTCTTCATCCTAAAACACGCAATCACCCCTACACTATGCTGATGAGCCCTGCCTAGCTCATCTTCTATGACAGAAGCAATCCATTGTCACGATGGACCTGATTAATCCTTTCGTGGGTACGGTTCCTGCCGAATACACGGGCAGACCTACTCCCACTATCCCGCCAACTTTCCGAGAATGCATGAATATGGTAATTTATTAGCTCCGCCAGGAGCAACGACTAAACCTCCTCGAGAATGTCTTCAAGGAACAGTATAAGAATAACTGCTGTACCTCTACAACCAAGTTCCTATCGATAGCCTGCTGGGAAGTGTTCCGCGATGTACACAATGTCTTCTGTATGCTGCTTCCTTTGGAATACCAACTCGATCTACTACTAACAACATCTACGACAGGGCCTAGCTCTATGCCACACAACAGGCTCATCAAGACATCATTCGCATAGATGAAGAGCCGAGCTTTCAAGTCCATGCCGTCCTACCCGCGAAGGACGAACTATCTCGGATAACAATCGATCAACTCATTAACCTCATGTCGTACGCTGGTAAATCTACCTTCCCAATGGGGCACGGCATAGACGAAGACTAGCAACGCTGTTCCTGCTAACATATCTGCAGAAAGCGGAATGGGTAGAATTGCGTGGCTAACCGCCCAACTCCCTGAGATGGAAAGGAAGATAGCAGACGGCACCGCGCCCCATTGGTATGGAGTCTTCGTGTGGGCTGCGAAGCAAGTCGTCCGTGATTTCCTATTAGCGCTTGCCAGGAAGGTGGCGCCCCCAGAGGAGGATCAGTAGCCTTGTCAGGAAATCGAGAGCTGGATAAGAAGGGCATAGTTGATGCTGCTGCGCGGCTACGTCGATATGGTTCGGAGGGAACTTGCATTTGCTCACTGCTGCTAGCAATCTATTCTGAGAGGGAAATGAATCGCTATTAACCAGTCCCGCCACTGTATCATCATAACATTCCGTACAAAGGATACGTCTTCACTGTAACGTACTGTGCGTATGACTAGGTATCTATGTTGGTAGAGGCAAAGATTGGCCCAACCAGCATGAATCTGTCTAGTATTCGATCTTGACGAAATCCTATTAGATCTCTGACGTGTACGTTCATATACACCCTAAGCTAGATTCAACTAATCTCGACCTCTGGAGTGATATGCGTATTCCGTATCTGGGATATAAGATCCGGAGAGGCTTTAGGAAGATACCATACGAAATCAGATGGAAATTTGCCCAAGTAAATCGCTTTTACAGTCATAAGTCAGGGACTTAGAAGAAATACATTTGTCTTGGTAAAGCCATGTCAAGATCGGGCTGCGTATGTGGGCTAGTGCATCGTACATGTTTGCTATTGATATTATCATACTAAAACAAGATTCTTCCATATGAATAGGGTTTCACTGCACGATAAATACCTATATGTATCTACCTACACTCCTAGGAAAATCTTAGACTGTTCTACTCAAGCTAGCTCTTTTCCTATGGCGAAAGATCCCATCTTCGGTAGAGAGCCAGCCATAAACTCACTATTAGTAATGAGCTGTGCTAAATACAGATTGGTTTTTCATTAGATATAGATTGGTTTACAGATTACTTTTTGAGACACCTAACCACAACTGCCTACCAACTATACCAATACCTAATTTTATAACGGATACGCAACATATTCTAATACCCTTTAATTTACCTAATCCTTTTAATTTTAATCACGTCGGTTAGGAGATTTATTATTAGGCTTTTAAGGTAATATTTTAACTGACGGATATCGTAAATCTATTTATATAATTATAATTCGTTTTTTTACGTTATATTCGCCGAATATATATTAATAGCCCGTAACTTAAATTATATTTTAATTCCTACCTAATCGCTTTCGTATAAGTATAAGATATAGTTGCCTACGTAGATTTTTATACGTATTAATATTTCGTTCGTTTAAGAATTTTTATATTTATAGTTATAATATAATCTTATATGGGAGGAGATTATATTAGCGTTAACGATACGGGTTAATATCGGCTTAACCTAATTACCCTTATAGATATATTAGCTTAATAGCGTTTCTATATTTAAATATATCTTAATATTGGTTTAATTATTCGCTATAAGGTTATAAGAAGGAAATCGAATATTAGATAGTTATTGTCGTTATTATTGATCTAGGGATAAAAGCAATTAAACTACTAATACAATTGGTGGGCAGTTATTATCAGGTGTTCCAAAAAGTAATCTGTAAACCAATCTATATCTAATGAAAAACCAATCTGTATTTAGCACAGCTCTTAGTAATGGCGTGTAGACACTGGACAGGTGAAAAGGGAAGTTGCATTTGGTCGCATCTTAGAAGGTTACGTACAGTTCCACTGATTGACTAGTTACAGCTATTCGTGGCTAATGGGCATCAAGACCATGGCGAACACGGATCATACCCCGAAGCAACCCGATACATACGGCAATTAAGAGCACGGTAACTTATAGCTAGCCGAGATGGATATTACTCTACCAACTCCTAAGGAGCTATCATTCTGATCGACGGATATGAATTTTAGTGATTTCAATTGTTCCTCTCGGGATCTGTAATTCACTCATTATGTTGGCCATAACTACCTAGGTATAGTCTGTCTAGGCTCGAGATTACGGAGGACGGCCACCTCGTCTATGCATTCCTGAATAAAACTCACAAGCCGAATCACCAGGTCTTATCCGACTTTGTAGTCATCTCTCGCATGCAACTTGCCGTTGGATGAGCACGGGATTGTTTTCCGAACCTCAGTTCGTGAAGTCAGTCAATGCCTTGCCTTTATGTCCCCGAACCATCATTGTGCTCATGCGTTCTTGTCGCACTTAGTGCCACCATAGAGTATTGTGATGGCCACCTCGTCAGTTGAGGCGACTTCCGTTCCAATCAAGCGGCTCTCTTATCAGACGTTTCCGTCGCATGTAAAAATCGGGTGCAAATAGTCTATTCTATAGTGCCTCATGCAACAAGACAACGGGCGAGTTCGTTTACAGGAGTGCTGGCCACCCAGATATCACGTAGGTAGTTTGATTTCATGGGGCATCTCCCCACGGTCACGTTACAGTCTACTTAGAGACGGATCCCATGGACGTCAAAGATGTAGCCACTTCCTGTTCTTCTTCCGTTCTCATCTCTGTGTGCGTCTGAAATAGATTTATGTCTCCCTAAGTGACTGAATATGATCGAGATGTAGGAATCACACAGTGGTAAATCTCTCACGAGTACATTTTAAGCGAGCATCTGCTTGATCACCAGTAGGTATACATGTCGGCTCACGAAAGTACAGCACCTCCTTATGGGGAATCACCAGGTCGGTGTGGTTCGGAATAGTACTACTGGGCCTTGATTTGGGTTATCTTCTAATAAATAAAGAGCTGTGCTAGATACAGATTACTTTTTTATTAGATACAGATTGGTTTACAGATTACTTTTTGGAACACCTGACAACAACTGCCCACCAATTGTACTAGTAATTTGATTGCTTTCATTTCCACACCATAATCCAGTAAATATTTTCATCCTTAGATCAACAACAATAATAACAGCCTAATACCCGATCTCCTTCTTATAACCTTATAACGACTAATTAAGCTTATATCAAGATATCTTTAAGCATAAGAGCCCCGAACGACGACCTAATCCTTCTAAAACCTAAATAAGATATCCTAATTTATTACGTTAGTTTTAATACCAATATAATCTCCTTTCGTATAAGATTATATCAAAGCCACGGATATAGAGATCTCTAAACGAACGGAAATACGTATAAGGAACTTATGTAAGTGGCCATATCTTATGCTTATACGAAAGCGATTAAATGAAGATTAAGATATAATTCAAATCACGGGTTATTAATATATATTCGGTAAATATAACGCGAAGAAAAGAATTATAATTATATAAATAAATTCATAATATTCGCTAATTAAAATATTACCTCTAAGGCTTAATAATAAGTCTATTTATCTATATATTTAAGGTTAAAAGGATTAAATAAATTAAGGAATATTAGAATACATTACGTATTTGTCGTAAAAATAAAAGCAATCAAATTACTAATATAATTAGTAGGCAATTATTATCAGATATTCCAAAAAATAATCTATAAACCAATCTATATCTGGCATAGCTCTATATGAATGCCTAGCAGTAATGAGCTGGCACCATCCGAAAATATTCTCCATGTTCTCTACCCAGATAGCTTGGGCACTGCTGCCTTTTCAGGCAACAGAATCGATATTCTTGTTCTCGGTCTATGGTTAGGTAAGGGCCAACGTACCATATCCGAAGGGAATAGGCTAGGCTGGTATAACGACAATACCTCATATACATCCCGATGAGGACGGCTATTAAGCTCATAGACGAGACCGGGGAGAGGTGAATACTCCTGTGGTGTGACGATGGATAGGTAGGTATCTTATCAGATATGGCGATGCGTGGGTGCTGGCAGCTCTTATGTCTCTACCCCGGGAACTTATGGTCAATGTTTTGTCATCTTCGCCTTCATTGGATCATCATAGGCGTATGGAAACTAGGCTCGCTGGCCCTGAAGCGTTATCAAAGGCTGAACTAAATCTAACATAGAGTGAAACTCGTCCTACAGTGTTGCAGGAGTGGTAAAGGTTCGGACCCGTTGATGAACAGTTGCTTGATGATTGGTTGAGCTTTCAAAAACTCGCGGTCGTTCTTCACCTTTCCCAATGAGTAAGAGAAACTCGTAGTCTAACACTTACAACAGACCGATTATGTCCTGCTCTGGCCCATTGTCTATAAGTGTTAGGTTTATTTAGGAAGTATTTATAAATAACTACTTATAGAACGTCATGTCTCCCCTGTCCGAATCCAAGTCCCATTCCAAGACACCCGCCAAATCTTAACACTTCCAAACTATTTGAACAAGTAGAGGAAGCTATAGGGACAAGAATACCTGTACTCTCCACACTAAGGGTACGACGTTGTTCTTGCTTACATAGCAGGTACACAACTAAATTCTCCCACGTTACCTACTAGAGGTACCCTATCATGGCATCCGAATCGACCACTGGCGGGGTCCACAATGGGTAAGGATATCCCGAACCCTCCATTTAGGGACCCCTGATTCAATGTCTAAGGAGAGGTTAACTTCCCTTCTCAAAGCCATAGCGAGAAACTCTCGAACTACGAATAGGTCATATGCATAGCCGATGACAAGAAAGCCCTCCGAGCGGACCGTCTACTAGCTTTCACAACTAGTCCCACTACCACCGTCCTTGCCTCAGACCTCAACCCTCGAGCTCTTCAAGCAGCTCACGAGGCACGCATTGCTGCCGAGCTTACGATCATCATTTCTCGCCTCCCTTGAGTTGATCATTGACCCTTGATATCACTCGGGATATGCGGCAATGATACCATATCCGACTACCTATGCGTAATGATGGCTTCTCTTCCAATCACCACTTTTTGGCTGGTAGAGGGGCAGGGAAGATAGTGAGAGGCGCATGATATTGTCAAGAGAATGAAGCTTGTTAATAGGCCTGTTATGAATTTGTTGTACTCCTGGCAGGATACTTTGAAGAGAGGAATCTCTTGGTGGGGACCAATCACTATCAACCTTGGATCTCCTGTAAATTATTGTTCTTGTTGGCGGATTTGCGCATTAGCTTAATCAAATTCCATTAGATCTACGGCTCACTCAGGTGAGAGCGCTGTTAGCCAGATAGATCCGGGAATTTATTAATGAGTATTATTTACGGGGTGTATTCATCACAGTGTGAATATTAATATGAAGCCTTAGAGGTACTTATAAGCACGAGCCACCCGCTAGGCGAACTGCATCGTAATGTAGAATCGGACGGGCCTTTATGTACAGTCATGCAGGATCCATAAATCCTGGGGCCGATCTGCCGCGGTCACAATTTCGGCGAAGGTTATACGACATTTTCTGACATACCTGGGGATGCTACCTTAGTGCAGTGGGGGCGGCGGGTGGATCGAGAACTAGGCCCCGTACCTACCAACTTACCTACCTTCTACATATATATAAAGGTGGTTGTTGGTCTGCGTTGCCGAGTTTTACATTTGCTGCTTACCTTACCATTCATGAAATGCTTCTCGTCTTCCTTTCTATCTTGTCTCTTTCACTCTATTAGGACTTGGGACCCCGTTGAATTTACGACTCTCGTTCTTTATCACGGATTAACCAACGTGCTCCTTGTTTCTATTACTATTTTCTTCCCCCTTCATCTCCCTATCTCTCCCTTAGAGTGTTGTCTTGAAGCTCACCAAGTGGATTGCGGCAGCAATAAGTCCATTGCTAACACTTACACTTCCACATCTGTCATATCCTTCACTTGAATCCCATTCATTATATTGAGGCGTCGGGGTGGGTTCCGGGGCCATCTCGGGCTAGGACAGGACCGCCTGATCATGTCCAAAGCCTGTTAATATGCTTCCTCTTCCCCTTGTTCCTCTTCGGCGTACTGGCCATCTCACCTTGCACCTATTACGAAGACAGACTCCGCTCACGTGATCTCACAGTGTTGGCCTCTTGACTAGGCCGGCAAAATACTTTATCCGCCGTGTGATCTCATCTCAGCCGACCTTGTCACACAAGGCTCTTGAGTGTCAGTGTCTTCGAGCGTTCTTAGCCGATATTGCCGGCGTCAGCATGTCTGGAGGCGCCCAAGTTGCTGCCTTTGAAGAAAGACGCGCATTCATTTCGAGGAGCAGGGCTACTGCATCGGCCGCCCCAGGAGAGCGAGGCGGACTTACACCGCATTCGCAGTCAGACCACGTCACACCGCCAGCTTCGCTGCCACTGTACGACATTTTCTATATGCAGCGGTTCCATACCTCGATTTTCATTGCTTCGCTTTAGCTGAGCGTTTAGGTAGCGATACGATGACAACACATAGCTTCATGCTAAGTCGGGCGATTGCTCATGCAGGACTATGGCTTTATCGCGGCGGCATTGAACCCGGCAATGCCGAGTTTTCAACCCGGCCACTCATGAGGGATATATCTCGTTCCTCTGCTGCAAGTTCACCGAAGAAGATTGCCTCCAACCCTGAGTTACTTGGAGTTACTTGGAGTTACTTGGAATAACTGAGTGCACTGCAATGCCGATTGTGCACTGTTCTTTATAACGGTCACGATACGTTGGGTTTCAAACCGTTGCGCACCGTACTAGGAAGGATGCGCGAAGCTACTAGGGTCCTATGTCACGGTTAGCTGTGACCTCGTCCGCCGCCTTAGCTGGAGCAAGCCTGCTTACATGATAAAGTCGCTTTCTGCTACTCTCGAATACACAGCGCGGGACGTTCTGGCTTGGCCGACTAATTCTCCGGGGAATCAATTGCACAGAGGACAGTTGCTAATGGCCCCCCCAGCGTCCACACCTACGTTGCGAGTTGCGGTTGCGGTTGGGTGGAATACTCGAGTTCCGAAGGCGTGTTCGATAGTCCAGGATGCTTCCGCAGACAGCTGCACCTGCTTGCTTCTCGTATAGATAGTTTCCACCGCGAGCATTGGGCAGCTTATGTGAAGAGCCGAGGCTTGCCCGCCCTGCCAAACTTCTCAAGCATGCCTAGCAATTGGAACGACGTCTACCTTCTACACAGCTGCAAGCCAGTGCTGCATTTGTCTCCGGTATGGTGATATCGGGCTATGGTAAGTGTACTCGCGTCGTCTTACCAAGATCAGACTTCTCTTAGAGAGACCACCATACCTCCTCTCATTAATACCACAACCCCAGATTGGTGTCAAGCCCGGGTCCTAACGCTCTAAGTCCTATTGATGACTGTACTAGCCATAATATCCCCTTGTATGTTAGGGTTAATATAACGCTCTGTTCTTCCTGCTGCATTATTTCATTCATCGAAGTTAATCAAACTGCTAGTGAGTTATGTTTGGTTTCAGCTGGGCGAGACTTACGAAAAGACTGGCGAGGGTGCTGGGTAGATATGCCATGCAGGCTTGCTGACAGCCCTGGAGCTGTCTTGCATACCTGGTAGGTACCTAGGTAGGTCGTCATAAGCTTATCCACCAATCTTCATTCTAGTACGGTGCAGTGTATGTTTTCCGTAATCTCGACGTCTCCGTTGATGTTGTTAAAGATGAGCGCACTATGTTGATAGCTTGTCGCAACGTGCGACCCAGATATTTTGTTTCTGCAGTGTCCTAGGCGCACAACCACTAATTTTGTACCGTCGATGCCTTTGGTGCCTCGTTGGAAGATACCATTGCAGGCCAGGAATGTACCTAGGTACGTGTCGAAGCACTTGAGATCAGTGAGTACGCTGGATAGGAGTTTAGCTTGGCCCGCGTATCCAAGCTGCCTTCTGCGTGTCTGATGGGATTCCCCTGCTCTTAGAGCCCCTGGACAAGAGGATATCTATAACTAGTTGCTTTCCTCGGCAAGGAAGGGTCATATTTGCCAGACCACTTCCGTTACCCTACGAGTTGGTAACATATCTCGAACAAGGCACTCTTAAAGCATGAGAATCTCTAGTACCTGTATTATCTTTTTACATAAACAATACTTCAAACCACTTCGAAGCCATGGCTGGAAGCTCAGACAAAGCAGTCTGTAATGGGTGAGCTGTCTCACATCGCTTCAATACCCTCGGATATTCTAATGGGCATATCTAACGACACGTAACCATGTGTAGCGCGATTCCACCTAAATCGAGTCACAACTTTTCAGTGCACCCACCAACTCCTCATCCTGTCGACGAGCCCAGTTCCAGAAGCTATCAGCTTGACCAATTCCTTAACGGACCCGCCCCCGTACCTCTCGCACATGTTCCGCCTCGCCGCCCTAGCGACATCCAAGCTGCCCATAAGGCACGGGTAACCGCCGAGCTGAATTCTATCCTCCCTCGGCTTGGTTGACTCGTCAGTGTAAATCGTCAACTTACCCGGACGACGGAAAGTGGGGAAGATCATGGGGTAACCTGCCATGTGATGCATGTGCATGGGAGAAGGCCGATGGAAAAGGCGCGGAGTTTATATATTATTAGGAATATTCTTAGCCTTGGCTTAGGCGGCGTAGAGGACGAAATCGTGTTGCCACACGCAGGTTTCCCCCCTTTATTGCGGCGCATGCTGCTGGAAGTGCAACCCGTGTATGTGAGCATATGAATCCCGGCTGTTTAGAGGTACGCTAGTCTCTTGCACCAAACTTTCAGAGAGAATTTGATACATTGAATTATATTCATCTACGCATTGTTGTTCTATGACAGGCACACCCTATCCAAGTAGGTAGGAACCAATCAGTCTCGCCATCTGTCTGAATCTACGCAGGCCTGCTGAGATGCCATCAATCAACCCCCGCGCAAGTGATAGGCAAGATGTATGTAACTAAGATCTGCTCCGTACATGAATGGATGTGACTGCTCACTTCATGTATGTACTTAGGTATTTTCGGGCTCTTAAACTAATAGTACAATTCACTACCCCGCACCAGTAACCAAAGCTCACACCAAAAATAATATGCGTGACGATATATCTGTATTCCTGTTACTTGGAAAGTTGACAGAGCGGATAGGGGCTTGACACTTAAGTACATCCCGATGTAGGAGTGGTGTAATTAAAGTTCCAAGTGGAGCCCCCTGGAGCGTACCGTACCGCACTGCTATGCGGAGAGGGCCGGGGCCTCGATTAACGACGCGATCAACAGGTACCCTTGCCAAGCCTAACTTTAGTCTAATCTCGATTAGGCCCACCAGCCAAGGCTGGTACTTACTACACATCTAACTGGAAACGTCTGGGCACCTGCAGCTTTGGCCATGTTGATGGATTTCTACTGCTTCTAGAGCCTCAATTATGCGTTTCCTTTTCTACTTCTAAAACTAGCGTTTTGAAGAGTCACGCGCCTTTAGATGCGCGGCTTCGACTATCTTCCTAGCCCTGAATGCAAGATACCCCTTCTCCTTACCGTGCGAATATTCCGTCCTCTCCACGGTTCTCGTATTCGACGATAACATCTAACATCGGTTGTGCGTCTCGGTATCGGATGAGAAGTGCTAGCGAAAAGGTGCGTAGCTCAAGAATCCGTTAAGGCTTGAGCCCTTTTCTAGACGCATCTGGCACACTCCGGCACAGAAGATGAAATTGAGGACCACAAATGCGCAGCCGGACACGGAAACAAGAGCAATCTACGTCTAGATGAGCTCGCGATCAAATCGAATTAGACTTTGGGTTGACCAACCGTGAATGAGATCTCTGCCTGGGACGGATCAAAGACAGGAGTCAACAAATGTAGTGCATATCCGACGAGGAAAAGGACCCAGGAATAACTCATGAGCACTGCAACAACTAGAATTAGAAACTACCGTTTTGGGAGCAAGAACAATGTTAAAAGCGTGTCTCGGAAGCAAAGGTGTCCATGATAAACCCCCGATTGGGAAGAAGTCGCTTCCAAGACAAACTAGAAGGGGTAAGAAAGCAATATATATTTTGCGTACTCATGGGACATTGCCAAATCCAGAGCATCCTACTGCTTATCCGACGTGCTTCCGGTTTGGCACTTAGACTAGCAACTTTGACTGGAGGCTGCAAGAAGAGATTTAGGGCCAGCTGAAGCTTATCATCGTTGTACTCCTGGCTGTCTTGCTCTGACCTTGGCAGGTGTCGAAGCAGCCGTTGATGAGCTGAGCTGATGAGAGAGAAGGTAGACAGAAACAAACTCCAGTTCCAAAGCAATTTAGCTGCCCACACCGTCTTTTCCGTTGTAGGCCATGAAAAGACGCCGATCACCGCTGCTCCGGATAAGGTAGCCTGCACGACTCGTATAAGACGGGGTTTCATGGCCTACGGGTTGAACGGATTTGAACTTACGGCTTTTGACACGAATGACAGCTCCTCGCTTTTGGTGTTATGAAATTGAACCAATGCTTTAATAAGTTCAGATCGTGATATTTCCCCCTGGCATTCCTGGTGCTTTCTTATATTTTCGATTGGATTAACCGTGTGGTATGCGTAGGCTCCGGAATAGCTCGAGGTCAATATTTGTAAAAGTATTTTGACAAAGGCCTGCGGGAGGTTTCGAATCTTTGCCATACTCATGTTGAAAGATCTCGGATATAGGTAAATATAGATTAAGAAGACATGTTTGACGCTCGAACGTAGGGGCGAAGGAAGGATGCTGCTTTCGAATTATTCAGCTCATGCGAACATCCTTTTAATAAATTTAGCTCATATGCAAGTGCCGTATAAGAATCTCCCTATTATTAAAGCTCAAGAGGCTTAGGCTGCTGCCAAGATGCTGACGACGGGTCAGGGGACAATAACACGGCCACGGTGGTGTAGGGCCTATCATTTCTACCACCTTACAAGGGGTCTAGATCTAACCATGGTAGTCCTACCGATAAATAATATTATTATATGTCTACGTCAGGGATTTCACAGTATATGCTTCGTAGCCTCGTTGATCAGATTATGGAAGGTCTAGTTATCGATGGATGATCTAGGCCTTATATGTACTCTGATCTATTGAATGCTTGTTGAATTGGGAGATTACAAAGGCTAGCTGTCGAGCTACTATAGCTGAGCAGGAGTTCCAATAATACCAGGGTCCAGATTTCTGGGAAACTAGGCATCCACCTACCATGTAACCTAGCGAATTTGCCACCACTGATTGGCTGGTAGGCGGTAAAAATAGCTGGATAGGTGTGTGCAGCCTGCATGATCCGGGCAGTGCAAATTGCTGGGCATGACTGCGGCTCTACGACTCTTCTAGGATGTGGTCTATCGCACGTGGATACCTGGTAAATGTTATGTATAAGATGTTCCCTACCACGAGCTGTTTCCCGCTACATCTAAATTCCCCCAGTTCAGGGACAGAACAACAACCAAAAACAACACCAACGAAAACACAGAAGACTCGAAGAAACTCCGCCATGGCATACCAGCCGTTATACACCTATGACCAGGGCCATCCGATCTACCTCTACACCACGACCCTTGGTTACCAAAGCACATACCTCAAATTTAAGAAACCTATCGATGCAATCGGCCACTGGGCAGTATGCATTCAAGGCCAGTGCTACGAGGTAACGAGAAACAAAGATCCAGCCAAGAAAAAAAAGGATCCGAAGTATCTGATGAGATCCTTACCCGAGCACGAGTGGTCACGGATAAAGGATGATGAGAAACGACCGTATAAGAGAATAGGGCCTATGGGTTACACGGCTAGGTCATGGCCGATCCAGACTATCAAGGATATAGGTATGTACAGGTAGGGCAGGTCTCCTTGCCTAGGTAGTAATATCTTTCCAAGTTATCTATAGCTAACAGACATGGAAAATAGCTGACCAAGTTTGGAGAAAGTCGTTACAAAGCAAATATGTATACGACGAGAACAACTGCCAAGTTTTCGTTCGCCTGCTTGTCGACCTCATTGGAAACAAACAAACCCAAGCCGAGTTTCCGGCGGCCTTCGATGTATGGGTAAAAAACGCCGGTACCACTCGAGATTCCACTGTCTTGGTCGCTACCGCGGCCATGGCCACTGTGGCGGCGACTGCGAGTTTACTGGCCACCCCGGTGGATCCTACTGGAACCGCTGCAGCGGGCTTTGCTGTATCAGCTGGGTTGGCTCTTAGGTCAAGCGCAGCTTTATGGACTGATAGGCTCTCCAAGGAGAAGTTCATCAAGAAAGCTCAGGAAGAGCTAAGGGAGGAATTTAGACGGCGCGGCATTCTTCCTTATTAGATAAGGCTAGAGATGGTCGCTGGTATATGTGGAAGGATAATTTCGGGTTTCACCAACATGACCTTTTGCGACTTCTCCTCGAAATCTAGTCAAGGCGGTTCTCGTTAATGTGGCTCTATGGCTCCTATAACTTCGCGAATGGTGGCTAATAGGCTGAATACCCGTTGCTATCTAATTCGACAAGTGCCCATCGCCCTTCTTGAATCTAAAGACACGGACCGCGCCTATCCATATGCTGAATCGCCGTTGCGGACGTTCGCCAAAACGTTCGTGCTATTCCGAACCCACCTTTAGGTCTTGCTAATCCGTATCCAGTCAAGCTAGTCAAGGGTCGACGGCTTTTTATGTCGACAAGACAGGATCGAGTCGGATAGACGAACGCTCTGACAACTGTGGAAGTGAGCTTGTGGGAGGTCATACGGACTGTGTCTTGTAGCTAGACCAGGCCTTCTGCGTGGTTGGTAGTTATAGCAGTACCTAAGTGTCAAATACAGGACCTGCTTAACGATCAGTAGCTTGATCGACGAATGTGTAAGAGGAGGCAAGGAAGACGAAGGTGGAGAAGCTCACTGATAGTGAGCAATTCAAACAAGACAACATCAATCACCACATCGATTAAATCCATCAGACCAACCCTAAATTATATGGACAAGGTGACTGGTTTTATTAATGCGATAATTTTATATGTGTTTTCGCTAATTTGAGCCATGACTATATGCCTGTATGGAAAAGCTGTCTACTCCGCCGCTCCTCATAGACGCCGACCTCATATTTTAGATCCACTGCCTTTTAATGGAAAGAATGGTAACGTTATGTTGGCTTGGGATGTAATCCCTACATAAAGGAACCAACAACAAGGCTGTACGTTGACTAAGTCTGGACCGGACTACCTAGATAGTGGCGGGTTCTAGTTATATGCAAAAACTACGCGCTTACAGACTCCTAACGGTTCGTTGAAACTTGTCTGCGATGACATCTATCACGATTTCTCTTTGGATAGGTTGATGCACTACATCCGAACTTTGGCTTCAAGTTATAGATGAGCTTGAGATCGATGTAGTTTAGCTATTGACAGACCCGTAAAAAGTCTATCGAGGAGAGAAGAGTGAGAGCGAACCTAGTGCGACTAGGTGCTTGGCTATACTGTGTAAATAGCTAGAGGTGTAACAACGGTATGTAAAGTACCTACCGTATGGAAGTCTGCCATTGCTGCTCCGATTACGGTAGATTTGTTGGTGCTTCTTAATGACTGCAGTGGCTGCTTAACACTATTATCCTTCACTTTAATGCACGTTCCTTGCTACCTGGTACCGATCTTTCTAACCGGGAGAGAGCCTATTATATTGGACCGATAGTGTAGGTTCAGCCGTCTAGTTCATTAAATCCAGGTATCGATCTGCTCGTGTGCGGCGTATAAAATTTTTTATTACGATAATCCTAATGATAATGTTATGTTAAGAATAAGTTGGAATTAATGCCAGAGACCCGTCCATTCTGGGTATACTACTGAACATGCTTGTCATCTATGGGTCGGTAGAGTTGAGGTTCATCTCAGAATGGAGGGTCAACGAGCCTACAGATGATAATGTAACAGTAACGAAGTGGCGTCGAGCTGCTCGGGTCTTCATTGGTGACGCATGAGTGGAGGTCCCCGAAGGAGGTCCCCGAAGCACTGGGATTGGTGGTGCCACGATCTGCGGCTCTGCGTGGATTTATTGAAAGTACTGTAATTCACCTATCCGATCGTCCAATTCCGACTGGCCACTCTGATTTGGATGATGGTTTGTAAAGCTACAAAGTCATCCTCGCGAAACTGGTGAGAGCTTGGCAATCTTACATGGCTACCTAGGTACCTTTATGATTTTCTAGGCTAAGTGGGAAGACGTGTCTCAAATCTTGCACAAGGTCTTATATCTAGTAATCTGACAATTCCCTAAGCGTCACTGAAAAGTGCGTATCGTCACCCGTGCGGATCGGAACGCCTTGGTGTGTTTGACAGGGGAGTTTTCAAGGATTGGTTTCTACTGCCCCTTCTTGGCATATACTGATTCGCACAGGGTTCTACGTGTGGGACCCAGGAGCCCCGGATGGGTCCGTACATGCCTACCTACCTAGGCATATATATATGATCCTAACCCGCGTCTCTTGGTCAACCGCCTCTTTGGGATTTTACGCCTCGCTGGAACTACCTGGGTATCTACGAGATATCTCACGTTTTGTTCCTACAAGACTTCGTCATCATGAGCTTTCAACAGACGAATTCTGCCGTCATCATTATCCCTATCTTCCTGGAGTTGATGGGAACGTACTAGCGTCTTATGACAAACACTTGTGGTTCTTTATCACTCTCCCTAATAGTATACTTGATCTAAGGTATTGCATCCCTTCTACTCAAATCGATGTCATCTCACGTGACTATCTTGCAGATGTCCCTGACGGAACCGGCAGAACTCGTCGTCCGAACAAATTGTCACGGTCCCAATGTTTCTCTAGCATCCTCACCCTTCACCGAGAATGTCAACATCCTCGGCACACCTCGACTTGAACGAAGAGGAACGATGGCGTGGTCGGCTATTCCGAATAACGAGGCTGGTGCATTGGCGATCACCACAAAGTGAGGCGAGCTTGCATGGAATGTGTACTACATGCATATGTAGGCCACGTCAGACCGCTAGTTCGGCCACACTCGGGAGTTAGTCGATGTCGCGCAGTCCTACTTGCAGATCTGAATTCATAGTTCCGATCAAGAGCTCGGCTATCGATACGACCCTGAGCTGACTGCTCTCTAGCAAGCCGGGCGACGGCTAATGCACGAGTATCACATCCTCGTCAGCCAGTCAGAAGTTGTTCCTACAGGTACGCATCCTGATTCGTTTGTTGAATGCTCACCAAAGAGAAACAACGATAGCTTCCACCCTTTGCCACAATCAAGGCATATCACAATGTCGGCCGCGCGCCGGTCTTTCTGCGCAACGGTCGCAAAACGTTGATTCGAACGTATGCATAGGTACGGTCGGAGGTAGTCTTTGCGATCGTCGAGCCGCCTAGCTTGCCAAAAGCAGCATGCTCCCTCCGTCGAAATCATGCAGCGCGTTGCAGTCTGGATGACGCCTCGGTACACCTGAGAACACAGTGTGGGATATATTCGTTTTGTGCGGTTTCTCAACCACAAGTTCCTTCGTGGCATATCCGTACTGAGTCGTGGGGCTATCTCTTCCCGAGACCCTATGTTGATGTACGTTGCGGGTGCTTGATACGGGATGAAACATTGAAGCACGGATGGCATCCTACATCATGATGCCTCAAGCTCTTTTGAATACTAGGGCCCTCTCACCGAGTTTATCCCCTATCGCGCTTCTCCCGACGCTCCGGTACTCTTTCTTCATCCGCTCTACTCCCACACGGCTCTAGTGAGCCTTGGATCAGCGTGACAACACTTCATTCTTCTCGGTAGCGTCCAGTATCCTGAGGTGGTTACGTTGGATATGCCGAAGCAAGAGACGGTAGGTGCATCTCATCCATGTCCGTCAAAATGAGCTCTCATTAGATTAAGAGATGGTACTTCTCCTCTTTCCATGTCCAAGCTCAGTCAGATGCGCTGATTGGTCAGCTACGGACTTCTACCAATCATTTCCTCTGATCCTTACCGTCTTGTATATAAAACGAATTCAAAATTTATTTCATGGGCTCAAAGAGACTAGATGCAAGTGGTGCTTGGCGAGTTGTACACGACGTCGGCATGAAACCCCTAACAGGCTAGAAAGGTTGGATAGCGACTTAGATACGCTGTACAGACCGATTAGCAGCGATCCTGTTCGATGCAGCATGAAGATTATCGCCAACCGTGTCGAGAAACGGTGTTCTACGGCTCCACCCGTAGCATTCACGTCCTAATCAACCTGACAACCAAGTCATTTGTCTCGATATCATATCACGCCAGAACCCTGTATTGCTCATGCATTTGTGGCGTCGGCGCATTTCGATGTCTCACTGAAACGCTATCAGTACACGGTAGAGCTCGGTGTCAAGATGGACGAAGACTTGCTAGAAAGATACAAGCTACTTTTGAGGCTCAAAGCCGATTGAATTCTCGCCTAGAAGTCTCTTACCTGACGCTAACTCATCGAGAGCTTTCTCTCTATATCTAGGCCTCTCCTATAATAGGACCATGGTGCCGTTACAATCATCTACATGTGCGGTGGTTCTGAATCGAAGCTTCTAAAGCGCCCGCAATCCGTGGCACGCACTCGCTCTTCATCGCAATAAAACTCTGCGTCCATTTCGCAATTATGGCTGGAGCTTCAAATGAGACGGCGTATAACGGGTAAGTTTATCCCACATTGTAACGACTACGATTATTCGATGGGATTCTAACAATAGGGGCTTCTGCTTAGTGTGACTCTACCTAAGCCAGATCATCACTTCTCGGGAAACCCACCAACAGCTCATCCTGTCGATAAGCAAAGTCTCGGAACCTATCGCCTTGAATTATATAGAAATGGACCCGACAGCGTTCCTCTTGCGCAAGCCCAGGCTCTCGGCGCCGGCGCCGGCCAAGCTAGCGATCCCACTAGGATTGTCACCGAGATGAACGATATCCTGTCCCGACTTTCTCATTAGCGACATGAACTTGTTACGATGATGGGATTGGTTGGCATCGGTTGGCCAACACCTCTATGTTTTTCAAGTACCATTGAGGTGATTCTCGGGTTGGCGCGGCCGGAAGCGCGGTTATTGTGGCCACTAAGATCTCACATCCCGACTCGCGAGATACGGTAGGATCAGTTTTCCGTGGAAGGGTTCGCGTTGGTGGCAACAATTATTCCCCTCATTTCACCGCAACGGTCGCCTTTGAAAAGATGCAGTTATGCAGAGAAGCAAATAACTTTGGAGTCTGACAGCTGACCTCGCCGACTCGCGTGGACCTGTTCCGTCAGCCACTGACGCTTTGAATATACAACAAAGTTATCTAGCATGAGAACAATGTCATAAATTCACATGTACACCCACACTCCCTATGCTGCTACCCCCACGATCGTGATCCTCAATCTTATCTACTGCACATAAGCGCTTACATTGAGCTCCTAATTCCAACTTGCTCCCCTGATTACGGTAGGTACCTGAGTTAAAATATCCTAAGACGAGTAGCTGTCCGACAGCACTTACTAGCATATTGGTCTAATTATTCCCACATCTATGGATAGCTATCCTTCTACTCACAAGTGCCCGGCCTTGTATCTCTAAAGCGTGTACAAAGTACTTCGCACGTCTAAGCCGAATGGATCTAGTAGCCCTGTAGACCCAATGGGCTGGGAGGGGTGGAGCGTAAGGGCATTTAAGGTTAAGGTTAGTCCCGACAGCGCGGGGATTAGGGCTGTCCAATCGGAGGATCTCCGGTAGGGGTTTCTTAGTTGGTAATAGCTGGAGCATTTCCCCTTTAATCGTATTCAACTTCACTTGCACTTCTTCACTGATTATTAAGGTCATAATGTCTCTCTCTCATACTCTCTTAAATACAAGTATCTTCATTGAGATACTACTCCCAAGTTAGGGGCCTTCTAAAACAGACTCTTCATCCCCCCTATATGTGGCCGCCACTCATCGACGATCCCCCTGTAGATCCTCCCATAGAGGACGGGCCCATGGCCCCGCGCGCGCTCAACCCTACGGCACTCGTAGGTCCGGCCGACCCGTCCATGCTAGCCCCATTTCGATGTCTGTCGAGGGAAGAACTGGGCTCACCACCAGCTGGCTGGTTACTTGGTTTTCGTGTGCATCGATAGCAGACGAAGATTAAAACCAGGGTAATGAGAACGCCCATAAATGCAGCAACCGCGATACCGGCTATTAATCCGCCGCTTGGAGCTGACGGAGCCTGGGGTGCAGTCGCTTGCGGCCATTTGACAAATGCTGTAGGGGTCCCCGTAGCTGGCAGCGTAGTTTCGGCTCGTGGCGCATTAGGCGCTAACCGACGAGTGATGGTAGAGAACGATGGTGTCGGAACCGAAGGAGGTGACATCGTTAACAATAGGGGCGGATCTGCCGAAGAAGGTATGGGCGTTACGATTAAGAGCTAGGAGGCTGATGTCTTCCTCTGGGTAGTTTCGTCGTAAGAGCTGGCGAATGAAGGTGGCTTAAAGCGTAGTATTTATGCTACGCTTTTTGCAACTAGCAGTTGTCGATGACGAGAGGTCTGTTCCAGCTCCTCGCGCGGGAGATATTCACTGATTCTGCACGTTCATGATTAGCCAATTTCATTGAGAAGTGTGAAATTGGTAACAAGAAACTTACAAGGCGTCGTGAATATGGGCACAAGGGGTGTTCGGTTGGCGTCACCCAAAGATCGATCCTGGACTGACTGTACGTAATTTAGGCCAGTGCAGCCATGCAATTTCTCACGAAGCTGTTGTAAGGTCGGGACTTTGTCGGTCGACAAGATCTAAAATATCGATTCTTGGATATCTCGGCAAACGCAGCTCAACGTCAAGAGAGACCAGAGCCAAAGTAGTATGATGATATGTTCAATGTGACATTCTGCGGCTGTTGCATTCGTAATAGGGCAGGAGGAGGAATGCTCTATTAGCGCGACGGTATTCAAGGTGCCAGAATATGGCAGACCCTAGCCCCTTTAAATATTCCTGGTGCCAATCTTGCGGGGGACATATTGGACGATTAAGGGTTATTGACTGGCGAGAACTGACGTTGATACCACTGCCTTGAAACTAAGTCACTCTACAGAGCGCGAACTGATATACAATCATGGACTCGTAACAATTAAGGCGCAGCAGTGGCAAGATTATGAATGCTATTTAGTAGTCCCTAATCATAATGAATCGTACTTCCATGTGAAGACAAGGATATATGGCATCGGCACCGCCCAGAAGTTTGTCTAGATACGACGAGATAATATCTTATACCTGTTAGTGATGTGTAAGTACACAGATAGATACCTACTCAGCCATTCTAGAAATATACAGAATACGGACCGTCTTGGCTAGGTACCTACTAATGCACATAGGTAGGCTGGAGGTGCCTTTATTCACTCAGTCTCCAACAGTTTCATACCACTTTTACCATTTCCGAAGCAAACAGAACATTTATTATTATCAGATGTGTGTTATTTGCACACGTTTATGTTAATCATGTTTACATGCGTTCGGTCACAGCATGCATCAATATTCCTGAGTTTAGGCGAGAAATCATATACCACACACACCTACCTGTGTCGTCCCTCCCACGCCCCCATTGCCACAATTCTTATAATCAAGATAGAACAGCCCCTTACAAGTCTCCGCGAAGCTGGTCAGTCCGAGCGATAGCGGTTGGACAGCTCTGACCTCAGCCTCGCCATTTTCGAGCTCGCAGCCATCTTTCCAGTGCGCGTACATAGAGTATGGAACACCATTATTGGTATCGTAGAACTGGTATTATGGGAACGTACTTGAATCGTCCTTCTTGATCATGCCGTTGGTCGGGGATCTGCAAATATAATCGACGGTGCTCTGGACGAGATCTTCCTGGATGTCACCATGATCTGGGTAGTCTGCCTCGTCTTTACAGATTGTAGGGAACCTTTGCAGCGGCACACCTTTAGGTTTAGGCGGCGGCGGCGGCGGCTTTGTCTTCGGCGGCGGTACGATCGTGTAGAATGTCTCGCCGCACTCGTCATTTAGTTGCAGGATACCGGTCCGAGCCCTTGTCTGACTATTGAGCATGCCTGAAATTTGTCAGTGACTACGCTCGCTTTGTTACCGGCTCGGTGGGAGCCTAGAGCTTACAGAATGAACAAAGATCCCAAGTATTGAAACCTTTGGTGAAGATTTGTTTGCAGGTATGCTGGCAACTACCTACCCGTCGCCTTGCCGGGCGTCCAACTGAAGTCAAATCTCCAACCGTTATGACCCGAGAATCCCACATCCGCTGCTGTGTACGGCTCATTGGACGTTTTAGTCAAGTCTCCGTGGTCTTCACAGTAACGATTTGCTAGCCTTAAAAAGTAGCATTAGCAAAGTCAGCAACTCTATACCATCATAGTAGCTAGTTATACAGCCAAAGAGGAGACACGGCAGATTCGACTTACGACATAAAAAGATAATCCGGGACAGCATCCAACTTCTGTCCACAGTGAGGCGTACCATCCAATGGGGCGAGGTAATGAGGATTTGCGGGACATGAATCGACACCGAGGTTCTCGGGATACTCCATCTGCCCAAGACTCTGTTGGTTCGTATTGATCATCTCGAAGATAATACTGTTGGCAATAATTTGATGCAGCAGGATCTGAGGATGAAAGACGCGTCCGTACCCATCTGGCAAGGCTTTATAATACCTCCCGACGAAACTTCTTGGGGATCATCCCCCTCGGCTAAGGCCGCTGATTCAAAGACCTCCGTGTCTATCTTTGCCGGGATGTTGTCTATTGCTTGCTCTTTGAACTTGGCATCGGGATCCACCGGTTTTGTAATCTCAGCTAGGACGTCGAGGTTGCCGGCAAACGTTCCCCCCGGGTCTTCATTGGTGCTGCGTTTCCACGGATCGAGGTCGAGGGGGTCCCAGGTGTTCAGCTCATAAAACATCAATCGAGGTCTGTTTCACTATCAGATTTATAATCGTCCCTTCCGGCTCTGTTTCTAACACGATCACCTCGTGTTACTCTCCGTCGTGGATTCGTCAACACCGGGTTCGCAGAATCGACCACCCCATTGGCCAATGTGCGAATCATATTCGATGAACCTGACTTTGTCGGCTCTGCGGTAAGCTGCTAACCGCTATATGTCATTGATGATTAGCCTTAAATCTACTTAGCTGGAGGGTCTAATCTCATTTACTAGTTTTTCGTTGACTAAGTCAACTAATTCATTCATCACCCGACGATGGTCATATGTCAATTTCTGTTCTGGTTGGAAAGAGTTGTATGTTTTCTGGTATATAATTAGTCTTTGGACGACGATGGGACATGACTGCCGTTCTGGTCGACTCACGTAAATCCATGTTGACCAGGACACGGTGCTACAGTCGCCTGTATAGTCTTCGTTGAAGAACTTGCCGTATCCCGTATAGTAGATCATGCCACTACAATGATTATTAGTCCTTGTGTACATTAGCTGTAGTCGATATCCTAACTCACTCAGCTGCTAGCTTTTCGGTGGCCAGGTCTAGAACTGCCTCGATCTTCTTGACGAACTCATCACTTTCAACAAGCTGTCTAGTGCGCTCCAGCTGTCCTGCGCATCCCCGACCAATCGCATCCCAATCCCAAGTCTTGGCCCAACTGTATTTTTTGTATATAGCTGCAACTTTCGCGACAGCGACTTGCTCCTTGGTAACAACGCCCCGTTGGAAGATACACTGGTTCAACACATTTAATAGCTCGTCATCATTGCCGCCTGTAACGAGAGTAAGCTTGAGCTAAGTTACGAGCGGACGTTGAAGAAGTCTTACCTATAGAAAGCAATATAACTTGCTGGCCGGCGTCTAGTTCAGGAAGTTGCTTCTCAACGACATCTTCTGTCATTGCGCCAGAGCAGGACTTGAATTGAAAGCGTCTCTTGGATGCATCACCAAGACGGTCGTCGGTGTTGATAAGATAAGGATAGGAATGATCGTAGCGACTACAGGCATACCTAGGTAGGTACCTAGCCTAGAAGGTAGTCTATGATATATCTTACTTGGCCTACCCAGGACGCTTTGGCGCGATCCATGGATGCAAGCAACAAGAAAATGCCAATATCTGATCAGGGGTTTCAAATGATCAAGGGGAATTTCTAAACCACTCAGGGGGCGACCGCATCAGTTCTCATTCAACTCAAGTGACATCATCTAGAGACCTAGGCTAAGAGGCCATTATATGCCGAGTAGAGTGTCCCTTTCTTCCAAACACCCCGTAGATTCAACGTATTGTCGATGTCCTCAAGGGGATTCCCTTCCACCAACACTAGATCCGCCCTTAACCCTTCCGCAATCCTACCTCGATCGTTGAATCGCAGCCTTTTGGCTACCAATGAAGTCCCCGATCTCAACGCTTCTTTCGGGGTGAAACCGCATTTGCTGACAAGTACAGCCAGCTCGTGATGCGCCGAAAGGCCGTACGTAGTTCCAAGCGCGGGCCCGGCAGAGTCAGAGCCACTTGAAGGAGAGAGTCAGTCGCTGGTCAACCTGACCTGAATACCAGCTGCACTTACAGGATGATATCAACCCCCGCCGCTTTCAGCTCTCGCACACTTTGGTAAGCGTACTCAACCTTCGACTTATCCTTGCCAAGTTCCATACAGGCGCAGAGGGACTTTTTGCTGTCGGCAGCTAAGAACTTCTCGACTCGGGGGTCATGAGCGTAAGCTTCCTGTTCCTTCTGGCCTTCGGTCGTTAAGCTACCAATCGCTGCCAAGGTTGGGTTACAGTGTCTGTTCCCAGCACATTAGCTCAATCTCCGGCGCGTGGGAACCCGGGACTGTAGCAGCGAGACATACGCGTTGTTGGTCAGGTACGCATCGATGACCTCTCGAGTAGGTGGCTTGTCACAGAATGTATGAGTCATTCCGTCGACACCAGTTCGCAGGATGTCTATCGTCCCTTGTAGACTCAAAGAATGAGCTACTGCGAGAAAGCCGTGCTGGTGAGAAGCTTCGACGACAGCCTTCTGGAGTTCTAGAGACGGCAGCACCGGTTTCACGGCCAAGCCGTTACCATCTTCATGCATCAGTTTGATATAATCTACCTTGTCCCTGACTCGATCTTGAATATAGGCCTCCACATCGGCTTTGCTCCTGATATTTGGCCAGGTAGCAATCACATCTCGCGTCTAGCTTTGTGTAAGCCTCTTTCAGGAGAAGTATTATGCCAAGAGGTTTCACCAAACCTTTTTACTCTTGTCTAGAGCCATTATAATAGCCGAAGGCCAACCACCCAACACGGTTGCAGACTGGCTACATGTTTTAAAGTCGGCCGAATCTGGATCTTCTGAGGCTTGAGCCCTCAACCAGCCGATATTTTCAACTTCCTGGTGCATATCGCAGGCAGTGGTGACGCCGAATTTGAGACACTGGGTCAGCCCCGAGTTCTGCTCATCTGCACGTGCGTGTATGTGGCCATCAATAAGCCCGGGAATTAGTGTATGGCCCGGTTTTGAAAGAACAATTGTTGAGGCATCGGACTCCTCCAATGACCCTTCGGAGACTTGCTTGATCAAGCCATGCTCGACAAGCACGCTACCGCGCGGGATCTCGGTCTCGCCGTCGAAGATGCGTACATCTTTAATGAGCAGGGCTGGCGACATGGTTGATTTTGTGTTCAAAATCGAGTGAAACAAGAATATGTAATGTGTTGAAGGCGGAAAAGGGCAGGATTGATCTCGGACTGAGCACGATTCTGAAGGAAAGGGCGTAGGGCAACATATTCATGTCTCTGGTAGGGTATTGGCTGTATATATATCTGTCCATCTTCATCACCCTTAACTTTTGGAAAGTCAAGAGAAGGGGGCTTTGGACGGCGTCGATCGGGTATCCGGAGAGACCGACCGGGGATCGTGTCTCTCAATACGGAAATCGTTGCGCCAAGTACTCATGATATTGCCGAATGTGGAAATCTTTGCGCTCGCTATCATCACGAGGTTGATGATGTCAGCGAGGAACATCTAACAATGTCAACAAGACGTGAACGAACCTCTCTCCAGTCCCAGCTCTTGCGTTTTACGAGTCTCAACATATTGGTAATCAGACTAATCGGCATTTGCTTCTCGTCTTCTATCCTTCCGTCTGTCTCCACTTTACCCTGAAGTCGCCAAGTCGTCGCCATCATGTCGGAGCCGATTATACAATTCGCGAGTACCGACGCCCGTCCACT
Source organism: Hypoxylon crocopeplum (assembly GCA_022578875.1). NCBI lineage: Eukaryota > Fungi > Ascomycota > Sordariomycetes > Xylariales > Hypoxylaceae > Hypoxylon > Hypoxylon crocopeplum. The sequence continues at coordinate 82,538 of MU399614.1, read as the reverse complement.
AAATTTGGTATCATCACATTGCGGACATAGCGTAGCTGAGCGACATTATCCCCATGGTCCATAGTCTAAGGCCTCAGGGGTCGTGCAAGGGTGACTTGCTAGCATTGATATAACACATACAACTTCATTGATGAGGCTACTTGAGATCTGTAGACCAGAACATCAGCGTATTCTAACTGGCATCTTTTCTCACCATGCAATGTCCTAGTTTCTTTGACTCGAAAAGAGACATCCAACACCAATAAAAATGCATCGATGAACTGAGACATCTTGGTCCCTTCCGATCTTGGCGGTGAAGCGGCGCCGGCCTTAGTATCTAGGCATCCAATGGTGTAGTATTGTATCCAGGCACTGGTAGTTGATAGATATGTCGATTCATACATCGAGACATCCGTCCAATGAACTCTTTACTTCTTCGACTATTGGTGGCATCTGTCAGGATGGGACTTGGGCAGGAAAACAAAGAGGTTCTTGTATGTATATCCGGGGTCTCCCCCAGATAGGTTGTAGTCCCTCGCGGAACAACATAGTTCATACCCCCCTATATGGTCCGCCTCATGACAGTATCAGAGTGATAGTCGTTGCACCATTTTCGACAATAACCACGTCTGTTCCACAGTAACCCAAGTCCTCTGGCTAGAACGAAGGTGGACCACTAGGCCATCGAAGTTGCCTAGTCCGGGGATAGTAATTTCTAGGGGATGCTGATAGTTGCGGCACCCCGTTGCGAGAACTACAAACTTAGCACAGTACGTGAGCATCTCCCCCTGGCCGTTGGTAACCGTGACACTCCAGCCCCTGAACAACGTTCTCCTATCTGCGGAGATGATTGTGTGATTAAACCGAGATTTCTTGTCAATGTCGCATGATTCTGCCGGTGTCTGCAAGTAGGCACGGATCTGCTGCGCTGTCCCTAACCTCTCGTCTTTAGTCCAGGAGTACCACGAGAAGCCAAATGCGATCATATCAGAGTCAGGTCATATGCCAGGGTAGCAGAAGAGATCCCAAGCGACGTCGAGACGACCTCAAGCTTCGAGAATGGCATACGAAGTTCTAGGCGTTTGAGTATGAAAGTAATATGCCGTGTTAATGCCGGATATACCTGCTCCAATTATAACGGCGTCGAAGTCAGTGAATAACGGGGAGCCCCTGACTTGCGACTTGGATTCCCTCATCAGTTAGTAATGCTAAACGGAACGTGGTGTGAAAATGGCGTCTATCTAAGTTGAAATACCTATGAACGTATGCTGCTTGACAGAGGAAAAGGGTAGCTGGACTTCTCAGTTTAAGGGGTCCCTGAAGGCTCTCAAATCGATCTCTACTAGGGCCTAGAATCGAGACATAAGAAATATTCGTTATGGTATATCGATTCTAGCAAATAGCTGCCTACCTACCTATGTAGACACACAAGCGTTTAGCGATCTGCTAGCGATAATAAAACTACGCCATGGCAAGATAGGTATTTAGGAGTCGAGGTTGAATCAGACACAATACCGGGTACTGTACGGACGTTGTGTTGCCCTAGTGAGTTGAGCAGTAGAGGTCTTGCTTTCAAAAGTATCAAGGAGATTTCAGGACAAGCGACACACATCGCTAAGATTTGACGTGATATTTGAAAGGAATAAGAGCCCGCCCTCATATTTGATGTTGCATTGATGTTGTATTAGTGATGTTTTTATCGCTGAGCGGCGCTCACGATGTTGTAGAAATAAACAAAGCACAGACCATCTACTAAGAGCTACTAAGCAAGGATAATGCCGATAAGCCCCTCCACTAAATTGACCCCTCCAAAACCGATAAGAAAAAAAAGAGTCGGATGCGACAGAACAACGACAAGAAACTGCCCAACAAGACGACGGGTTCTCACATTTCCAGAGGAGACAGTTAAAGATGGCTCCATACGACAGCGATTCATCCGCGGATGAAGCAGAAGATTTCGCAGAGACCAATGTGCTTCTCGGGTATGCATCAAAGGATCCTGGTGACCAGAGTATAAGCCGTTTGGGCGGCCGTCCTGTAAGTGACACTTATATGGATCGATATTACTATTACGAACCGGGTCTGATATGAGAATATATAGGAATGGCTTGATGCAAGTAACCCGCCTTCAGCCGCCATTGCGCGATGTAAGATATGCAAAGACCTGATGGTCTTATTGCTGCAACTCGACGGCGAACTGCCAGATCGCTTCCCTGATCACGAGCGGCGTCTGTATGTCTTCTCGTGCCGGCGCAAGACTTGTCGTCGCAGAGAGGGCAGCATCCGTGCTCTAAGAAGCATGCGCATAGCTCCAGGAAGCACGGCAGCAGTGACAACGGCAGAGAAGAAGAAAGAGGAGAACGCGAAACCGAAGGAAGAGAAGCCAAAGATACAACCACCGTCCAACCTCGGGGAGACACTCTTCGGCGCAAAGACGATCGGCTCACAGTCGGGTTCTGCCAACCCATTCTCCACGACCACTTCTTCTTCAGCGGGCAGCAATCCGTTTTCCAACCCCGGGAACCCATTCAGCAGTACAGGATCCTCACCACCCGTAGAAACGACATCCGAGCCCAAGACCGACCCCCCTATGCAATCTACAACAGCAGAGGCCCTTGAAGCCCTACCCCGAACCTTCGCGCAAGCTCTCTCTCTAAACAACGACCAACCCCAGACACCCACACCCTCGGAGCCGTGGCCCGCGGAATCAGACCAACCAGCGCCATACCCAGTATCGTATCTCTCAGAAGCCGAATACGAGACTCTAGACCCGACCCCACCCCCCGTGCCACAGAACACGCGCATGGACATCGACTCCTCGGACGGTAAGGAAGGAGGCAAAGGGGGCAAGGAGGACCGCGAGGTGTTCGAGTCGAGCATGGACGCGGCCTTCCAGCGGTTCGCCGACCGGCTGGCGCAGAACCCCGAGCAGGCCATTCGCTACGAGTTCGGCGGGCAGCCGCTGCTGTACAGCAAGACGGATGCCGTGGGTAAGTCGCTGGCCCTTTATACTTCTCACGACCCGAGTGGTGGTCTCAACACTAGGGTGAAGACGGCGGGAGGGACAGGTATGCCGCGATGCGCAAACTGCAGCGCCCCGCGCACTTTCGAGGTGCAGATGACGCCGCATGCCATCGCCGAGCTCGAGGCTGACGAGATGTCGCTTGAGGGAATGGACTGGGGCACCGTCATCGTGGGCGTGTGTGGGCGAGACTGTCAGGCCAGGGGCGTGGCTGAAGGGCAGGTTGGGTACTTGGAGGAGTGGACTGGCGTGCAATGGGAGGAGTTGAGTGGCGGTGGACGGCGATCATAAAACGAGGTATATGTTCGACGATGTGGCCACTTGGCGTGTCGCCTTAATGAACAGAGGTTGGCATATCTTAAACGAAGTGAATGCAAATTACTTGATACCAATGAGTCAATACCAGATCGCAATTGATGTGGCATTTCTCCTTACCAAATCCAACTCTTAGATGAACTGATTCATTCTTATCCGTGTATACGAGTCCTTAAGTTGTCAGATAGAGACTCAAGCGAATAGTAATAGATATGCAGAACGAGCACTGGAAAGATGAGACATTCGTTTGATCATTTTTGTTCATTTCTGATTCTCATGACCGCCTACTTATTAGAAGACAACGAGTACGCAGCGCAAAAGTCCAGCAATCCCTGAACTGTCATCCGTAACGCCAGACTTGATTCGTCTTTTTCCCAATGCTGGTTATGAACCCGCCATGCCGTCATCATCGCCCTTTACCATCGCCTTCACCACCAAGCCGAAGTCATGCACTACATGATCTCCTCCCACGCCCGTCTGACGACCCTCGAGAACATGTCCACGTTGACATCCTCACGGACCTCGCTCTTCTTGGCCTCATTCTCGGGGTTCTTGGGGATCTTGACGAGGTTACCATCGACCTTCCAGCCAGCCGTCTCGGTGACGAATTTGAGGGAGGCCTGACCCTCGAGGCCGAGCCACTGCTCCAGCACGGAAAACTCGATCTCGCGATAAGCGTGGCTGATGAGGGTGGCGATGCGTACGCGCATCAGTTCCTCAAACCCTTCGATGTCGGTCGTCAGGTCGGCGTACAGGTCGTCCGAGTCCAGCGTGGCCCAGAATCGCGCGTACTGCGCTCCTTGGAGTTGATTGCTGAGCTCGCGTAGCTTGGCGATGGCCTCAGGCAGCTCGGCGCGCGGGTTAGGCGCTAGGAGCGAGGGCGCGATTAGGTGTAGTGCCAGGGCGAATTGCGGCGCAGGGAAGCATGTCAGAGCTTTGACCAGGACGTTCGTAATGACTTCATCCTTGACGCGGTCAGGGTTGAGTTGGTAACTATTTGTTTTCACGGTTAGCCTGGCTGCCTTAACAATCCTGGAATGGAAGAAGGCTTAAGTAGAGCAAGATGTGGTGATAGATATTGGTAGTCAGATCCATTTAAAGGTGACATCAGACGGCGAGGGTATAGACATCATCGTCGTTGGTCAGGTAATAGGAAACGTGTAATATTGGATCATCATTCCAACAGAAAGGCGATTTTCATAGAATATGTATCACTCACAGCTTCAGAAGCGTCCGATTCGCATTGGAGTCGGTATATCTGTTCTCGCACTGGTGACGCAAGTAGTCTTCGAGGTTGCTGACAGCTTCAGGATTGTACCTCTCCAGCCCGTTAATGATGTTGCTGATGTCATCAGGGCGTTCTTGAGGATCTTCGGAATCCATCTTGGAAGTCGGTCCTTTCTCCTTTTCACGATGGTTCGAGGTTGAAAAGAGGAAAAAAGGAATGGAAAAAGGTTGGAAATGGTGGGGCGGCGATTGATGCGACAAAGTTGAAAGTTGAAAGTTTTGGCTTATGGGAATTGTTGCTTAGGCTTGTGGGCGCTAGGCTATAAAGGGAAAGGTGTATGTAGTTGCACAAAGCATCACAATAATGAAGACATGCATTTAAAGAAGCATCTCAACTTCTTGTATATTACGCAGTTCGATTTCAATTTCTATAAATTCATTCTCATTGTCGTAAGTGCAGAACCAGTGAACCGCAAGTCCATTGTGAATAGCCGGGTTTATTTTATACTTCTGGTATCTCTACGCATCCATAGTCGCGTCTAGTTCTACCAACTCCTCATCTAGCCCGTCCTAACCATACCTTACCCACGATAAACTCCACCAAACGACGACATTTATTCGACGATCAAGAGGCTGTGGCCAGTCATGTCCTCTGGAATAGGCAGACCCATAGAGGTCAAGATGGTAGGAGCAACATCTCCCAAGACGCCATCGGTCTTCTTCAGCGACCAACCCTTGGGCGCGTTGTCCATGATGAACGGCACCTTGTTGGTCGTGTGAGACGTCTTGGGCTTGCCGTCGGGGAATTTCATCTCCTCCGCGTTGCCGTGGTCCGCGGTGATGAAGAGGATATAGCCCTCCTTCTTGCAAGCGTCACGGATCAGACCGATGGCCTTGTCTGTAGCTTCGCATCCGATAATGGCAGCCTCGTACACACCGGTGTGGCCAACCATATCCGGAGGAGCAAAGTTGTTCATGACGAACGGGAACTTCTGCTCGGCAAGTCGTTTGCAGACCTGCTTCGCCACGCCGTCGGCGCTCATCTCGGGAGCCTTGTCGTACGTCGCGACGCTCTTGTTGGACGGTACCAGGTCCTGGGACTCGTCTCGGGTTTCCAGAGCGAAGGCCTTCTCCACACCACCATTGAAGAAGAATGTGACGTGGGCGTACTTCTCAGTCTCGGCAACGTGGACTTGCTTGACGCCCTGCTTGCCTAGCCACTCGGCCAAGACGTTGCCCATGCGCTGAGGCTCGAAGGCAATCTCGAAGGGGTAATCGACCTTGTACTGAGTCATGGTAACGAGGTTGATCTTGGGATAGGGGAAATCGGGTTTAGGCGAGCGGTCGACGTCCCCAAGAAGCTGGGTGATCTGTCGAACACGGTCGGATCGGTAGTTGAAGAAGAAGACCTCGTCACCATCCTTGATACGGGCTTCCTGGCCACCAACGATGATGGGCTTGAGGAACTCATCATTCTCGCCTTTCTCGTATCGTTCCTTGACAGTCTTGACTGGGTCAGAGCTTTCCTCTCCTTCGCCTAGGATCATGCCCTTCAGCGCAAGCTCGAGTCTGTCCCATCGCTTGTCACGGTCCATGGCGTAGTATCGGCCGACTACAGTGGCGATCTCACCGATGCCGATGTCTTTAGCGGTCTCGATAAGTTCCTGCATGTAGCCAGCGCCGGACTTGGGGTCGGTATCACGGCCATCTCCGAAGAAGTGGATGTAGACCTTAGGGACTCCGGCAGCCTTGGCAGCTTTTAGGAGAGCGTATAGGTGTGTTTGTTTGGCGTGCTAGGTGAGTTATGTTAGCAATAGAACAGGGAACTTGAGATTTACCCAATTTAACGTACCACACCGCCGTGGGAAACGAGACCGCACAGGTGGAGTCTTCCCGTACCGCTCTTGGCCCTCTCCAAGACCTTCTTGATGACCTCGTTACTAGCCAGCTCACCCTTCTTGATAGTTAGGTCAATGCGGACGACATCCTGCCATACGACTCTTCCAGCTCCAATGTTTAGGTGACCGACTTCCGAGTTGCCCATCAGTCCCTCGGGGAGGCCGACAGCGAGGGAGGAAGCTTCTAGCTCTGTGAATCCGGTCGCGCTCTTGGACAGCTCGTCCATGACAGGGGTCTTGGCGGCGGCGATGGCGTCGCCATTTTTGGGAGATTCGGCAGAGGGGATACCCCAACCGTCAATCACGACTGTAAGTGCGCAAGACGTAGAAGATTAGCCAGCCAATCTCGATATAGAGGAGGATATAGCAAGCGAAAACGAAGTAATTGAGGCGTGTAGCTCTGGCTCTGGAACTGGAACTGGAGATCTGAGGGGGAGGGGCAAGAAGAGTAGAATAAGACGTACTCAGACAGGCCTTCTGCTTCGGTGTAGTCATTATTGATTCGGTGTTGGTTTTCTATGTATCAATGCTACGAGTCTATTCGAATAATAGGAGTATAAGAGGAGAAAAGAAGGTGAAGAATGTTGAGTGATTTTTCTAACGGACGCAATGGCCTGGAGTTGAAGTGTTGAGATGTTTTGCGTGATGGTGGGCTGGTGCTGGGTCTATGGCCTATAGCACACGCCTGTAGCCTACGCCTATGAGCTATCGATAATGATAATGGTGGGGGTTTTCTTCGTTGATAATCCGCATTATTCCCCTCAGGTGATGACTCGCGGTATTTTATCGTGAATATTTTATCATATATTAGATATTGGAGTTTGAATATGGAATTGCAACCTCCTGAGATATTTGTAATACATAATTGAAAGAATACGATAGTTATATTCATTTGCCCGAATTATCTATAATATCTCTGTTTTAAGCTCGATTTCGTTGAAATGTACGCATACCCCACCTTACCAAATGCTTCACTTTGAGCTGAGGTTTATTTTTGACGTCAGTGCACCCTCGCCTGCGTAGCATGTCGGAAGGGCCAGGCTGATAGCTCCGACAGAGTGGAACATTGCCGTCTTGTACGTACATTGTACAACATCCACGATCGAATCAACGTCGACGAGATTACCGACTTTAACCTTCAGCTCCGTCACTAACTTTGAGGCTGAAACTCAGCTGCCATCAAGGTTCACTTTTATGTATAATAATAGGTCGGGCTTAATTCCCTTAAACTATACCCAAACACCATCAACACACAATTCATCCATTCATCAATACACAGCTCATCCAATCCACCATGGCATCGTCGACAACGACAACAAAGGGCCAAACCCTCGCCATGCCCGAGGGCCTCAACCCTGACACGCTAGATACCCTCACCGAACTCGCCGTGCTCCTCAACCGCCTGCGCCAACCAAGCAGCACCTCCACGACGGGCGCAACCCCCGCCGCCCCAACACCCTCGCAACCTCCTGCTCCATCGTCGCACTCTCAGGCGCACTCGCAGCGCCCGAATCAATCGCAATCCCAGACCAACAACGGCGCCACGACGACGACCAACACAGGCGAGCTATCCCTAAAAGAAATCCCGCCGGCGGCTGACGTGCTCAAGCACCGGTTCCAGCGTGCGCGCGTGCTAGTGCGCTCGCTGCCGGACGTGGGGCGCGGTGTGCCTGAGCAGGAGGCCGAGATCGCGGCGCTCGAGGCGCGGCTCGCACGCCAGCGCGACATGCTAGCTCGTCTACGCGAGATGGGGTCCCGCTTGGCTTCTGCGCAGGACGATGGGGATGGCGATATGATGGTTATGGACTAAGTCACCGGGGTAACGGGATAGGGGTATGAAGAAGAGGAAAGAGTAGGAGTTTGATGATAGTTGGGTATGTGGCATCAGATGGTCATCCTGAGTTTGCATATGCATGGAGTTCGGCGTTCAAAATACGATACCACGAGGAAGTGCAGAGTGCAAGGATGCATGAGAGCCGAGGTATCATTGCCAGGTATTACTGCTCTCCGGTGTCAATTTTTATTACAGCATTACGGTGTACACAGTCAAATAAAGCCCAACGCCGTACGTTACCACCATTTTTATTTGTACAAACCCTCCGAGTTGGATATCCGTGCTGCTGCCCATAACTAGTCGCACTCCATTATAACGTCTCACGAATCTCACGAGCCGAGGACGCCTACTCTCCGCAATATATCATCTGTGCTAAGGCTTGGGCTCCCGCACACCGAGTTCTTCCAAATATCTGCCGGAATGCGCTTCTCTTCGGGCAGGATGTTCCAGTTTGGCGACGGCTCGCTCTTCAACCACTTAAAGTCGTCCACTTGGTTCCATTGGTCTTTACCCGGAGTCTCTAACTGGCCAGCCTATTCTACGGTTAGCAGGTCACGTCACCTGACGAGTCGCCTGGAGACTTACATATAGCTCGGGTAGCGGAGCGAACCGCATCCCCGAACAGTCCTCGATGATAGGATGGCTCGTGCAATGGAGGTACACGTCGACGTTCCTGCATTCGTGGATGCGAACCTGTCGTGCGGCTACTACGACTACACTATTCTCCAAATTGGTCATGTGTACTGGTCCCGCCACCTGTCCCGCAATGATGAGGCTCTTATTAATGTTCTTTAGCGCCAAGCCGGCAAACGGCGCGCCGGTACTCGTAGGGATAGTCATATCCACAACACATCGCTCCAGGTTCGCCAAGCTACCTGAAGAAGTGGCCCTCGAGGCAGTCGAGGGCAGCATGATATGTAGCCCGGAATGGCCGTAGATGGCTATGCTCTTCGCATTTGAGAAACTCGGCTTCCTCACACCTGATTGTTGTTCTAGTTCGCCATTGTAGTCCTTCGCAGAAACTTGACTACTGATAGCGTCGCGCTTCACCGCGTCGAGTACCGGCGACTGCTTAGACTTGATATTACCGCTGACGGTGCGCACTCGCAGATCAGCCTGCGGTTCTGTCCCGGAAGTTGGTTTCGAGGATTTAGATTTGAACTGGAAACGCGACTTGGAGGTAAACTTGGCGGTTGTCTCGTTGAGCTTCTCGGTGAGAGCCTTGATAGCCTAGTAACGTGTAAGAACCGGATTCAACATCGATGAGACGAGTGGTTATCTGTACCTGAGAATACGTCCGTTGATCATATGCCGGGATATAATCACCGGCGTCCATCACCTCGTTCGACAGCCGGGATATTCCTGCTAGTATGGTGTCGATGCAGTCCTGTCGCTCTCCACCTACCAAGGACATTGTTGCCAGGTCATCGATCTGACCTTGGATGACTTGGCTCGATTAGCCCGACAAGTCTCGGCCGATATGAGTACGGTTGAGGTCTCACCAGTGATTTCTGTTTGGAAATAGCGAAAGAATCGCTCTTTAGGGTCTGACATATTGGGATCTGCCATTCTTCCGCCTAACCCTGGGTTAGGGCTGAAAGGAATAAAAAGCTGAGTTTCCATATCGAAGGTGCAAAACGATTAAGAAGTTGAAAACAATAATATTACTGGTTTAAAGGTACCTTTATTTACTTGCTGCCTAACCCGATGTCTCTTGTCAGACTTGCAAAATAAGGACGACAAAAGGGATCGATTGTCGTGTAGATGAGACGGAAGATATATATCCGTACAGTCCCGACGAAGCGTGGTGTGATGCAATAGCAAGCGGGAAAGAACAGAATAAAGTCAAGTGTTACGATGATCTATGCAGGCATCGTGATTTGCTAGTGCTGCATATGTCGTCGTTATGTTTAGGACGGTAGCATGTCGGTGGCTGACGAGAAGGAATAGGAAAGGTCAGAAGCTCACGATAAGACTCGAGATGGAGGGGCAAGTCGTTTATCGACTGGATCGATGGAACTCCAGCTTGGCGGGGTAGACGCATACCCCAAATGATTTGCCAATGGAAACCTCGTCGAGAAAGCCCCTTAAACAGAAACCTGGGAACGTGATGTAGATCCGTACCATGCTGGTCCTTGTAGTCGACGATCAACCCCATTTTCCTTTCTAACCAGTCTTGAACTTGCATGTAATACCATTTAGCCAACTCGTCATATGGTCTGATCTTAATGATCAACACATGTACAGGTTTCGACACCGTCTGAAAGTCTCTCGACGTCGAGCAGCTGTCCTTGTCGAATAGGATGATTTCACGCGCACTTGTCGACTCTTACTTCATGTCTCAGCTGCCCGGTGAATTCTGACATCGGCTACTGGTCCTGTCGGCCCGGGTACTACTCGAGTACATTTAGGCCATTAGGCGTTTATGCTTGAGTTATAGTTATCGTTAATCATTATGGTATTAACTCTATGTATAACTAAACTATGCTCGGTGCTAATACACAAGGGGTCATATCCAAGCTCTATACTCTAGGGGAGGATACCATGTTGAGCTTCTGGCTCGAGTGCATTTCTGAAAGTATCCTCGGAATAAGGCGGGGAGGTTCTAGTTCTCCAGCCGTGGATAGAATCGACAGTTAACTATTGTTCTAACAGTCAATCACTATCCTTCCTTTGCCACGGCTTACACAGGTTAGTATACTACTCTCCTTCTGTTCGTCTTCGAGAGCTACACCCTGGTGCAGCACGTCTCCCTTGCACAGATCGACCATGCAGGTTCCACAGTTCCCTACTAGACAGGAAGAGTCTACTTCGAAGCCAGCCTCGTTGAGGACTTCCAATAGCGACTTCTCACGCGGCACCTGCAGAACTTGGCCGTTGGCCTTGATCTCCGCTTCGAACGGATCGCCGGTTCCGGTGGTGGCGCCGCCGAATTCTTCAAAATGAGTCTGAGAACGAGGATATCCTAACTTCGTCGTCATCTCGCGGCACGCGATAAGGAGTGATGATGGACCGCAGCAGTATACCATTGCCCTGCACCCGCTCCTGCAGTCGTCAGGAGGTGGAATGAGAGCCGCCACGTCTAACCGTCGGTCTTCGTTCTTTGCGTAGACCACAGTCCTCTTGGCCGGTAGTTGATCAAGGTATGTAGCTTCTTCTCTACTACGGACGGCGTAGTGGATTTCGAAGTCCGCGGATTTTCTCTCGAGGGCCTTGATTTCACCGATGAAAGCGGTGACGCCAATGCCGCCTAAGATAAATATGTGTGTTGTTGGCCCTTCTTGATCTCCGGTTATTATGGGAATGGCCGCATTGTGTCCCTTGGCTACTTCCAAGACGTCGCCGACCTCAAGGTTCTCATGCAGATACAGGGAACCGCCTCTCGAGTTGTCGTCTTTGGCAATCCCAAGTTCAAAAGATCTCACGTCTCCCGAGACAACCGAGTAAGCTCTCGTGAACTTGGCATTTGGGCCAAACCTGAGACGCACGTGAGGGAAGCGCCCAAACCGCAACTCGTCCGGTTCGATATTCGCGTCTTCGGACTCGAAGATGAACTTCTGTACTCTCGGCGTCAGCCGTGTCTTCTCAACTAACTTGTACGATCGCCAAGGCACTGCAAAGTCGCCCAGTAGTCGACCATCCATGTCCTCGGTCCCCTTCTCGAGTCGGTCTCGAAATAAATCAATGAACTCCTGGCTGAGACCTTCTAGTTCACTGAGTTCCGCTACTGCGTCCATATTGTTCGTATCCCTGTAGAGAATATGTTGCACTCTAGAGAGCGACCAGCGCGGGTTAATGCGCTCGATCAGTTCCATTTGGTCGCCCTCCTGCACGTCTCCACCTTGCAGGACGCGGTAATACCACCCGGTATGCCCGTTGCTCTGTATTAAACTCGACATCCTCTTATATTCGAAGCGATGATTGAGCTTGTAGCAAGGCTGTCTTATCATGGTAACCTGAATGATGGCATCGGGACCTAAACGGAACTTGTCGCCAACACAGAGGTTGGCCTCTGAGAGGTGCGCCGTTGACAAATTCTCACCAAAGGCACCGACCTTGAACTTGTGCTCGCGGTCCGGCAACGTTTTCTTCCATTCGTCGTAGTGGCGCGGGTCATATTGGTGAATAGCGTTGTCGGGGCTCCTGTGAGGAATGTACTGCCGCTCGTCGCCAGCAAAGCCGGCTACTGTAAGATGGACCTTGCCTGGTCGGGGCTGCTTGTTGATCGCCGAGAACAAGCCCTTCACGCCTGCAAACGGTCGGATCTTCCCGGTTCGCAGGCTAAGCACAACGTCCTTCGGTGGTAGGGGCGCCACCTCGGATCCTGCTCCGAAGGTTAGAGAGCCCATTGGTGAGAGCGCGCCTTGTGGACTGGATCTCTCAAAAGTCTATCTATAATAATGTGGTGATTATGATGGGATGAGGAATGGAAACCTGTGGAGGAACCAATTATTAATCTACGTTCTTGACTCGCCGACGGGGACTATTTCTTACGGGTACCCACCCGAGGATGTGAAATCGGCATACGGGAGTTATTACTTACCTACTAAGGGGCGAACCCGTAAATCTAGGCCTCGCTACACTACCCAACTGCCTAATATCGAATAGCTCCTTGAAAGAGTAACGGTGGACAGACACTGTGATCACAGTATAAATACAAACGCATAGGCAGTTATACAAAAGTTTAGCAAAGACCAGACTGACAACAGGTAACTCTCATAGCAATATCTACATACTATAGTCTTTTATCCGAGCACATGGCTTGAATGGCCCCTGTCTAGAGGATAGAATTAAAAGGGGGACCCAGCTAAGACCTACTACACTATGCCCCGCCCCTGAATGCTGATAATGCCCCTTTATCTTTCTTCATGTAAGTGCAAATACCTACCTACCTAGGTAGTCAATCATTCAATTGTCATAGTGGTTGAATGTAAGCTAGAACCTGCATAAGCTGTTCGGACAATATAGGCCGGATGCTTTTGCCATGACGAACCCGTGACGGCGGTTAGCATGTCGAGACGTAGCGCATCTAGCTCGATACCATCTTTTCCTAGCACAACGGCTTCGATGATGCCTGCAGAGATGGACCTGTCTAGCAAACCCTCCTTTCTCCGTGGTAGCGACAGGAATGAACCTAAAAGCTTTCACGAGATGGGATCTGGTTAGTGCCAGTGGCGAGTAATGCCCCATCCATCTTGGAACAGTCTCGACCTCCCACGACGTCGCGACATGCTACTGTCTTCTGTGACAGCAGCTCCGTTCGCCTTGGAGTGCCTCTAGGGGGGAATCACTTCCTCGAAACGATTGATATTCTCCGGTGTGCTGGCGCGAGACTGGTTGTTGCGGTAATATGCCATCTACCAGCCTTCATGGCTAGATGCCCACTAGACGCAACCACCCTTTTCTGAATTGCGACACCTGACGGTGCCTGCGATGATTTCGAAGGACGGCTCGCCGCCTCTACCCGCGGAAGAGAATGCACCTCGAAAGCCAGACGCCTACCGAACAGACTCGCTTGTCTCCGAGAAGAACAACGACCGACCCAAGAGCTCCAAGCCGGTAATCTCATCTATTCCAGAATTCTTCCATGGCGTCGATTGGAGTAAATCCGCTGTTGGGCCAATCGACGGTTGGGATTCGGAGCTGCGGCGAATGGCCCGTTTCCTCCTGGCTGACACAAGCCCGGCGGTTTTATTCTGGGGAGAATCATACTGTATCATCTACAATGAAGCGTATATACCGATGCTAGGAGAGCGGCACCCTCATGCAATGGGAACAGCTGCTCCGGATATTTTCTCTTCCATCTGGGAACAGCTAGCCGGAAAGCTCTCCGAACAGCGTCGAACAGGCCGGACGCAAACGTGCTTTGGTACAATGCTTCTTATGGAGCGCAAGGGTCATCTCCAAGAGGCATATTTTGATTGGAAGCTAATCCCCGTCACCGACGATGATGGAGAAGTCAAAGGTTCCTACGGGATACCTTCCGACAGGACGAGGGAGGTCATTTGTTGGAGACAGAACCTCTGTATCCAGCAACTGTCTCGCCATGCTGGGACTGCAAATAATAGAAAAGAACTCTGGCGTACGCTTCTGACCGGGCTCAGTTACAACAGCAGAGACGTCCCATTTGCACTATTGTACTCGCTGGACGAGCAATTGGGTATTGGTTCTGCATCTAGTAAGCCCAGCTATCCGTGTCATCTAGAAGGGACTCTCGGCTTGGATGCAGAGCGTATTGCCGAGCAAGAGTACATCGATCTATCATGCGACATTGATGGATTTGCGCCGACCATGCTCAAGGCGCTTAAATGCGAGGAGATGATGATGTTAGAAGCCAGCGATCCGTCGCTGCATAAATTGCTGAAGGGTATCGGCTGGGAAGGGCGAGATCTTCCATACGAACAGTTCGCTGTCGTACCAGTCAAAGACGACGGGAAGATATCGGCGTTCATGGTCGTCGGTTTGAACCCTTATAGGAGGTATGACAGCCAGTTTTGCGAGTTCCTTCAGCTGGTAGCAGACGTCGCGGCGCCGCAGATATCAAGAGCACGGCTGTCGGAAGAAGTTGCACGGCATAACGAGTTGGCTCAGAGGGCCCAGCTAGACCGTAAAAGAAGCGATATGAGATTTTCGCGTTTCGCGGAACGATCTATTGTTGGCCTCGCAGTTACTGATGTCAAGGGCAAGGTACGATGCCATTGCCTAATTCCGATAGTCGTCGACGTCTATGCTGACAAGAGGTAGATTCTCTATGCAAACGACGCCTGGTATAAATTTTCAGGGCTTTCTCCCGCAGACCAACAGAACTTGAGTTGGTTTGATAGCGTGATCCCGGAGGATATTGATCTGCTTCTAGAATGGCAAGAAAGGGTACTGAATGGGAAAACCGGGGGAACATTCCAAATTCGCTCAAAGGAGCCGTTTCGTCGGGGACATATATTTTCAGATCATCGAACCGGGATCTGCGCTTGCTATTCAGACCTAAACGAGTCGGGCGAGGTCGAGAGCGTCATGATCCTTACGATGGATATTAGTGAGCTCAAATGGGTTGAGCAACAGCTTATTTCGCGGACCAAGGCGCTCGAGGAATCGGAAGAAAAATGGCGGAACTACGCAGAACATTGCCCCCTCGGGATCTGCCGAACGGATGGAGAGGGACGGGTCCAATATGGGAACCATGCCTGGCGCTCCTTTTATGGCTTCGAACCTGGAGTCGTCCCCGAAGATCCGCAGCCATGGCTAGCATGGGTTCGCGAAGACTACCTGCAACCCTGTAAGGATTTCTTCTCTGTACTTCAACACCAACCTGGCCCTGAGTCCGTCGAGTTTCAGCTGGTCAACAAGACATATACCATCTCAGACGGCGACGCCACTGCCACTAACGGCGCATATGTTGTCGCCACCGGATTCACCGAATTCAGAGATGACGGGTCCGTTGATCACATCGACTTTTGGGTCACGGATATTAGCGGGCAGAAGATGGCTGTCAAGGTACTAACAGACAAGATGGAAGAGGCTATACGATCGAAAACGCAGCAAGAACGCTTTATGGACATGATTAGCCACGAAATTCGCAATCCCCTGTCAGCCGTCCTGCACTGCAGCGAAGAGATTATCGACTCCATCAAGAAAGGCTCTACTGCTCTTGACTGGGCCTTTGACGACACATTCCGCCCTGATTTCGGTAATTCTGCGCGAGACATATTGAGGAAACAAATCAGCAGTACGCTAGATGCTGCCAACACGATCATGTACTGCGTGCAGCACCAGAAGCAGATTGTCGACGACGTACTGACGGTTTCGAAGCTCGACTCCGACTTACTCGTGGTATCTCCTATTCCAGTGCAGCCAATAACGTTGGTCCGCTCATCTCTGAAGATCTTTGACGCCGAGCTCAAGATGACAGATATTAACCTCACGCTTATAGAAGACAAGTCGCTGTGGACGCTTGGCGTTGAATGGATTCTTCTCGACCCTAATAGATTTCTTCAAATCGTGATAAACCTCGTCACCAACGCTATCAAGTTCACCAAGACATCCAAACTCAGGGAAATGGTCGTGGCCATATCTGCACAGACGTATCAGCCTCTAGAAGACGAACTCGGGGTGACGTTTGTACCGCAGAGATATGCACCTACAACTCCAGCATCATCTAACAGCAATCCCACGGATTTGAAAGACGCGAATGAACCGCCGGGGGATATCTTCTTATCCTTTCGCGTTAAGGACACTGGAAAAGGTCTGACCGAAAGCGAGAAAGCGCAGGTTTTCAATCGGGTTGCCCAGGCATCCCCAAAGACGCACATTGAATACGGTGGCTCGGGCCTCGGCTTATTTATCTCTCGCCAGATTACGGAGATGCTTGGGGGCGAAATAGGTATGGCTAGCACCGCAAGTTCAGGCTGCACATTTGCTTTCTACATAAAGGCCCAGAGGTGTGAGCTGCCTCACCCTTCGCCAACGAATACAGAGCCTGTCATCCGACTCACACGAGCACTCAGCTTGACAGCCGATGGAACTCCCTTGACATCAGAAGAGGATGGGCTCGGCAGCAATTTCGAGACTCCGACAGGTCCAAATACTCCCCAGGAGACATCGCCGCTCAAAGTACTTATTGTAGAAGATAACCTAGTGAACCAGAAGGTCTTGTGTAAGCAGCTTCGGAATCGCGACTTCGTCGTGCGGTCCGCCAACCACGGTAAAGATGCTCTTGAGGCCGTCTTGGAGAGCAAAGGCAAGGACATGCCACAGGAGCGAAATCCTTTCGACGTGATCCTGTGCGATATTGAAATGCCGGTAATGGACGGCATTGAATTTACGAAGGAGATTCGGAGGCTTGAGGCGGAGGGCGAGCTCGTGGGCCACGTCCCAATCCTGGGAGTTACAGCCAATGTGCGCAGCAAACAGGTCAGCGGCGCTATTGAAGTTGGCATGGTAAGGAAGACCCAGCAAATACGCTGTGATCCGATGCTGACCTTATGATTCAGGACGGCGTCACTACAAAGCCTTACCGGATAGAAGAGCTCATCGCACATATTGCTGGTGTCTGCGCCAAACAATAAGGGGCCATATTTTGCTATTTACTGATCACCTTATACCCTTGGCGGAACCATGGAGATATATTATTTTACATAAGTCCATATTCTATAGCCCATTTTCCATTTCGGCTATTTTATGGGCAGAATACGCTGATCTCAAACGAGATGAAGGTGTGTCATATCAAAGGGAGGGATTTAGTTCCTAGAATTCTAAAGGACCGGAACTGGGTGTATTTCGGCCACGTTTCCTGCACGGCAGGCAGATTGAATATAGGGGTACATAGGCGTATGCTGAGCCAGTGGCGATCCCATTTATCATCATCTGTACCGTTATAGTTGAGCAATACTAAGGTGACTATTACACAGGTCTTAGACCAACATGGTATTTCTTACATCCTGGGTCTTGAACACCGACCCAACCATCCAACCTTGTACGTATGCATGACCAATCACCTCATATTCGATCAGATACCAATATTCTTGATTCAGATCCTGCGGTCTCAACACAACTGGCACAGGCACTCCAGCGACGAGTGCCAGTCTATCTCCAACCGCCGCCTCAGCCGGTACACGTCCCGTTGCTCCATTACTTGTTACAATCAGTTTAAGCTTGCCCTGTGACAACAGATTGATAAACCAAACGAAGTGCTTCAGTGTGCCCTCCGTCTGAGCAAGTTTGGTGATCGCGGCGTTCACCTCATGTTCCAATATCTCTTGGCTTGTGTCCCTTAGGTCCATGTTATGGAGTATACGATAAACCTGGTTAAGGAGGCCGATAGATTTCGTGCCACGGTTAGCTCGCCATCTCTCGTAGTCCCGCTGCTTGTCGTGCTCTTCAGCGTAGAGCGAGCCTGAGCAGGCCACGAGATACATCAAGTCTTCAACGGTGATGTAGTTCACTCCTCCAGCGTGGCGAATCCAGTCTATGAACTGTGAGATAGGCTCAAATGCGCCGCTATTTGAGTGTAAGTGGCTAGCCGTCAATTCCTCCTCGCTTATTTCGTGGAAGGTTTGAGTACAGAAGGCGACATCACTAAGTAAGACGCTCCGAACTGTCAAGACTCCATTGCGTGGACTAGGTATAGTAAAAGGGGCGAGCCCCGGTGTGGCGTTTACGCAGAGCCATTCTCTATGCGTTTCGAGAAATAACTTTCTAGATATACGCGACGCAGCAGGCAACTCTGCCCAGTTTGGTACCCACGTAGATGCATTCGACATTTCCGGACTTCGACTCCTTGAACCCCCACCGGCATCGAGTAGGAGAATGAGAAACGCCGGCTTCCATCTTAGAAGATCGCAGAAGAGATCACGATATGTCTCTCCTTGGCTCTTGCTAAAGTCCGGTTCTGACAGTTGGGGAATGCTCAGTTGGGTCAGTATACCATGTAGCGCATAAACCAGGTCTCTGGGCTCGGTTGCTTGTCCCTCCCTAAGGAAATGCACCATGGTCTCCACTACCTTGTCATGATTCCAATCACCCAGACGTTGGTTAATTGCGTTGGGGGTTCGGTTTTCCGGTAGGATCCAAGCGCAAATAATTCCCCAGGTTATTGAAAGCAGGAAACCGATAATTATAAGTCCTGGTAGATCCGACCTCTGGATATCGCCATACGGATTCCCTACCTCACACACAATACCGGTTTGCACGGCTGCTGCTAGACAGCCCGCAAAGAACTTCCATCTTGCGCCGGTAGGGATAACTCGATAGTGTATTTTGGCGTACAAAGCTTGAAAATCAGCATAGGACTTCACACCTGTCTCGCCCCCATTTTTTACTTCTCTATCGAGCGCCATCCGTAGATCAAAGGCCGCACGAGATATCTGGATCGACCACGGCATTCGAGATGGACGTAGATGATCAGTCCATAGAGTCCGGACCTTGAAATGCCATAGCCAGGGTCTAGCCTTCCTGGTTGAACCTGAGTCTTCCACCTGCTCTCCATTGTCACTGAGAAGTAACATGCCTCGCAAGAAGACATCCCAGGATAGGTGAACAGTCCCGCAAACAAGTACCAGCTGCGGTGGTAATACGCATTCCTGAAACGTCCAAGCCCTGGAGAACCAGGATCGCTCCATCAGTCTTTTGAGATGATCGCCCTTAGGCTTATACACCCATTGAATAACAATAGAGCGAGAAAGACTGATCAGGGATAGGGGTATGGTGTACACAGAAAGTAGCTGTAATACGAATGCTCCTCTCTCGAACCAGCTCGGAGGACGCAGACGTGGACGAAATGGCAAAAGATTCCCTCTTGCTGCCCAGATGATGTAGTCCATTGCTTCTTTCGACGATTTGTCTCCATCGCCAAGCCAGGCAAACGTAGTCGATGCTTTAGTATATATGTCTCATCAGGGGTATCTGATATTCCTTCTCGGGGACGTTCCCATGGTCTATACAAATAGCATCAACCCAGATTACGAGGTTCTCTGTATGTTTCTGCCTGAGGTGCCGCAAAGTGCTATCGCAGTTGGCTGTGATAGCAAGTCCCTGGCCTCCACATGATATTGTGTCCCTTGGCTCGGAATAGATACCCCAATGATAAGACAATGCAAAGAAAGAAGGATATATATCTTGGCTTAAGTCGACAACTCGTAGGATTCCAGTCAGAGGATCGCTGAGATTACTCTGGTTGGTCGACTCGAGAAGACGAATCGCCTTTCCGTGCACAGGAAGGGGGAAGTGCAGCATAGAAGGGGCTAGACGCACTGCCACCGATTGTCACCTCGTGTAGTTGGGTCGTCGATTGTTGATATAGGCTTTGAAGCTCAATAGCTTCGTCGTTACTCATGATATGATGTTGGTCCGCATTTAGAGGCGGAACGCGAAGGTTACTGAATTGTGATCGCTAGATCGATTCCTCCTTGACCATCTGGAGGCGAACAAATATTATCTATCTGCCGTTCTTGACGAGTGGGAGACCCTTGGGATATGTGGGGTCCGAACCCCCTGAATCAGTACCCCTTTCATGCAGACAGTTAGCCTTGTTATATACAACTCACTATGTCGGAAATCACATTTCTTCTGAGCGCTTACCCTTTTGGTTTCTCTGATTTTATTAAGTGGTGGTAATGGGCAGGATTGTAGATGCCAGGTAATCAAACCAATTGCTTTCTTCATGCGTCTCGTCGATACAGACATTCAGTAGCATGTTGACATTTCTTCTCATTTCAAACAACCTCACCTTCGAGTGGCTATCAAAGAACACTGTAAGGATAGCGGGGAATTGGAACCGCAGAAATAAAGGCACAGCCCTATACAGTAACAAAATAATTTGTTTCAATTGAGCAATGGACACAGTGTACACTTCGAGCCTTTGTCGAACCTCTTGGGAACAGTATGGTGCTCATTTGGTATGTGTTTAGTTCGTCACCAATCGAACCTATTGTGTTTGCTTTGTCAACCACGGTGAAATGAGAACATATAGGTAGCGTTGGGCCGTACCTTTGCCCATCCAGGTCGTATGCACTAGACCTGACGGAACAGTCAGAATAGGCGCATCGCCTGTTTGTTCGATTCATAAACTACCGGTACCTAGGGTATGCAATGTTGGTCTCTTAAAATCGGACAGCAAGGTGAAGGACAGGAGGGTGCTCCTATTTCATTACACTGTGCCAGTGACCATAATCATCACATCCTGCCTACATATATAATCCCATTGAATCTCAGCTTCATTCTTCCAATCTACAACCAACCTCACCTTCACACCTCACCTTCACAGCAACTTCTACACAACAGCCTCTACCTCATAATAGTATCTGCGCGACAAGTTCTATACAACAGCTTCAAAACTACAGCTTCTACATAATCTACCTACAAACTCTCCGATACCAAAAGACATCGATTCTCTCAAGATTATCGCTATGTCTCAAGCTCAGGACAAGTAAGATGCCAATCCTGTCCTTTCTTCCCATAGTATCATTCTTTCAAGAAACTAACCGGCATACTTACAGGTACTTTGACTTCGGCCGAGGTAGGAACATGGCTACCACTGCACACATAACACAAGAATTCTAACTACAATCTTTTAGACTGGGTTGATAACCGACCCCTGATTCAGCAGGCGTACGAGCTAGTCGCTATGCGCCAGAGCGAAGGAGTCAACTCGAAGAAGTTGATCGACGAGGCCACTTCGTCGGTGCAGGAGTCCTCCGGAGAGATGGGGATCCCCTGGCTCTTCTATAGAGCCATCACGGTAGCTCTACTTGAGGGGTACGTGACGCTACATGACGATTGGATGAATATTGGCTAACTCCTATTAGCAGCCAGTAGACAGCAAGGGACAAGACGGTTCCTTAAGGAGTTACGACTCCCAAAATAGTAACGGCGGCCATAGAGTGCAGCTGCATCTTAGCGATTATTTGATTTTGACTTTCATACAAGCAGTCTACGTTTCTTTCTTAGTGGTAAGTCACCATGGACAGGTTCCGTATGATTTGGAAACATGGGCTAACACGTACATAGGAAACATGATATTGGCAAGGGAAACGAGAAGGAGGAAAATACTGGTTATCAGATTCTGATATATCAAATACGCGTTCCTTAACCGCTAAGCGATTGCAAGATGCACCGAGATTTGTGTTGATGTCTCTATTTCTGATGCCACTTTGTGCATATTGGATGTTGATGACCTATATCTACCGAGAACTGATCGCCTAAGTCTACTACTAAAACTAGATATCACCACTGACAGTGGCAGTAATATCTCCTAATCTGTTGAGAAAAAAAAATTGCATGTCAACAATGTTAGAAGGTCACAGCGTAGCTTCTGCGTGTCTAGACGATGTCACAGTAAGATGACACTCTGTCACTAATCCACCAACTGTCTACTCTTCCCCCAAATTTAGCTATCTTGAGTCGTGAACTGTGTTTCTACATATACATATCGTCTCGTAAATTAGCAAAACGATATGAAGTTGCTTGCCCTGACAGTTACTTGCATTCTCACTTTCCACGTCTCATCACCTCTTCATATTCTTCATTGCTTCGAGCCGGCCATCAGCATGTCTTTCCATCAAAACTGTGTAAAACGACGTATAAACTAGCACACCATGGCAAGTAACAACGCCTATTACTGTCAAAACTACCTTTTCGACTAGGTCAACAGATACCATCTCGGTTTATCTTAAGGAAGATGCATGACATACCACTCCACAGGGAAACTCATACTTCCTAATCGATCATTAATTGCGTCTAGATAACTGCTTCATAGTCCATTCATGTATACAGAAAGTCATTGCCCGTCGTCAGATCCCGCCCCGATCTACCGTCTATATATAGTCCCGTCCAACGCCATTGAGCTAAACCGTACGTCTCTCATGTCCCTTCTATACCCCCCTGCCCGCGCGCCCGTTCATGTGCCGTCTTCCGTTAAGCATAGCCGTGTTCGATGGGAATACGTAGGGATACACGTTTACGGGTCGTTTCTTTGCCGGCAGCGAGTTTAACGCTTCCCACATATCCATGATCCCAGCCCTACGCGCGGGAAGCATGCTATATTGTAAGGAATAAAGAGCTTTCCGATGGATCGGCGGAACGAAGCGACCAGTGATTAGGCAGAATAGCACGCGAGGCGATAGGTAGTGTTTCCGGATGCGGTTTCCCATCTGGAAGTACTGATGGAACATAGCCGTAAAGGAGAGAGGAATCGGCTGCAATTTGTAAGTCATCTCTACCTACAAGATTAAAAATTTTACATACCTTGAGATAGATGACTGAGGTAGGTTGGGAAGGTGACGTGGAATTAACACTAAGTCTATAAGGGGTATCACGAAGTTCAAAACGAATGCCGCCTAATCATGGTTAGTATTGAAATGCTGTCATAACGAGAGATCAATGAACTCACCAGGAAGACGCCGAGGGTCTTTTGCCCTAAGCATCAATGCGAACAGTGGGAAATGGTTCAGACAAGAAAGCAACGTATCAAAAATAGCCTTGAAGGAGATGATGACCATCCGTGCAAGAGCGAAGTTCAGGTAGAATACAACAACGGTAGGGAGAAGGAAGAACAGAAGCGTAAACAGGATGGTGCCTACGAGGAGTTGGTCGAGGTCGTAATCACATGCATCGACACGATTCCGCAGCACGTTATACTTCTTGCCTTGGAATAGTTGGAAGAGTGAAAGCAAGATGGTAAGTTGCCAATGGAAGATGCGTGCCGAGGCTAGGTAAAAGGAGTAGATATGGATAGTCAGAATCGAAAGCAGGTCGGAGAAAAGGGCGATCGGCATGCTCGCACCGCCAAAACTGGAGAAGCCGATGAACCAGACCATGTGTGGTAACAGCGGCTGCAAGGTGTCGATGCAGCTGGACCAATAGTCAATAACCCAGAGGAACAGATCGCCCAAGAATAGAGCCAATTCGCTATTTAGCTTCAGGCCGGCAGGCCAACCCATGAGCCAAGAGATGCTGCTCTGCAACGCGTTTATAGTATAACTGCCCAAAAGCATACTGATCGTCTCGGCCACCCAGTCGGCGTTGTCGATGATATATGAGCCCAGAGCGATGCCGATGATTACGTCGTTGGCTACGAGCCACAGGCTGTTGTAAAAGCGTATATAGTCCGGATGGCTGGTGGTGACACTGTCCCAGTCGTTCTTTCGCAGCCGGAGCTTGACGTACTGCATCGGCCAGTAACAGAACTGCTGAAGACGTATCTCTACCTGTTGTGCCGTTGCAGACACATCCTTGAGTGCTGGCGAGTTCGGTCGGGCCCTCCATTCCAGCACAAGTAGCAAGGCTTCAGCTGCGATTCGATGGCCAAGGAGGAGAAGCACAAAGGCCTTGCGGATGATGGGAAACACGTAGAGAACAGTCATATCCCATAGCCAGACGATGACATAATCTCTCATGTTTACGGCGTGTTCCACCACTCGCTCCGAGACACTGAGAGTGCGTTTAGGCCGAGTGCCAATGAGCGACACGTTCTTCTGCAGCAGATGTTCTAGTTCCCATGCCCAGTTGATCTGGTTGACGCTTCTCGCGAGAGCCCTGTCTTTCTGAGATGGAGCATGCGTCACAACGGGATGCTCCTGGAGCTTGTCGACCAGCAGACGCTTCTTCTGCTTGTTCTTCCGCTCCTGTTTCTCATCCTCGGCTTCAGAACCGTCGGATAAGTGGTACGCCGCATGGTTCTCCTTGTCAGCGAGCGAGAGCGCGATGGGGATCAATGATATATATTGCATTCGGACAGGATTCGGTCTCTCGAATAGAATAATCTGGATGCTCGACGCTTTCGAACAGGTGATGTTGGGCGCTCGTTGAGACGGCCCAACAGCAGCTCGTACCCATGCCGGATCTGGTTCGAAGTCGGATTCGCGGTTCGTGACACCGAGAACGTGCATAGAAGACTGCCCGCAAAGCTCAAATATCCGGGGTATGGAATGAGGCGCGCTGCGTAGTAAAATGCCCGTTTTCAAGGCATTCTCGACACTTCTCGGCTACGTACGATATATTGTTAGTATGGATTATCGACTTGCACGAGTATTGAGGCGCTCACGTCGACATGATCGAGGACGGCTATGACGACAACATCTAGGCTCGAGTTCCTCCAGCCGACAATGACGCCAGGAGAATCAGACGCTGGGATGTCGATCGGCCAAAATACCCTCATCAATCCATCGTGCTCTGGCATGACCGGCGAATCAGCGTCAGAGCACTCCGACTAGAAGGAGCCTCTGCGCCGGAGTTGTTCTCGAGCCGATATCCCAAGACTGGGCGACCGCGGGTGCTACGAATCATTCGTTAGTCGGATGGCCTTAGGGAGCGGAGAGGAAGGGGATCTGCAATACCAGATCGGCCTCCACTCGAGCGAGATGTTGGACGGGTATAAAGATCAAGACAAAGGCGAGGCTCAGGAGGGCAAATCCCTGAGCGGCGCGGATCTAGACAGACATAGCCTAAGCGTTAGACACAGTTCTCGGGATTCATACTAAGCTCCTACGGCATATGCAGCTTGTATAGCTGACTTGTATGGAATGGGACAGGGAGACTCTGCTCACAATGACACCTTTATCCCAGGCGAATACAGTCAAATCGTAGAGCCGGGTGACTAGATCCCATCGAGCAGTGATGTAACCGGCTACGAAGATGGCGAGAGTGAGGATGGAAAAGGGGTGCATGTAGGAAGACGGCAACTATTATCTTTCGGATCGCATTGCCTACGCTCTTCTTCTTCCTTCTCTTAGGTCTATGGCGGATAGATAGAGTAGATTTCGAGAACTGGCGCGATGTAGTTGAAATTGCTATTGTTTTGACACCAGCGACCTCGAGGCGAGGGTTGGCGGCGGGAGAAATCGTTTGTATATCTAACGAGGCAGAGGATATAAGATCTGGTTATCTCTGCGCAGGCGTCGGAATAGTCGTCGCACGAGGATTTCTGTGGAATGTCTAGAACCGGGATCAATTACCGTGCAGTAGTTTGGTCGGGAAACAGTGGGAAGCAGTGTAATGTTTGACAGGTGTAACGAGCGACGATGTTGGAAGATGAGGGGATCGTGGAACTAGCGAAGTCGAGAGAAAAGTCGAAGGTTTGAAGGTTCGGAGGTTGTTGTTTGTTGCTGCCCCTTGCAGTGATGGACCACCCAAGTCTGCACTGCACCTGCAGAGTTGCATTGCGTATTGCGTGTTAAACTTTATCGATACACGCGGCTCCGTCAAACTCTAAAGCGAATTAGGTAAATTTAATAAAAAGAAATAGCCCCTTCTGACGTCGGGGACGGGGCTAGAGCGCCAAGCTCCGATCTGCCGATCCACTGAAGAAAACCCCTATTACCTCATCCGATCCCATTGGTCATTCGATATTTTGAACATTGTTGCCGATTTATTTTTGATTGACTAGACGAGGACAAATGGCCATGAAGTGCCAAGATGTGTTCTAGAGGTAAATAAAAGCGCTGGCATATTGAGATGAAGTATGAAGTCGTTCCTAATCATATTCCTTGTTAATTGTATATCCTGAGGCAGTACTTTTTGAATGTCGTTCGTACAGTCCATCTAGTCGTTGTAAGTCGGTGTGCACGTCTAAGTCGAACACGAAAATGAGTGAAGAGCTAGCATCAATTGCGAGACACTCTCGAGTGAGCTAATCTAGGGGATTTTATATACATTTGAATAGCAGGAGCTGAGCTGGGTTGTCTGGGGTAATGAATACGAGATGTCCCCCATTCCTTAGCCTACTTACATACACTAACCGCCAAAGGTGTTACCGTTACGTTGTGACAGCCCTGCATTTTTCTCACCTCCTGGCCCTATTCTGCCAAGGATCGTCGTCTCAGCTAGGGCACCACTGGGACCGTAGGGCTAAGCTCGGCATCAGCAACCGAGCAACATGCAGGGCCCGCGGGAGCGACTTGTCAGATTGAGTGAATATACATACCTGTAGCTGAAACCACCCAGTCACGGCTATCTGCAGGGACTCCAGCCTTCAGGGTAGTGTGATCTAGCCGTCTCCAATGGAGCGGCTCGGGAACTCGGCACCTTGGCCATCATTTCCTCTTCATGTGGAGAGCGTCACTCTCTTTGGTATCTTCGCGTGCTTCGTCCAGGAGTTTGTCTATACCCCTTTCCTTCAGAGCAACCTGTCGAGTGTGCCAGTAGTTAGTGATAAAATCATATCTTATAAATGATGGTTCTGTAGTTAGATTATCGTCCCCTTACCTTCAGGCATTTTTGATAATCTTTGAAGAGTTTAGAGCATTCATTGTCGTCTGCTTTCGCGTTACCTCGCAGGTATTCTAGAGTGGTGTCAGACGGAGAGAGCTGAATATGCTTAGAAATAATGCCAGACATACTCTCGCTGTACCACTTAAGAAAGCAAGTATCGTATCGTCTATGGCGATCAGTATGCGGCGACAGCTTTGACCATGTTGTCGCACTTACTCTTTTACTTCGTTACACTCCGGCGCAAGGGAAGCGGACATACTGATATAATGAGAGCGATTAGCTTATGGCTTTATGATATCTAAGCTGTCGAGTCAGATATAAAAGAATGTTTAGATGGGGATGGTGTAGTAGTTGAAGTACCTATTTCACAAACCTGGAACCGCACAGCCGCAGTGGCACCTATATCTGCAGAACGGGCGCCCGGGAAGGCAAGTAAGGTTATCGTTATCTTAGCGCACTTTCCGCTTACTGGTCCATCCCAATGTACTAAGAAGGTACGAGGCCCAACAATAAACAAGCCTAAAATACCTAGAAGGTACAGCCCCGCAACGCTAATTCTGTCGATTAGATTAGAACCTTGTTACCTGACTTTGTTCTAGAATTTTTTGAATTGGGTCTGTCGCAATTCTCCCAAACGTCAATAACATTGAACTTCGCCGGTAATAAGCACATCGGCGTGCAGCCACCATGGATTCCTCTCAGGACTTCAAGTCCGTTCAGGAAAAGATCCAATCTGCTCTTGTAGCTACTACCAGGGTTTCCAACCAGATCGCTGCCGAAGACATCGATTTCCACCGAACAAGCAACCCGGATGTCGATGAACAGCTCGACGACACATCTGCTCGTCTACTCACCTTGGCCTCGTCTCTTCTCGCGTCTTCGGCCAAAAATACCGATCTGAAAGCCGCAAATCTAGAGGATGGCGACGACATTGACGTCCACTGGACACGCATCGTTGACGTGATCGATACCCTGCTAGAGAAAACCGACACATGTCTAGACGAGTACACCGGTGTGATCAAAAGGAAGATCGCGCCAACAGGCCAGTCGGGAACGCCCGCAAAGAAACCTAGGTCAACAACACTAGAGACTTCCATGCGCCGTGCCAACATCATCAAACCGCAGAATGGATTCGACGTGAAACCAAACAATTTCGACCCACCACCTTGGAAGCCGATCCTCACCAAGAAGCCGCATGCACTTATCCCTCTCAAACAGAGCCTAGAGACCTTCATAGATGAGAACCGAGCAACACAGTATGATTATGCCTTTACCTTGCCTTTCCCCTTCTATTAAATCTGCATGACGGCAGCCAGTAGCTGTTGACTCCAGAGCTAGAGGTGACAGCGAAATAAACCCTACATAAAAAGCTGACAATGCATTTAGATACAAACATCCTTATGAAACCGAGATCCGCGCTCTTGAATATCCAGAATCCCCTTTCTTGGAGACGGAGCCCATCGAATACCAGCCTGTCGAAACCACTGCCGCTACTTTCGTCGATACCTTCGAAGGTGTTCTGGAAATGCTCGAGGAGTTGAAAGAGGCTCAGGAGATTGCTATCGACACCGAACACCATGATTACAGAACCTACGCAGGCCTCTTGTCTCTAATGCAGATCAGCACGCGCGAGAAGGATTGGATTGTCGACACTCTGCAGCCGTGGCGTCACAAGCTAGAAGTTCTCAACGAGGTCTTCGCCGACCCAAAGATCATCAAGGTTAGTCCGAGTCTTGCGTCTACTCTAACTGAAGCGCCTAACGTTTCTAGGTACTTCATGGAGCCTATATGGACATCGTTTGGCTTCAACGCGACTGCGGTCTCTACATTGTTGGACTCTTCGATACATTCGAAGCCGCGTCGGCGCTTCAATATCCTAGCAGGAGTCTCGCATACTTGCTCAAGAGATTCGTCGACTTTGATGCGGATAAGAAGTATCAATTAGCTGACTGGAGAATACGACCGATCCCGGAGGAGATGTTTTATTACGCACGGTCAGATACGCACTATCTCCTCTACATCTACGATATGATCCGTAGCGAGTTGATGGACCAATCCACAGAAGAGCCAGGGCAGAGTCTGATCCGCCAAGTCCTCTACAAATCAAAGGAAACCTCACTACGACGACATGAGACGTTTCCTTACGACTTCGAAGGTGGCCAAGGGCCTCTTGGGTGGTACAACTTGCTCCTTAAATTCTCGTCTGGGAGATTTTCGAAGGAGGAATTCGCTGTGTTTCGGGCACTGCATAGATGGCGAGATGAAGTAGCTCGTCTCGAGGACGAAAGCATAGTGTACGTGTTGAGTAACCATACTCTCTTCGACCTCGCTCGACGCGCTCCCCCGGATCCCAAAGCTCTTCATAGCATTCTCGACTCCAATGCCTACATTGCCAAGCGTGAGGCCTTCAACCTATCCAAAATCATCAACAAGGCCAAAGCTGAAGGGGCGAATGGACCTAGTGTTGCGGAAGTCATTCGCAGCCACGCCCCATCCGTGATGGGTATCGGCGAAGTTGCAAAATCAGTCTTCCCTCGACTGAGGAGCAACGATGCAGGAGCGGGAATCCTCCCGATCCAAGACCTTGTTGCCCAAACCTCGAGGTTATGGGGTAAGGTTCCGATGAGTAGTCGATGGGAGGAACCGTCCATCGTGAAAGCCCCGAGAACCGCACAGTTTGAGCTACCTTGGGCTCAATTCGTAAAATCGAGCAAGGTGCTAGAGGTAGACGCGCAAGCGGAAGAGTCAGTCGCCCCAGCTACGGAAACAAAGCAGCAATTAGAACAGAAGCCAGACAATTCTGGAATGCTCATTGATAATGAGTTTACTCTCAAGAGCGGTCTGAAGCGAAAGGCGCAATCCGAATCCGAATCCGAGTCTGACTTAGAGTCCGGAGAGGTTGATGAGACACCATCCAAGCCTGAATCTAGCTCAGGTGCCCTTTTCAACATGGAGGAAATTGCAGTTCCAGATATGGATGGTAGCGAGGAAGAAAGAGAGAGAAAGGCTCGCAAAGCTGAAAAGAAGGCTCGTAAGCACGCCCTTAAGCAGGAGCGCCAGAAAGCCAAAAAGCTAGCGAAGCGTGCCAAGAAGGATACCCCGGCTAAGGCTGAAGCGCCAGAGAAAGGGGAGGACGAGGACGAGGACGAGGACGAGGAGCCATTCGACTACAGCAAAGCGAAGTCCGTCCTGAATTCTGGGAGAGCGACTAACGGCACTTCTCAGGCGACGAAGTTCAATCCTTACGGCATGACCGTCGATGGTTTGAAGCCCGCAAGGAAGATGCATGGCGAGAAGCCCGGCAAGAGTGCTACGTTCAGAAAATAAGAAGCTTTGTGTCTACTAGGAAGATCTGTACATATGAGAGCGTCAGCCTCATATTGCATATAAATGATGCCTACATGGCATGGAAGCGCTCAGGACTGGAGGTTTTGGGATCTGGAAATCGCATCCCCTATGCTACATGAGACCCATAGAATGAGCTGTCTCACGTGACTTCTCACCCCATCAAAATTGGACGCGGTCATTGAATCTGGTCATTTTCAAAGGCGCCATTTCTTATTTCTTAAATCCCATAAAGCAGTTAGGTCGTGCGATACAATGCAATTTTAAAAATACCAGCATTACCAGATGATTTTTTTTTTTTTCATTGTGCTGTGAATATGGATTTACGGTTAAGAATCTATGGTAGACGAAGAGAACGGGTGTGGCGCTGTTGTGGCGCTGAGCTCCGCTACAAAACGGAAGCAAACGGAGGGAAACGGCCATGTTTTGGTTTATAACGTGGTAAAATACAGCTGTCTAGTTCAATCTTACAGGGGTAGATGATGCCTACCCTAGGGGGTATCTCTAATGCATCTATAAGAGGCAACATACCATACCTACTTAAGACTTAGCTCAGAACCCTAGGTGGTATGCTCCTGACCCCTCAAGATTGCCTACCATGAAAACACCTATATATTACCTAAGTGAGTTCACATATTACAAACTACAAGGTGCGCCGTCAGACTGTTCAAATCACCAGGAATCTGCTTAGGGGATTCGAGCGTTTGCAGCGGTTTTTGTGGTTTTTACCCTTTCCCATATATGGCCAAACAGTAACTCAAACTACGTCAGGGAGGTTAATCGCAAATTCGTCAATGATAAGCCTAGAGTCTGACACTTCGAAGACGCCTTCATGTTTCAGACTTAGCCGTGAGCCTAGACGCTTGAGGTTGTGGATTAGGCCATAGCCACGTATGCCATGAACGTTTAATCGGATATGCCGACATTGCAAGGGGGATCCATAAGCTTTTGAGCATGGATCTGGCCTACTTCTGTGACTCCATGGAGTCCGCTATGTCTGGCTTGTTGGTACTAGTCTTTGGGATGTGATTGGGAATGATAACTATGGGACGTGGAATGCTCTGCTCTGCTCTGCTCTCCTTTTTCAGATAGAGACACCTGAAGCCACGGCTAGAAGCCTTCCTAGCTCCTTGTATAGTTCCTGCAGGACATGGCGTCTTAACCCATATTCCTAGCAGAGGAAGAGCCAGATCGACGGCCACGGGGTCAAGGCTGGTTCCTATCCCTTTACTTGGCTATACAACATGGCGTAATTAATCTGTTTACGGGCACGAAATTAAGCGGGTCTATTTGATGAGGGAGGAGGTAGCCAACTTCCGCTTATCTGACGAAGGGAAGCTTCTAGGTGTGATAGTTGATACTTCACATGCCAATGGTGGCATCCTCAAGCAGATCAAGGAGACTTTGACGGCGGCCTCGGTCGACCGTAGATGAGACCGGCGCCTGCTATCTATCTTGTAACACGAATTCAGGGGTTATGATCACAGGTATCCCTAAGAGGCCTGGATCCCCTTTGAAACACATAGCCTCGGTGCCGTTGACATAGGCTAACCATATCCTTTCGATACATGCCACCCCGAGGCTTCCGAAAGAACGCCACGCCTGACCGTTCGTTGTCTGGCCACTTCCCACAGTACGAATCCTCAAGAGCGTAAGTAGATAATATCTTGCGTATTGGCAGAGAAACGGGTTTGTCAGGAGGCAACCTGTGCTTAGACGCTGATATACGAGGAATAGGTGTGCATGGGTATGCAGCAAGGGTTAATATGGAACATTAACAAGGAAAGAATGCCAAAATTATCATCGAGGGATTTGCTCCTGATCATTATTGGCTCTCTCCCTGCTCCCAAGTTAGCCTTGCGGTCTGCTCCCGCTACAATAAACACCGTAGTGCAACCTTATCCCCTTAATTTTATATTGAGTGCTCTGGGGTTTTGATTCAGCTGGCCAGGGTCGATGGATGTCTTGCATTCTATACTAGGGATTAAGGAGGAAATAAGAGGACGAAGACGTACATATGTAACTCGCTGTGGAACATCACAAAGCTACCTTACCATCTTGAACTATTCTTTGTTACTTATTCGCTTTATGTGGCTCGGAGGAGCCATAAAGCTAGGTCATTTAAACTGTTGATCTTCCTACTACCCGCAACCTGTTTTCTGATTTCACCCGTCCTTTCTAGCGCCTATTCGACCATGGTTTCTCTGCTCTTCCTTATAGCAATATAGCCGCCGAAAGGAATTGAATTAGGATGTGTCAGGGTCACAAGATGATCCAAGGTCTGTCCCAAATTGCATTGGACGAGCAATCAACTCCATATCCTTTAAGGTAAATTCCATTGGAGGCCGCCATGTTATCTGGGAGGCCAGTAGTAGCTGATTAGACATCCTGATGAACCCGTGCTAAATGGGCGACTCATTATAAACACTGTGCATAAGAAGCTTTTACGCTCTATGAATAGAACAACTTTAAAAAAGAAATAACATGATATTATAACCTAGGCCTTCAATATTGGCGTCGTTTTCGAAATGCCCCATTGTCTAGAAGTATCTGGACCACCTTCTCGTGCCCTCCAGATGAAGTACCTTAGAGGGCATTGCCAAAGTATCCACCCTGGGCATTCACATCGGCACCTTTCTCCAGAAGTATCTGGGCCACTTTCTCATACCCTTCAGATAAAGCAGCCTGGAGGGCATTGCCATATACTCCACCCTGGGCGTTTATGCCGGCACCTTTCTCCAAAAGCATCTGGACCACCTTTTTGTACCCATTGTATGAAGCAGCCTGCAAGGCATTATTATAATATCCACCTTGGGCATTTATATCGGTACTATTCTCCAATAGCATCTGGACCACTTTCTCGTGCCCTTCAGATGAAGCAGCATAGAGGGCATTACCAAAACCTCTATCCTAGGCATTCATATCGGCATCATTCTCCAATAACATCTGGACAATATACTTCAGCCCACCAAGCAATGCGTAATATAAAGCTGGTAATAGTTTTTTCGTTCTATTAAGGTTGTCGTCCCAGCGCCTGTGAGGATCATGTAGTTGATAGCAGGTCTTCCATGCATTTTCGTACTGAAAAATCTCGACACTGAGTTTTTGGACTGTTTTAATTTGTTCTTATGTCACTATAGCATTCTCTACCCAGTATTATATCGAATATTATGCCATTGGATACTTTTACTTAACGTATTAAACTGGAAAGTTCCAGTCTAAGCTTAATAAATAAGTTAAATATATTTTCGCAATCGTGCCTTTTATATTTATTTCTATAAAATAACCGGATAGATTTCCTTTTAATTTATTTAATATAAGGTATTTTTTAATTAAATAATATATTAGTTATATTTTTAATATTATTTTTATTTTATTTGTTTTTTCGTTATCGTTATTATCGAAATTTATTTTTTATTATAATAACTATTATTAAATTAAAATAATGTTTTAAGATCTTTTCTAAAATTAACATTTTATTTTTTAGTTTAAATCGGAATATATTCGTTAGTTTTATTATTATAATATCGACGGCCTTTTTAATTTATAACGGCCGTTCGAAATAAATTAAAAACTATAAAATTCGAATTATATAATTTCGATATTTTTATAATACGTTAGTTAAAATATAAACGTATATATCGTTTAATATCTTTAAAAACGATACGAAAACTTATTATATAAAGGAATAATTATTTTAATAATTAAATAATAAAATTTAAATTAAAAAATCTTACATTTTATTTACTTTTTTTATTAACGTAATTTTAATTTTAGTTTATATATTTAATCGTAATTATTATTTCTTTAATTTCTCGTATTTTTAGATTTTTACGTAAATATATATACGTATATTTTCTTTAATTAAATCGCTTTAAATCGAGATAATATCTTTATTACGAAAGTAACTTTTAATAATTACTTTAATATTTTATTTCGATAAATTAATAATAAAAAAGTAAATATTTATTTATAAATTTCGAAAGGTTTAAATCTATTAAAATAATTTAATTTAATATTCGTTTTATATATTATATTCGTTAAACGTATTAAAAATAATCTAAACTTTATCGATTTATTAAATTATATTTTAGAAAATTATATATAATAACTTAAGATTTAGTTATCGTTTATTATTTTCGTAAAATAAATAAAACGAATCTAAATATTTTCGTATATTATTTCTTTAATAATAAAGTTGATTAATAAATAATTAGATCGCGTTATTAAAATATTATTTATTATTATTATTAAAATCGAAATAGAAATAAAAGTGGTTATTAATATAAGGTTTTTAGAGATTTTTCATAATAGTAAAAAATAAAATCGTTTTATTATATTTAGGAATGTTATATAATTAAAAAAAGGAATTCTACTTTAATTTCTAAATAAAATAAGTTATATATCGAAAAAACTATCGGTTTAACTTTAAATTATAACGTTTAAATATAATATTTAAATTAATAAATAAATTAAACGATAAAAGCTAATTAATAATTTAATTAAAACGGTTATTCGTTTATTTATATTTAACTTTAACTTTAATTTATTTGATATTTTCCCGCATTATTTAATTATTAATAAAAACATTTTATTTTATTATAAAATATTTATTTATATTAGGAAAGTTAAATTACTAATTATTAGAAAGAATTTCGTTTAATTTCCTTTTAACTTTTATTTTATTTAACGTAATACCTAAGTTTTAACGAAAGTTATTATATCGGTTTTTTTTTTCTAAAAAAAGTTAACGTTTCGATTAAGAAATCTTTACGATTAAAACTTAAGTATTTAAATATTATATAACGTATACGCTTTATATAATATTAAAAAAGTTTTTTACGTAAATAATTACCGTTATAATTACGTAACTTTATTATTATATATTTTTATATATATTTAAATAATTATATATATTATAAATAACGAAATAAAAAAAGTAATTTATAAATTTCGCGATTTTTATTTTAAAATATAATATATATTTTTTCGTTATAAGTTTATTTTAAGTTAAAGCATTTTTCATTAATTAATTTATAAATATAATTAAATCGTAATAAATAACGAAATTATTTTCGTTTACGTTTTACGTTTTTTAAAAAATTAATATTAATTTATTATTTTTATATATAATTATATAATTTATTTTATTATTTTTAATATATATAAAAATATATATATATAAAAATTATTAATAATAAAATTTAATTTTTAATATTTATTTCGTAATTTTAAATTATTATAAAAATTATTATAATAATATTTTTTAATTAATAATTTTTATTTTATATTACTTTTTTATAATTATATTAAAATACGTTTTTATTATTATAATTAATAAAATTAATTATAATATTATTTAAATAAATATTATATTTTTAATTTAATATATTATTATTAATATTTATTATAAAATTAATTTATATATTTAAAAAATTATATATTATATTTTTAATAATAATTATAATATTAATAAATTTATATTATTAATATAAAAACGAAATAATAATAACGTTATATTTTTCGATTCGATTTAAAATATAAATATTATTATCGTTACGTTTTATAAAATTTAATTTTTTATATTTTTTATTAAAAACTTTTTAAACGATAATATATTTAATATTTATTATATAAATTTAATTAATTATATAATTTTTAAAATTTAATATTATTATAATAAAAAAATTAAAATTATTAAAATATTTATTAAAAAAATTATATATTACGAATAATATATAATAATAATTAATTTTTACGTATTTATATTTATATAAATTTTTCGTTTATAAAATAAAAAGGTTATTTAATTATTTTTTATAATAAAACTTATTAAAAATAAAGTTTAATTATTTTAATTATTTTTTATATATATAATTTTTATTTTATTTTATATATATTTATTTATAAAAATAAACGGTTCGTAACTAATATATCGAACCCGGGAAATTTCGTAATTAAGAAAAACCGAAATAACCTAATAACGAAAAAATGATTTAATAATCGAACGAACGATTTAAGGTAATATCATTAAATATATATAAATATTAAAAACTAAATATAACGAATAAATTACTTTTAAATAACGAAAACGATAAAATTTTAAAATAAAAAAAGGAAAGTTAACTTTTAATAAAAAAGGAAATATAACGAGTTATATATAAGAAATAAAATAACGTAAATAACGATAATATAAAATATAAATTTATATTATTATAAAAATAATTAAGTTACGTGAAAAATTAACTTTAAAATTTAGTTAAAAATTTATATATTTGTATATATAAAGATTAACGGATATTAATAACTTATATCGAATTAAAATATCGAAACGATATAAATTTAACGTTAAAATAAAATAATATTATAATTAAAAATTTATATTTTTAAGAAAATAAAGCCGTAAAACCCGAAAACTTTAATATATTAAATCGGGAATAATTTTAATTCGTATAATATTTTAACTTATTAACTAAGAAAATAAGTTCTTAGTTTAAAAAGCCGAATATAAAACGTAAAACGTAACGTTAAAACGGAATAATTAAAACGTTCGGGTTTTTTTCGATATATAATTTATCGAACGAATATTTATTTTATAAAGGTTTTATATATTAAAATATTATAATTAACGGCGTAAAATTATTAATAATAATAATATATTTATTTATATTAAAATTTTTTTTTAATCGTAAATAAATTTATTAAATTAAACATAATTATATTATTAATTAATTAATATAATTAAAAATTAACGTATAATTTATAATATTATTTATATAAAAAATAAAAAAAATTAAAAATATAAATGAAAATATTTTATTTTTATATATAAATTAACGATAATAATAAATATTTAAAAAAAAATAAAATATATTATTAATTTAACGAATTATTTTAAATATTAAAATTTTTATATAATATTAAAAATAATTAAAACTTATAATATATATTTTATATTTTTATCGAATTTATTTATAAATATATTAAAAAGTAAAAACTTTTATTTAATTTAAAATTTTTTTTAATATTTTTATAAAAAAATTAAAAAAAATATAAAATATATAATATAATTTTTAAAAGTTTTTAACGATTATAAAATACTTTAAATTATTAAAATATTCTTTTACGTTAATAATATATTATAAATTTAATAAGTATTTATTATTATCGTTAATTTATATATAAAAATAAAATATTCTTATTTATATTTTTTATTTTTTTTATTTCTCGTACGAATAATATTATAAATTATACGTTAATTTTTAATTATATTAATTAATTAAGGAATATTAATATAATTGCTTTTAATTTATTAGATTTATTCGCGATTAAAAAAGTAATGGTTTTAATATAAATAAATATATAAAAAAGGGAAATATATAAAAGGTAATTAAAACGATTAAGAAATATTTCTTACGGTAAAATTATTCGCATAAGGCGATACGAGGTAGTTTTCTATAAGCGAAAGAATCTAAAGCAACTTAAAGGTTAAATAATAATGGGTTAAGAATCGATTTACATATCCATGTATTCCAGTATTTTTTTTGCCAGGCTACGTACAACCTTATTTCATTACCTTTGCATTCCTAATCTAAGGGACTGGAAGATCACCGCAAGGGGTGTGCTTGTTGGGGTAATAACAGCTGCGCCTCCACCATTCAGATAAGCCTCATACAGAACCTGTCCTGATTTGGGAGGCATCGGCGGTCAGCACTGATTTCCGTATGACGAGCTGGGCAAATGCGCCGCGCTGCAAATCTCTGATGCATTTTTACTGATGTGTAAAAGTGGCTGGGTACTGTCGTTGCTGCCCAGAGTGAATGCAACCCTAAGCAGGCTGAGTTACCTTTGATGACGGCTTGTTGCTGATGGAAAGATATCACCATTTGGTATGCCCGAAAAGCATCGATAGTTGCTGCAAGGTAGACAACGAGGCTCTCTGCGTGGTTTCGAAGGTAAGCCTCGAAGAGTCGTGGCGCTGTGGCGTATGGCTATCGGCCCAGGTGATTTGTTATGCTGATGCTCGTCACGCATCCTAACCGTCGGCCGACATCTCCGGAGAGGCCTGTATATCTTGTTTATTTTTGTTTAGATCTATTACTATTGATAAGGTTAGCAATGTTGTAAATATATAATTTCGTGCACGTGTTATATAGTGACCGAAATTACTAAGAAATGTGCCTTCGTGTTTGGCCTGCTAACGGGCTATGTTCATGTCGACTTAGTTGTAACAGTCTTTTAAAGTGGGATAGAAGGGATCATTGGTTACTGATTTGCTACACTCTAGCCCCAACTGTAGCTTGGCGATAGCTAGTTGACGGTCTTCTAAAGACAGCTCAAACGACGGCCTAAATCCTCCGCAACGCTACCTCACTCCCTCACATGGCGTAGCTAAAGTTATCTAGGCTAGATCATCACCAGGACCAAAGGAAGTATGAAATAAATCAATTCTTTCTCTAGGTCTATTCTGTAGATAGGAACTACTAGACATATCGACATCCATTTAAGCCCAGCGGAGCCTTAGTTCAACCTCAGCACCGGTTCTATCTATCTCTAGAACCACTATCGAAGCTGCATCGAATGACAAATGTCCAAGTTCAGGCAAAATTCGCCTGTGAGGGACTTGGAAGCATGCTTGTGCTAAGTGACGAGATGATACGCAAGACCGAAATGAGTATTATCCTGTCACCGCCGCCTATCGTCTATGCGGGCATCTATGTAACCAATTTTGAGCAAAGCCCCCCAGGACCTTGTTCTTGGACTGGTGACAGCGTTGACTATGAGACTCGGTCTTCAGGAGAGTACTACTATTAATCAAGCCATGCTTGAGTCATTAGCATCCGGCCTTAAAGACTATCCCACGTGAGAGTAGTTGAGCGACCTTTTAGTAAGCCTGGGACTGATATGCCACCAACGTGGCTTCGATGCATCTGTCTAGGAGGATGTATTGGAGACCATGCCGTCGCATCTATTCCGTAATAAGCACCAGCAAGCAACGAATAGAAACACGCTGTCGACATGGTCCAGTCAGGGTATGTCCAGCGGTGGAAATAGCAAGACGCCTTTGATGCACCGGGGGGTATATAAAAGAATTATTCAATATATTAGAGGGTTCCTTATGCATCTAGTTATTTCTTTCTTCAGGCAGCAATCTAAGATGGTAGCCACTTGAGATTAGATATTATGGCAGCAAGCCTATCTAGAAAACTCCTTGTGATTATCACCAGTAAATTATCGGAAATTATTACTTTTAAAATAACTCCACCATTCTCTTGGGCCAGTCAAGACAGATCCATTCCCTTAATGACGTATCTACTTGCTTACGCTTTGTTGTCTTTGACGCACCGTGGTCGACAAAAGACGAAGAGTGTTGCTATTTAACATGGC
Source organism: Hypoxylon crocopeplum (assembly GCA_022578875.1). Lineage (NCBI taxonomy): Eukaryota > Fungi > Ascomycota > Sordariomycetes > Xylariales > Hypoxylaceae > Hypoxylon > Hypoxylon crocopeplum. The sequence goes on along the minus strand of MU399614.1, from coordinate 42,832 downwards.
GCACTCGAGGAGTCACATGCCAAAAGAAGCTAGGTGGGTTAGGAAACGGATTTAGATTTTTAGGAACAAAACTATTCATAATGAAGATCGCTTAGATAAAGAACTTTGAACACAGCGAAGAACTATATGGATTATGTTACCAAGACGTCATAAAATACCCAGCTGGGACCATATTCTATATACCAATGATAGCAATCAACTCCTTTCGGAATCAACATAACATTAGTCGTACAGATCTCTGCCGTGCGCTTCTAAATAATTGGTTAAACTGATGCCAAAATGCCTTGAAATATCTTGCTCCGATAAGCACACCCTGGATCCATCTGGCGCTTCGAGCATTACAAACATGGTCGGCTCACCCCCTTCACCCTCCTGTTCCTCATTCTCCGACTCGTGCCCCTCGTCATCCTCCTCCGGCTCCTCCGCGTCACTCCCCCACGGTTGTTGCACATATTCGTCTTCTCGACTATCCCGAGTTATCTAGACGGCATCTCAGACATGTAAATAAAATTGATAAACTCTAAACGTCGTACATGTCGTTTGTCGGCCTAATTTTCTGAGCACCCCATATATCAGAATGGTTGGCGTAATGGCAAGTAGCCTGTCACAAACCAACAACCCAGCCGACCATCTTACAGAGCCCAGGTGAAGTATCATGAGCCAATCAAGGAAAAACACCGGATAAATATCTATATCCGTCACAGAGACATACGAAAAGGAGGAAGGAAAGTATTCTATATAAACTAAAGTATCTCTTATGTATCTAGTCATTCCTTCAGCTCCTTAGCTATCAATCTAAGACTACAACTTCGACCGCACTGAACTATAATGAGAGGACTCCAAGCCTCTCTTACAAACAGCCATCGTAATCTTACCTTTTGATTCTTACAGGCACTGTTACCTTAAAATCAAGAACCCCATTCCGACTATATCCAAGCCTTGGATACAGGTTCGTATCATTAGTATTGATGTCACCTAATATACTCTATCTGTCAAAATGCCCCTCTCTCAAGACATCACGGTCGAGATAACTGCCGCGGCACTGCGTGATTGCGTTGCTGTACACCTGTTTTCTGCCATATATCTTTGCACAAGTGTAAGTGTCACATTCTCTGCCGATTAATGTTACGGAGGTTCTTTTATGTCCCTATGGTCGAGAAGGAATCGATCACGATCGACAGGCTACCTTCGCATTCGATTTTTCAAAGTATTAATTAGATAAATTCAGATCGTGATCGCGGTTATGGTGTGGTACACTGCTTCATTATTTGTGCAAAAAGAAGCCAAGTGGATCGTCGGATAACCCTACGAGGCTTTAGGTTGCAGTCCAATTAAGCGTTTGAAGCCCCATGACGGCTCAGGTCGGCCCGTTAGTTTGATCAAAACCTGCTTAAGTGTCAACAGACGAGATAAGGTAACGGGCGCTCATTGGTACGTTATAAACCAAACTCAGGTAGAATGTGTCAAGTCAGGACATTGATAAAATGAGGGAGGATATGATGTTGTGTAAGTTCAGTAATGACGGTCGGAGACCGTCATTTGTAGTTGAGTACTGATTACGTAATCTCCTCCTATAATATCGCATCTCCAGCTTCGGGGTAACATTGGGGTATTTCAACCCTTTTTCCAACCCCTTTTTTTACCTTTTAAGAAATTATACTAAAGTTATAAATACTTATACTTTAAAAACATTATAATATATATTTTTTTACGTAATAAGTAAATCGGTTAAAAAATAATATAAATATAATATTATAATAAAATATTATAAAAGATTTTAAAAAAATTAAATTAATTAAATTAATATTATTATACGAGTTATTTATTTAAAATATTAATAAATAATCCGCGTAACGTTAATAATTAACGAAAATATTAATATAATAATAATTTAAAAAAATATAAACGCGTTAATTAATTTAAATAATAAATAAAAATATATAAATAAAAATATTTTAAATATTTTTTAAAAAAAAAAAATTTAATTAAATTTAATTAATTAAATAAAAATAATAAAATTTATAACGAAATAATTAAAACCGTATATAATTTTAGCGTTATTAAAATATAATTAAAACGAAAATATAATAATAATAATATAAAAAAAAATATTAAAATTATTATTAAATCGGTTTTTATTAAATTAAATAAAAAATAAATAATAATAATTTAAAAAATATTTAATTTTATATCGAAATTATTTAAACGAAAATATAAGTTAATATAATAATAATCGATATATAATAAATTAATTAAATTAATTAATCGTTTATTTTAATAATTAAAATTATAAAAATTATTTTAAAACTTATAATATATAATTTTAAAAAAATCGTAAAAACTATTAATAAAAATTTAAAAATTTATAAAATAATTATAATAAAACGATTAAAAAGCGAAAATATAACATTTATATTTTAATTTAAAATAATTAAATATAAAAAAAATTTAAATTAAATTAAAAAAAGTATTTAAAAAATTAATTTATAAAATAAAAAAAACTTTTATAATATTAACGAAAAGTTTACGAATCGATTATTTACGTAACGTTTACGTAAACTTTAAAGTTTTATTTAATAAAATTTAATAAAATAATAATATAATTATCGAATAATTTAAATTTATTTATTATAAAAATATAAAAGTTAAATACGTTATAATAATTTTAAAAATTATCAATTTAAAAATAATTTAAAGTTTTTATTTTAAAAAATTACTATAAAAAATAATTTTTTTTAATATAAATTATATTCGAAAAATATAAAAATAAAATAATATTTTAATTATTTTAAATTTAAATATAAAATTAAATATTATAAAAAAAAGGTTAAATATAATAAATATTTTAAATTAACTTATAAAAAAAACATTAATTATATAATATCGTTTAAATGTTAAAATTATAATAAAAAATATTTAATATAAAACGTAAAATACGAAATAATTAAATAAAAAATATAAATAAAAAAAGTTTATATTTATAAACTTTATTAATTTAAAAGAATATTATTAAATATAAATATAATAAAAATAATATTATATATAACGGTTATATTTTAATTAAAAAAAAATAAATATAATTATAAATATTTCGAAAAATTAGATTTTTATAAACGATACGATATTAATATTTTTAATTAATTAAATATTTAAGAAATAATTAATAAATTTTTTTAAAAAAGGTTTTTTTTTAATTTTATTTATTAAATAAATAATAATTAAAATATATAATTATTAACGTTCTTTATTTTTAACGTATTATAAATTTATAATTAAATTATCGCGAAAATTTTATTTTTTTAAAAAAAATAATTTTAAATTATAATTAAACCTTTTATATGATATTTAATAATACTTATTAAAAATTATATATTAAAATATAAAAAAAAATAAAAATCATAATATAAATATTAAATAATAACTTTTATATTAATTTAATTATTATATAAAAACCTTATTTAATAAAAAAAAGCTTTATTATTTAAAAGTATATAATTTTAATTTTATTTAATACGATATCGGTAAAATAATATTATATATAAATAAAAATATAAATTTAAAAAATAAAATAACGAAAATAAAATATAATTTAGGTTTTAAATTAATTAATAAAATATATTATTTAATATAAAATAAAATAAAAAACGTTACTTTACGTAAACGAAATTATATTATTAACGATTTAATAAAAGTTTTAATTTTTAATAAAAGAATATAATAATAAAATAAATATAAAAGTATAAAAATATAATTATTAAAAAATATATATTATTTTTAATTTAAAATATTTAACTAAAAGAAATTATATAATTTATTTAATAATAATATAAATTAATAATAAATAATTATTATTTAAATAAACGTTAAAAAGTTAAACGTAAAAAATATTAAATTAAAGTTTAATCGTAATAAAAATTCGAAAAATAAAAGTTTTAAATAATTTCGATATAATAAATAATATAAATAATTATATTATATATTTTATAAAAAAGTTATACGAAATAATAATAATTACAGTTTCGAAATATTTATTTTTTTTTAAATTTTTAATATTTTAATAAAATTAAAAATTAAAAATTATATAATAAAATAAGTAAATAATATTATGTTTAATAAAATTATCAAATATTATATTATTAAATAAATTTTCAAAAAATATAAAAAATAAAAATAAAATTTTAATATAAATTAATTATAAAAGTTTTATAAAATAATTAAAGAATTAAAAATTTAAAAAAATAAGTTAAAATATAAAGTTAATAATTATATTAAAAAAAGTTCCTATCGGTATTTCGTAAAAATACGAAAAAAATTTCGTAAACGAAAAGTTTTTATAAAAAAAATAAAATATTATTTAATAAAAGTTTTATTAAATAAATTTATTAAATATATTAATAAATTAATTATATAATCGCTTTTATTTAAAAAACGGTTTCGAAATTAATAAATTAATTTATTAAAAAAATAAAATTATAAAAAATACTAAGCGATAATTTTTTATACGGTTTTTTTAAAATATATAAATAATAAATATATCGCGTTTTTACCGTTATTATAATATAAAATTTTATATTTAAATATTATTTTAAAATTTTTCGTAAAATAATAATTATAATTTTATTAAAACTCGAAAAGTTATAAAAAAAACATTTTTAATATATATAAACTTATTACGTTTTTTTATATAATGGGTAAAATAATTAAAAAAAATGATTAATTTATATATTAAGAAAACGAAATAAAATTTATTATTATTAAAAAATTAAATAAATAATAAGTTTTATCGTTTAATAAAAATAATAATTTAAATAATAATTAAAATAATATATTTATTATAAAAATATAAAATTATAATATTAAAATAAACTTAAAATTTTATAGAAAATCGAAAAATATAATTAATTATAAATAACGAAACGATAAAAAAACAAAACTTTATAATAAACGTATTATAAAATTTATTTTTATTTTTAATTTTTTTAATTTTATATATTGTAACTTTTTATAAATAATTATAATAAAATAACGTTTCAATAATAAATAATAATATTAAAAATTTTATATTAAATTAAAAATTATATATAATATATATAAAAATTAAATATAACGATACGATATAATATTTATATTAAAAAAAATATAATTAAAAGAATTTATTATATTATTAATAAAGTATATTTGCTTTTTAAAAGAATTTTGTCATTTATATTTAGGTGTTTTATTATTAGAACTTTATTTATATTTAGATATAAAGGTCGGAAACTTTACGTTACGGTTTAATATACGATTTAAATACTAATTTAATTTCTAAACTTAATAAGTAATTTACATTTAAATTAAATATAATCTAAATCATTTAATCTATTTAATTTAAAGTTTTTAATTAATTTAAACCTTAATATAAAAAATACTTTTATAGTTAAGTTATTTGTTATTAATAAACCTTTTAATAATAAAATAAAATCGGTACGTAACGATATATAATTTATTTTAAATACGTTTTTATTTTTAAATATTAATAATTTTATAACTAAATATCGTTAAAGTTTTAGGTTTAAATTTATTAATCCGTATTAAAAAAAGCTTTAATATAAATGATATTTTAAACTTTTTAAACTAAAATTAATCAAAATATATATTTATATACGTTATATATTATTTTTATTTTTAAAAGTTAATAAAATTAAAAGGTATTACGTAATTTACGTATTAACGCGTATTTTTAATGATAAATGATTTAATAATAAAATATCTTATATAATCGAATCCGATATTATTCGATTTATAATTGAGTTAGTTTTTAAATAAAATAAGATATAAAGTTATACGAGTTATTTTGGTAAAATTATTAGAATATATTTAGTTTCGGATTTAGGTATTATCGGATACGAGGTTCTTAGCTTTTATACCTAAATATAAATAACAAAACTTTTTTAAAAATATAATTAAATAAAAAACTACGTTAAAATCGTTATTTAAAAATAATTAAAATTAAAATAAAAAAATAACATTTTATTTTTTTTAAATTAATAATTAATATTTAAAATTATAATATTTTAAAAATAAAAAATATATATATTAAATTTATAAAAAACGTTATAATTTATAAATTATAATATAATATATATTAAATATCGATAATAAAGTTAAAAGAATTTATAAAAAGTTACTATTAATATAATCGGTTTATTTTTAAAACGTTTTTAAAACGTTTAAAGTAATATTATTACGTTATTTTAAAAATAAAATCGGTTATTTACCGTTAAATTTATATTTAAATATAAGATTAATTAAATTAAAAAAAAATATTTATCAAATTTAAATAAATTATTTAAATAACGGAAAAAAAAATGACAAAATAAATATAAATCGTAAAATAACGTAAAAATAACCGCGGTAAATTTAAAACGAAATAATAATACGAAAAAGCGAAATATTTATGAAAAAATAATAAATTTAAAATAAAATAAATAAAAATTTAATATAAAATTAATATAATACGCGATATATTTATTAAAAAATAAATAAATTATTAATATTAAAAAAGAAAAAATAACGATATATTAATAAATAAAACCTTTTCGGAAAAAATAAATATTAAAAATTAATATTACGGTTTTCGAAAATATAAAGCGTTAATTTTAATATAAATACGTACGGAAAAAATAAAAATAAAACCTTTTTTATTTAAATAAAACGTTTTAAATATATTTATATTATATTATTAATATAATAAACGAAAAATAACTTATTATATTATTATAAAATATATTAAATTTATTATTATAAAATATATTAAATTTATTAAAAAAATATATATTTACGAAAAAAGTTAAAATTAATAACGTTTATAATAAAAAAATTATAATAAAATATTATATAAATTAAATAAAATTAAAACTATTATATAATAATTATTACGAATTTTTTTTTTAATATATAAAATATATTTTAATAAAAATACTAATATATAAACGAATCGGATTTAAATTATTATTAAATTTAAATTTTATTAAAAAAAAACCGATTAATTTATTAAAAAAATAATTAACTTTTTATAATTAAACTTAATTTTTATTACGGTTTTAACTTTTTCAATAAAAAGTTTATTTTATTATAAATTAAAATTAATAAAAAAAATCGTTAAATAATAATTAATATTAAAAATTTATTTATTAAATATAATAATTTTTATTTATTTATAAATCGTTAATATTATATTAAAAGTTTTTTTAATTTATATTCGAAGATTTTTTTATTAAATGTAATTTTAAAAAATATCGCCGTTATCGTTAAATAAAAGTTCGAAACGTAGTAACTTTTTTATATATAGTTATATTTTTAATTTTAAATATAAAAAACGAAAACTTTATTTAATTTTTTAAAAATTTATAATTAATAAATAATCGATTTACGCATTCGATAAAAGCGATTCGAAATTTAAATTTATATAAAAAACCGGTTTTATTATTTTTTTTTAATAAAATCGAAAGCGAAAAATTAATTTATATACTTAATTATTATTTTAAAAATAATATAATTTTCGAATAATATCGAAAAAATTTAAAATTAAAATAAACGTTAATAAAATACCGAATAAAATATAAATCGAAATAAAATATATATAAATAAATATTTAATTTTTCGTTAAATATATTTATTATATATTACACGAAACGAACGATTAAAAACGTAATTATATTAAAATATTATTTTAAAGCGAAAATTAAAATTAATAACCGTATATTAAAAATATATTAAATAAAATAATTCGATTATTATAAAAACGATTTAAAAAATAAAATTTTATAAAATAATTATTAAATTAATAAATAAATTATAATTATAATTTAATAATAAAAATTATTAATAAAATTAAAAAAAAACCTTTTTTTAAGTAAAAAAAAAGTATAATATTTATATAAAATTTATATTATTATTTTAATACTTTTTAAATTAAAATTAACTTAAATAATTTAAAAAAGATAATTTATTTATCGATATAATTTATATTATTTAAAAATTTATAATAATTTTAATAAAAAATAAAAAGTTATAACCGTTAAATAAATAAAAGTAATAATAATAACGTATTTTTAAATAAATTGTTTTTTAAAAAAAACCTTATATATTAAATAATAAATAATTTATTATATATATAATTATTATTTAAACGTAAAAATATAAAAATAAAATTAATAATAAAGTTATTTATATAGAATTATATTAAAACCGGTTTTAAATAAAAAAAATTTAATTAAAAAATAATATTTAAATTAAAAAAAGTATAAATTATTATAAATAAAACTACGGTTTAATTATTTATAATTAAATAAAAAAAATAAAAAAAATAAAAAAAATAATAAATTTATATAATTAATATTATTAACGATTAAAAAAATTATATTATATTTAAATATAAAAAACATTAATTTAAATTAGCTAAATAAAATTAATAAATAATTTATATATTATATTAAAAATCATTAAAAGAATAAAAACATAAAAATAAATAAATATAACTTATTATAAAACGTTATAAAGTTATTTTATTATTTTAAATTATTTTTATTATTTATTCGTTTTATATAGTTCGAAAAAACGGTAAAATTAAGTTAATTAAATTGTTAATCTTTTTATTAATTATAATTTATTTTTATTTTTACCCGTTTTTTTTAGCGTCGATTCGGAAATGTTTCTTTCTATTTTCCTTATAATAATATAACCGTCGAAAAAAATTAAATTAAATTAAATTATATTAAAGTTATAAAATAATATTATAAACTTATATTTAAAACTTAGATATAATCGAAATAAGTTTTTTAATTTTAAAGTAATAATATTTATAAAAATTAAAAAGTAAATTCACGGTATTTATTCGTAAAAAAAGCTTAGAATCTTTCCATTATAATTTAATATAATTAAAAATATAATCTTAAATTAATAACTAAAAAACTAAAGAAATAACTTAATATATAAAAGATATTATAATTTATATAAATATTCTTTCCTTTTTTTTTCTTACGTATAAAATTATTATAATTATTTACGATATATTACGAAATAATATATTATAAATTATAATAAGTTTTAATTTATAATATTATATTAAAGTTTAATATAATATCCGAGAATTATCCGTGGTTAGTTTTAGATTTTTCACTTTTAAGTCGTTAATTTTGGTTTGTTTAATTTATTAGTTTATAATAATATCATTTTTATAATCTAAAAACCATAACTTAAATACGCATTATTTAACCCGATTAATAAATATATTATAAATATAATCATAAATAACTATATTAAGTTTATTAGATCCGAGGATTAGCCGATAACTAAGAATAAATAAACCTTTATTAAGTAAATTCGTAAATTAGGATTTTATATATAATAATAATATAAAGATTATACGTTTCTTAATTAGAAAATTTAAACCTAATTTAATTAACCTTTAAATTTAATAATTAAAAGTTTTATCGTTATTCTTTTAACGTTATTTATATATAAAAGAAATATTAAAATTACTTACTTAAAATATTTACGTAATTAAATAACGGAAAAAGCAACCTTTTTAAAACTTTAACTAATTTAAAGGATTAATATAATTAAAAAAACGAACTTAAGTTAAAAGCCGAATTATTAAGGTTTTTTAATTATTTAATCGATAAAATTCCATTATTTAAAGAATTAAAGTTTCTCGATATAACTTTGAAAAAATACGATAAAAAAGCTAATATCGTTACCGTTTTTATAAGATCGAACGAATTTACAAAATCCATTATAATGGAATTAGAAAAATTAAACTTACTTTAAACTAAAAAAAGAAACGGAAACTAGCTTATTTTAAATTTAACGAAAAACGAAAAAGTTAATTACAAAATAAACGTAAATTATTACGATTAACGCGAAAAGTTATATACGAAATAAACTATAACGATAAAAGAACTTAATAATTATATATATCGAACTATAATAAACCATTATAAGATTATATATTATATCGTTAAAAAACTAATATAAAAATGATATTAAGAATTAAGCGTTTAATATAATAAAACTAAACTAAATAAAAGAAATAATATTAGAAAAAAATATAAAAAAATAATGATATCTTTTAAAAATCTTAAGAATGTAAATTAATAATTATAAACCTAAGAGATAATTATATTTAAGATTAAGCTTTACAAAATATCCGAAATATAATATTTAAATTTATAAACGAAAGATTTCTTAGATATAATAAAAAAACTTTATAAAAGCTAAATTATTATTTATAAAATAACTAAAGAATTATAATTTATTAATAGCATTTTATAATATAGAAATCTCGTAAATAACTTTCGTAATCGTATAATTAAAATAATATATAAAATAAAAAAAGTATTTAAAGGAATTTTCGGATTTACTTATAATAGAAAAGGTTTTAATAAAGAAAAATCGATCGATCTTTTCTTTAATCGATTAAAGAATAAAAACGCGAACAAAAAAAATCACAAAAAGAAAGTTAAAATATCACGTTAATTAATAATTACCCGATATATAATTAACGCTATTAATTTACGAAATGTTATTACGTTTTTTTAAAGAAAGTATATAATAGTTTCGAATTAAAAAATTAATTAATTCTTAGAATTAAAAAGGTTTTAAAAGATTCGAAGCTTTAAATATAAATACGATTATTTAAAAAGAATAAATCGAAATCTAAGATTCCTTAACCTAAAGAAAAATCCGAAAAATTATAAAAATAACTATACGGTTAACTTATAAAAGAAATATTAACTATATTTTCTATTTTAATAATAAACGAATATTTTTTAATTTATTTAATTATTTTAAATAATAGATTAATTATTATTATAACGAATTAGATATATCGCTTAATTAACTAAAAACGAGCGTTATTTAGTGATTATTTTTAGTTAAAAAATCGAACTTTATTAATTTAAACGTACGAAACGATAAATATATTAATCGAAAACATGTTAATATCGTTACTAAATACGGCTTATTATCTTTTATTATTAATTATTTTAGTTTCGTTATAAAAGCTAAAACGTAAAAGATTTTAATAGGATAATAAAATAAATCTAACTTATATATAAAGGAAAAACAATACTTTCGTAAATAAGATTAAAGATATATATAAATAGTACGTAATAACTTATTAAGCTAATATATAAGAAAAGAAATATATATTTAATATCGTTATAAAAAAACATAAATATAATATATAAACTAAATAAGTTCTTTTAATTAGAAATATTTAGATATAACATTATAAATTAAAATACCTAGGATTTTAAGCTTTAAAATACCTTATAAACTTATCTTAAGGGATAATTATTCGAAAATTAATAAAAATCGAATATAAAGCTTATAATATATTTAAAATAAAGCAATAAATTCGACGTATTTCTAAATTAAATTATTAAATACTAAGGGAACAAATTACCTTTAATTTCTATAACTACGAAAAAGTATTTATCGGAAAAAACTCGTATTTTATCTTTACGTATTAAACGTTAAAAATAACCTAAGATTATACATTTAAGGATCGTAAAATAAAAACGATCTTTAATATAATAAATAATTACCTAAAATAATTAAAACGTTAATACGAGATTATTATAAAGGTAATAAAAACTAATAACGAAATAATTATTAATAAACTAACTATCGGAAAAAGCTTAAAAACACGCGGAATTAAAATCGAGCTTTTAATATTAAATATATAAACTTAAAATAACGGAATCGAACGCTTAAAAGGTATAATAAAAACGAAAACACGTACGATATAAACCGAAGTAAAATTACCGATATATTTATAACTAGAAATATTTAAAGTTATTATTTATTTATATAATTATATACTAAAAACTAAAAATAATTAAAAAATTCTATTCGATATATTCTTTAAAATAATCGAACGAAAATAAAGATCTTTTATATTAAGAAATAAGAAACTAAACTAAACGTATTTACGAACGTATAAATATAAAATATACGTTATAACGAAAAATCGAAAACTCCGTTTAAATAAATTAAATAAACTAAGTTTAAAAACTTAAATTAAATATTTAATCGATTATTAATTTTCGAATATATATCGTATATAAATACTTTACTTAAATAAGATAATTAATATAAGAAATATTATTTTTAATAAAGATAAGATATTTAACGGAAACTTAAACATTTTTCGAAACGATTTAAAGATTGCTAATATGAAAGAAATAACGGCTTTAATCGAGAAATACGCCTTATTAAATTCCGAAAACTATATCTTAAATAAAGAATCTAAAAGATGAAAAAAATTAATGATATATCATTTATTTTAAAAATAATAAACGTAATAAATAAAAAAAAACTAAACGTTAATATCGAAATAAAATATTTATATATTACGGTTAAATTTAAACTATTATTTATATTACCATTAAATCCATTATTTATTCTATTATATTATATAATCTAAAACGAAAATATAGATTTCGTATTAAATCTATTTTAAAACTTAAGATTTTATAAATTTAAATCGTAAAAGGCCGTATTTTTAACAAATTCTAAAGTTTCCTTTATATAAAAAATAAGATTAAAGATCTTAAACCGAGTTAACGTAAAAAAAACATTACGAAAAAAATAAAGGCTATATCGGAAATTTATTGAAAAGGCGTTTCGCTAACGTAAAAAACTTATAAATTATTTAATAAGGTATTTTTTCGAATAAACAAAGAAAAATCACTTTAAAAGTTATATTTAAATAAAGTTTTAATCGGAAATTAAAAGAATAAACCTAATCGTAAAAAGATATTAAATTTTAAACTATATATAAATATACGTTTATAAATTTAATAAATATAAACACTTTCTAAAATATAAAGCTAAATTCGTTATACGAGGAAACTAATAAAAAAGGCTATAATTAAACGAGATATATGTCGCTATTTTTATTAATAAATTATTTAGAATATTATTAATAATAATTATTCGTTTTAACTTCGAAATAATATAATATAATATAATAAATACTTTCGTATACGTTATTATAATAGATAAGATCTTTATATATATACCATTAAAATATCGGAAAAAAAATATAATATTATAATTATATAAAGCTTTTTATAAATTAAAAATCTCGTTATTACTTTAACAAAAAGAATTCTTAAAAACTTTATTAAAATTAAGCTTTAAAAATATATTATACGAATTATATTATTATATCAAAAAGGAAATATTAATATTTTTTTATATAAATAATATAATTATAACGTATCGAAAAAATAATAAAATAATAATAACTAAAATAATTTCGTAGTTAAAAAAAAGATATTAAATAATTAAAAGAAACGAAATCTAATGGTTTTTAAAGACCGAAATTATTTATAACCGATTTTAAAAAAGGATTTAACTATTTTAAATCTCGTATATTAAGAAAATAATTAAGCTAATTATTTTACTTTATAAATTACTAGATATATTTATAATTTCGTAAAAATTATTTCTACGAAAAAACCACGTTATAAGATAAGAAATCTATCGATATTAACGTAAAATCGACTCGATATTATTTACGGTTATATTTATTAAACCCGATATATCGTTCGTAGTTTCGCGATTAATTCGATTCCTTATAAACTTAAACGATATTTATTAAAAAGTAACGAATTAAATTATATAATATCTATATAAAATAAAATAATATACCTTATAAATAAAAGGTAAAAACGATTTAATAATAGTTAGCGATATTTCTTTTATCGATAATATAATAAACCGTAAAAATTTATAAACTTATATTATAACTTTATTCGATAAATTAATCGATTAAAAAATAAATAAATAAAATACCGTTATTACGTTTATTATAAAAATTAAATTATTAACATTAATATAAACTATAAAAGAAATAATATATATTAAACGATTAATTAAAAAACTAAAAATCGAGCTCGATTATAAGAAAATTAGAATAAAATATAATAATACGTAAACCATTAAACTAATAATCGCAAAAATTACTTAATTTAAAACTAAACTAAGGTATATAAATATTTATAATTATTAATTCCGTTAAGAAATCAAAAATAATTCGATCATAATTAAATATACGTTATTAATAAAAATAAAAATAAACGAATTAACTAAGGTATTATTAACTTAAAAATAACTAAGCTTATTAAACTAACTAAATATTATAAATATTTAACATTTAATTAGAAAAAAAAAAACTAAAAAGACCTAATTAAAGCCCGAAAAAATATATTAAGCATAGATACCTTAGCTTTATATCAATAATATCTAGATTCAGGCTTTTAATGCGAATAGCTGCAAACCTAAGGGGGTGTGTTAAATCCGAGGATTAGCCGATGGCTGGGAATAAATAGACCCTTACCAAGTGGGCTCGTAAATCAGGATTTTACACACAACAACAATACAGAGATTACACGCTTCCTAATCAGAAGATTCAGACCTAATTCAATTGACCCTTAAATCTAACAGAGTCGGCCATATTTCCATTTTTCTTCTAGAGACAAAGAGATGGGGACAGAACCGTTCGTTGCATGCAACGAATCTACCAGGTCAACATTCAACCGCTTATGGGCTGCCATCAAACAAGAATCGTTATCAATACTAGCAGAGGGCGTGTCAAGCCCCATAGAGATCGACACAGTATTTGGCGAACTAGTCAGATCGAGTCAAGGCCCCTGCAAGCTAATGGATGGTTGGTGTTCCCCTCTCTACGCTTGAAATGACCTATGAAGCTGATAGCCATTTTTAGAGGTCGGTTTGGACACTGTTGCTCTAATTCAGGAGCATGTCAATGAGCACCAAGGACTGGAGCCAGATAGAATCTTGGATTTCCTCCGCAGAGAGTATCTCGACAAAGGTAAATTCGGTATTAAGTCAGCTAAGGGAGGGTTTTATCCACGCCTACCGAGGATATTAGTTCTTGATCTAGGCATCGTAGAGACGGGCAGAATCGGGACTAGTGGGAGGATCTTGGAATTGAGCGCTGAGGGAGAACTCACGGATGTCCTGGTCGAGCAACAGCTACTTCCGGACGGCATCGACGTTGACCTTCCAAGTGCCCGTGTTTTCTGGACTAATATGGGAATGCCAGGCAAACTGGATGGCACCGTTAACTCTGCAAATCTAGATGGTACAGAAATTCAGACCCTTATTGTCCCAGGGGTGATCAATACGCCAAAGCAACTCGTTGTCAACTCAGAATCTCGAAAGTTATACTTCTCAGATCGAGAAGGTATGAGAATCCTGCGGTGCAATTTTGATGGTAGTGGGCTGGAGACTTTGGTTCAAGCTGGAACAGACCCAGCGGATCCAATGTCATGGTGTGTGGGTATTCAAATTGCGCGACAGACAGGAAAGCTATACTGGGTTCAAAAAGGGCCTTCTAAATCGAGAACAGGCCGGATCTTCTGTGCCAGCACTACAATACCGGGAAGTCAGTCAGCAGAGTCGCGAGATGACATCCTCTGCCTGCTTGATAACCTTCCAGAACCAGTAGACCTCGAACTAGACTCGTCAGGCAGCACTTTGTTCTGGACCGATCGTGGCGAGATACCCAATGGTAATTCGCTCAACAAGGTTTCTCTTGATCCGGAAACAGGGTTATTGCACACTGGCGAGCTAGGAATGCCACAAGTGCTATTACGTGGGCTTCACGACCCCATTGGTCTCCGGTTAGACGAGGCTAATGGGCACATCTACACGGTTGACTTAGGGGGTGGCCTTTATCGGAGCAATTTGGATGGCTCTGACGTGCAGACAATGTTGTCGGAAATTGGTCGAAGTTTTACGGGTGTCACCCTCCTATAAAGATATGTTGGGCCTGTTGTTATAATCTACAGAAGGTGGCCCAATAAGCAGACCCGGGTGGAGATCACGACTTCACCAATGGCGGATAAACTCCAGCCAAATGGTCTCTGGGACCTCCCCGTAGACCTCGCAGAGACAGCGGTCGCTAACATCAAAAGATAGGAGGGCGGAATCCTACATTGAAAACTATTCTGCTGTTACAACCCAATAATCCTGGAAGGCCTCCTGAACAGGCCCGGAAAAGGAGAAACGTATGGCAGACGGACAAACGCCAATGATTGTTTCTGAATCCACAGAGACATAGAGACAAGATCAGGTAGGAAGACAAGGACATTCTATTTAAACAGTAACATCTTCTATGTATCTAGTCATTCCTTTAACTCCTCAGCTATCAAACTAATACTACACTTTTTCACCTGAAAGTAGTGAAAGGACTCCAAGCCTCTCTTACGAATAAACATTCGTGATAATCACTTGACCCCCCACGAGCACTGTTTACCTAAAATCAAGAACCCCAGTTCTAGCATGAATATACCTGTGCCCAGGTATAGGTTCGTAACAGGTGTGAGAGATATAATAATAATTGACAAGAGACGACAAATACTGGTGTCATTGCGTTCTGTCTTTTTATGATTAGTGAATTCCATTGATTACTTGGTCTTTCGAATTAGATGATGAATATGGCGTACTAGTGAAATTTTCGTATTGGCCCTTACATGAGGCTCTAACAAGATAGCAACATCTTGCCCACGTTCCTTCAAGTTGCTAGCCAACTATATCGTCAGGAACCACGATCGAATCACCGTGATAATTTGCAAGGATCATTTGTCACAAACTAGTTTGGAGTCAACCAGTTGAGCCATGAAGCCAAAAGCTTCAACAATGACGAACTGGCGATGTCATTCCAATTCTACATTCTGCATTATATGTGTCACTTTTCTACCCCGCGATTAACCCCGCAGCTAGGTCGTAACACATTTGTGGAAAGGCCTACATCCTAGGATCCTTCGTCTAAACTCCAGCGCAAATTAATACACTACACCGGGTATGGCGGCAGAGGCGATCTATTAGACGTGTAGCTAATAGCAGTACTGCGAAGATGCATTGATTGATAGCTACTCTCCTTCTCAAAGGAGCAATCCTTTAATTACAACTTAGGAGACATTGTAGTTCGACAACCATCTTGTTGCCTAGCCTGACTAGCAGGAAATAAATCTAATAGGTTCGATCTAACGCTATCGAACTATGCAACCTACCCAATTCATATCCCTGTCCCTAGAAAATGCAAGCCCTTCTATCTAGATTAATATATTTTACATCATGTATGACGTCTTGAAATACTCATATAAGGGTGATCGCCTGATTCTTTGGGGGAAACTATCGTGAAAATCTTCTCATGCCTATGTTGTTTCTCTCTACTTTCTACCATTACTATAGCTCAATCATTCTGTACTCCGACTACCAACTTTTATCCAGAAGTCCTTAGATTTCACGATCTTTAAGTATGGATAATGGATCACCACACAACCCGCCATTCTCTGTAGTTATTGTTGGGGGTGGAGTAGCAGGATTAACTCTCGCGCATTCATTAGCTCAGCACAACATACAGTTCATCATCTTGGAATCTAGAGACATCTATTCGACAGCTAAGGGAGGTTTTTTAGGCATACTACCAAATGGAGGGAGGGTTCTAGACAATTTGGGCCTATTAAGTGAGGTGTGCGGTCTTGCAGAACCCGTTCGAGTATCACACTTATGGATGGACGGGAGGCTCGTAAGCCAAAGAAATTACCCACTGGTGGTATGGGAGAGGTATGTCGAGTTTCTATCTATTATGGACAGTAATCCTGACAAACTACTGTACGTAGAGTCGGATATCCCTATCTCTTCATAAGACGAGGAAATCTCATCAGCACTCTCACCGCGAAGCTAGGTCCCCCGAAGAGGAAGATATTGTATGGAAAACATGTGCAATCAATCACAGAAGACCAAAATGGTGCGGAAGTTCATTGCCATGACGGATCAACTTATCATGGACACGTTGTAGTCGGTGCCGACGGTGTTCACAGCCTAGTTCGGACAACTCTTTTGGAACATGCAGGAAACCAAACTGCTAAGGAGCAGGCTAGTGAGAATTTGTAACCTGTTGAACGCATGACGCAGCTAAATCATCCACAGGAAGCCCCCTGGTGGAGTATATCTGTCTCTTTGGGACTTCAACAATACACCCGAGAATTAAACCTGGCATTGTCCATAGCGCGTATGCTCTGGGCTTCTCAACATTCGTGGTCAGCAGTACAGGTAGAACGTTTTGGACTTTGTATGTCAAACAAGGCCTAGTTCAATCTTTGTCCCACAACTCAACGACGGACACTATACGAACTCAGTTGAAGCCATTCATGGGCACTGTGGTGGGTAATGGGGTTCATTTGGACGAATTATTTGATACCGCTGTTAATTATGCGATCTTTCCTATCGAGGAGCTATTTTGCCAGACATGGTCTCATAGTCGATTGGTCTGTATAGGGGACTCCGCTCACAAGGTTTGATTCTACCGTACTAGAACTATGCTACAAATTTTGGGTGAGCTAAACGGTTTATGCAGATGGCCCCAAATCTAGGCCAAGGTGGTAATATCGCAATGGAAAGTGCCTACGCTTTGGCATGCAGCCTCTCATCTCTTGTGGAACATGAGAATCTTCCATCAGCTCAGGCGATCTCGATCACGCTGCGCGATTGGGAAGCGGCCCAAAAACCCCGAGTTCGAGCAATTTGGCAGGCTGCACACCGACTAATGCGCTTGGAGACGTTCGCAACTAGGACAGATTACTTGGTGGCTAAGTACGCGATACCATGGCTCGGCCCCTACATCACTCAGCAGCAAGTCGCAATTGTGCGACATGTCGGATCCCAGCAAATGAGGAACTGGCGGATATCGTTTCCGGCCTTGGCGGTAGTCATCCTCTCGGTTCTTCTGCTGGTGTGGGGGTATGTTGTAAGTATGAAATCGTGAGCTAACTGATCTGAACCCGCTGCGGCAACCATATGTGTGGTGTTACAAAGCTAGTAATTTCTAATTCATATCGAATATTATACTATCATCGAAATGTATTCCAAATCATTACGTCTAATGCGTATGCGGAATATATTGTAACGGTCGTCTAATCACTCCACTCAGCGAGCCTTGCAAGAAAGGAAATGTAACTTTGCATCAATCGGGAGATCGCAAGCCAGCATATAGGGTGAATTGCAATTATAATAGGTAACAACTTCAAGACCTTGTCTTACAATACATCATATAAAGCAGAGAAGTTTTGTGCCGAAGACTGCTCGCCTAAGCTTGTTAAATCTTATACATTAAAAGAGCATAAACGAAGTTTCAGCAGATAATGACAAAAGATCGAATGATCATAACTCCACAAGATAAATTAGAAAGGCCGGAGTAATGTAGCCTCCAAAACTTGAGATTGGCTATGTTGGAGCGTTACTTTAGGCCATCCATGATTATGTCGTTAGCGGTTTTACCCCGTGATTTATTCTACACCGCATGTTTGATTTTAATAGCAATGTGGATTGAGGGCACCCCCATCAGAAGCCTTCGAGTCACGGCATGGCTCGGATAGGGGTTCGCTCAAGACCTAGTTAAAACCGGCCTATGGGCTTTGGCTCATGAGTGTGGCCATGGAGCGTTCTCTCTATGGTGGGGTATCATGGTGTGTGTGTAGGGAGATGGATCCATTAATGGCATAGAGCTCACTCTGGCTCTGGCATAATTATCTCGCCAGGTACAACGGTTCAATCGAGTTGGCTGGACACTACAGGAGTTGTTGTCGTCTGCTTCTGGATCAGAACTGCTAGTTAAGTGACTTTTTATCCAATATCCAAAAAGCGGATGTCGCCACCAATAGGCAGAATAGATCCAGATTGTTATTTTTGTCTACTTTATACCGACGTGCAATTCTTTTCGGATACCCAGCTACTCCCCAGACCACCCACCTTCTCTTTTTCCTTGCCCTCTCTCTAACCAGTTTCTCGGCTGTACATAACAGAGGTCATTGCTTCATCTCTCCCACACGCACTCGGCATTCCGTGCTAACACACTGAGTCTCAGTCTACCTTTTGATCCGACCTTCTATACGCTTCTCCCGATTAAACCAATTAACATAACGGCACGAGGAGCCCTATTTACCGAAGCCTAAGCGGAAACCATGGCCGGTTAAATTTAATAACGCTAGCTTTGCATATGTTATTAGCAAAGGCGGGGATGTTTGCTGCGGTTCCTCACGCCCCGATACCAGCAGTCCATAAAACTACGTCCGAACACGCGGGTAACCACCCAAAATAGCTCACCCTTAATTCGATATCATCATGTGGTCAGGCCTTGGCTTACACTTGTATTGTTGTGTCATAACGTTACTTCTACAGCACACACGCAAGGATAGTTGTTGCCTCCATGCATGAACGGGACTAGTCCAACTTGACGAATAACGCAGGCAATTGGGAAATAAGTCCTTGAGATGTCTCGCGTGCTAAAGGGAGACGTTTTCAGCCGAATAAAGAATATTATCTTCCACACTATCATCTCTGGTTATGCCCGGATGACCGCTGTACAAGATTGTGTCTTATCACATGAATTGAATAGACAACTAGACAGTGAGGTGGCGAGATCGATATATAAGGACTCTAAAGCTAACATCACCCCGCTTCCAGGCGCAAAGGCGACACAGAACTGGTGGGATTACTTACAGACTCAGACAGATTAGTGGTCACTGAAACGCCGAGAGCAAATGATGGGATCATCCTTCTCTACTTTATAGTTGATCCTGTTGAAGTAATTCGCATGTTCCCATGCCCATATCCAGTCAGCCAGGAATGTCATGCCACATAACTCGGTATTTCCACCTGGGCATCCCACCCAATCCTTGGAACGCGTCGGAGACGCACGCTCAACCAGATGAATCCACTTAGGTGGAGATGACGTCTTAATAACGATACCAAGGTGGGTACATACGTAGCTTAGATAGATTAAATCTTTATCCTAGAGCATTTGCGATAGTTCTCACGTATAGCTCTGATCGCGGTCATGATTATGATGTAGTACGTTACTTTCAAGGGTTTTTATTTAAGGCAGCCAAGCGGAATATCTCACGGAACTTCGCGTCGTCGCGTCGTACAGTCCAATCAAGCTTTTAAGTTCCCACAGCGGGCCGGTCCGCTGACGATTGACTGGAGAGATATACAAGATGATTGCGAGCGTTTATTGGTGTGCTTGGTGCCGGACTTAGATAAACCGCTACACAGTTCAGAATGTCCGAGCAAAATGATACGTCATTTGCCTACTTTCGGGAAATTATCAAATATCTCACCCCTCAGAGAACGGGTTCGGTACAGTTATGTTTTCTGTTTATTGCAGAAGTGAATTGAGACGATTGACCTCATGGTGGCCTTAGGTAAAAATCGAGAGACCGTCAAGCGCAACCGCATCCGCTAGCAAACGCAGCCCTGTATCCGCTATCTGACAGAGGTATGTGCAGGGAAAGGTCAATTAATGGCTTAGAGCTCACTCTAGTTCTGTGTCATAATCGGCTTGCCAGGTACAATGGTTCAACTGAGTCGGCAATTCGAATGGAATTCCTGTCATCCGCTTCTGGATCAATAATACAAAACAGAATTACCAGGTGAGGGATTTCTTATCCAAGATCCAGAGGTAAATGTCGCCACCAACAGGCAGAGCAAATCATGGTTGTGGTCTTGATGTACTTCCTGCCGCTGCGTAGCTCTTTTCGGGTACTAAGCTCTTCCCCAGACCACCCGCCATCGCTTCTTCCTCATCCTCTTCCTAACCAAAGTTTGTCGACTCTGACAGAGTCTGTTAACTCACCTCTTGCTCGAACTCAGCATTGCTTACCAACATACCGAATCGTAGTGTATCCTTTAATCCGACCTTCCATACTTCTCTCCTGCTTTCACCAGTCGCGCAGTGGTGCAAGGAGCCTTAGTGAGCTTGGCCGCGACTTCCAGTAGTGTCGTTAGTGTCTACGATAATTACTGTAATAAGTACATAATTAATTGATTTCCTGCCCCGAGTGACCGTAATTCTCTTAGCAGGTAAGGCCGCGGCCAATCCCCTTAAAAATTAGATTTGCACTGGCGCTCCTGAAGTGTGTTACGAACCTATATCTAGGGCTTAGATATAGTCGGAATGGGGTTCTTGATTTTAAGGTAACAGTGCTTGTAGGAATCAAACAGTAAGTTCACGGTATCTGTTCGTAAGGAAGGCTTGGAGTCCTTCCACTACAGTTCGGTGCAGTTGAAAAATGTAGTCTTAGATTGATAGCTGAGGAGCTAAAGGAACGACTAGATACATAGGGAATGCTGCGGTTTATATAGAATATCCTTTCCTCCTTCTCTGTTCTTGATGTTATCGTGATCTGGTTGATTTGGTAAGTTTGATCATGGATCTGTGTGTTTTGTTGGATTTGGTTGTCTTAAGTAAGCAGATCCATTAGATCCTCCAGATCAGTCCTTCCTCCAGTGTTTAACCGTTACTGGTTCTTGGCTGTCCCGCTTTGGGTCTTCGTGAGGTGGCCTTTTGGAGTATTGGTTTGTGACATTGTTTTGGGGGAGGACCCATGCCAATTCTGTTGCGATAAAACAAGACACCTCTTGATATTCCCACCGCTTCAGCGGCGGGCTCCACCCATCGACACATCTTGACATTTCTCCACAAGCTTTTAATGAAACCCACTGGTCCATCAGACGTCTCTGCGCGATAATGAGATCCCATCACGGGCTTGATTGCCTCAGTCGCCTTCTCAGCATTATAAAATGGTATTGTTGAAACGTAATGATGTAATACGTGGGTCTCAACAATTCCATGGAATAGATGTCGTCCGATAAAGCCCAAATTGCGATCTATTGTAGCAGTAGCGCCTCTGACAAAGCTCCAGGTTTCTCGTGTGTAGTGAGGAAGCGATGGATCGGTGTGTTGGAGGTAAGTAATAGAAACTTTTTGCATAAGTTGAGTGCACCGACAGAGAAGGCAGTCGTTTACTTACCAAGCCAGCCGTTCACCCATAAATATGGAACGAAGTACCATTTCCAAAGATTAAACCATCCATAATATGAAGCAATATAGCATAGGACTGCGACAGCGCCTAGAATGCCTATGTCGCTGATGAGGATGAGTTTGACGTCCTTATTGTCAAATAGGGGGCTCTGTGGGTTGAAATGATTAACACCTTTGAAGAAACCGTTTCGCTTCGCTATTCCTCGTCCTTCGGGTTGCCTTTCGTGGACATCATGACCAGTGTGATTGGATAAGAGATAGGTGGGCCAGCCAATCAATAATCTAGTAATAATGTAGTAGGCTGCATAAAGGGGTGTATCCTGGACGATTTCATGGAGCTCTTCTGCAGGGATACCATATCGCCGACAATGCTCCTCTCGGCTTGGGGGCACAAAGGCCATATCTCGTTCCATGTGTGCGGTCCCTTTGTGATGTTTCCCATGCGAAATCTTCCACGAGAAGTATGGTACAAGAAGTGAGGAGTGCAGGATGAACCCAACGGTGTCGTTCAAGATCTTCGAGTTGGAGAAGGCTTGATGGCCACATTCGTGGGCTAGGACCCAGATTCCAGTGCCAAACAATCCGTTCAGTAACCCATACAATCCCCAAAGCAACCAGCGAAGATAAGAATACGTGATGGCATCGACGTCCAGGTATTCTTTGAAGACATAGAAGGTTGCCACTAGTAGACCAATGTCTCTTGCAACGTACGAAAGCCCACGAAATCCACTTTTGTGAAAGCATTCCTTAGGGATGGCTTGGCGAATGTCGTTAATCGAGTAGTCTGGAACATAGAATGGCTTGCCGTACCCATCAATGAGTCTATTGAACTGCTGAGCTCCGGTAGATGATGCTGCTCGATGTGCCAATGGCCTTGAGGTGGGCTCTCTAGAAGAGAATGGGAGAGTAGTACGGGAGTCAGTGCGTACTGCGCACGATGTGGGAAGTTGGTCATGAAAGGCCATTTTGATAAACGTTTCGGTGTTGTAGATCTAATACAGTTGGTTTGGATTGAAGGCAAAGCCAGGTGTTATAACTAGATTTTATTGAGAGGATCTGGAAATGAGTGGAAGATTATAAGTCATTGCTACAAAATAGGTTTGTTGGGAAAAATCGGCGGCTTCTGCAATTCCATGTGATTCTGCCTCGCTACCGCTGTGCAAACAATCTTGCTCGGAACCGCATACCATTATATGAAAGTTTGTAAACTTTTTTATTTACTAATGCAAGCCTTTAACAACCACCACTTGACCTATCAATCAAGGACATTAAATCTTTGTTGCCAAGGTAGTCTATACGAAAGCGTGAAGTGGAAGGTTCTTCTTAAGGGTGGCGAATAGACAATCCTGCCGACAATATGCGGACAATATCAGAATCGGTATTAATCTTCAAAACGGAGGGTTGGTAACATAACATAAGTAGTGGTGGGGGCGGCTAGTTGTGAGATCAGTTCGCGAACGAATAAAATGCTTAACCGGGGTTTGGAAAAATATTAGTGTGTGGGAGAAGAGGGAGTCGCCGATAACGAGTTTGCTCCGTTAAATTGTTAGATCCGAGGATTAGCCGGTAACTGGGAATGAATAAACCCTCACCAAATAGGCTCGTAAATCAGGATTTTATATACGAAAAACATAATACAAAAATTACACGTTTCTTAATTAGAAAATTTAAACCTAATTTAATTAACTTTTAAATTTAATAATTAAAAGTTTTATCGTTATTTTTTTAACGTTATTTATATATAAAAAAAATATTAAAATTATTTATTTAAAATATTTACGTAATTAAATAACGGAAAAAATAACCTTTCTAAAACCTTAATTAATTTAAAGGATTAATATAATTAGGAAAACGAACTTAAGTTAAAAGCCGAATTATTAAGGTTTTTTAATTATTTAATCGATAAAATTCCATTATTTAAAAAATTAAAGCTTTTTAATATAATTTTAAAAAAATATAATAAGAAAACTAATATCGTTATTACTTTTATAAAATCGAATAAATCTATAAAATCTATTATAATAAAATTAGAAAAATTAAACTTATTTTAAATTAAAAAAAAAGCGAAAATTAACTTATTTTAAATTTAATAAAAAACGAAAAAACTAATTACGAAATAAATGTAAATTATTACGATTAACGCGAAAAACTATATACGAAATAAATTATAACAATAAAAAAACTTAATAATTATATATATCGAATCGTAATAAATTATTATAAAATTATATATTATATCGTTAAAAAACTAATATAAAAATAATATTAAAAACTAAACATTCGATATAATAAAATTAAATTAAATGAAAAAGATAATATTAAAAAAAAATATAAAAAAGCAATGATATTTTTTAAAAATCTTAAAAACGTAAGCTAATAATTATAAACCTAAGAAATAATTATATTTAAAATTAAGCTTTACGAAATACCTAAAATATAACATTTAAACTTATAAATAAAAGATTTCTTAAATATAATAAAAAGATTCTATAAAAATTAAATTATTATTTATAAAATAACTAAAGAATTATAATTTATTAATAATATTTTATAATATAAAAACCTTATAAATAACTTTCGTAATTGTATAATTAAAATAATATATAAAATAAAAAAAAATATTTAAAAAAATATTTAAATTTATTTATAATGGAAAAAGCTTTAATAAAAAAAATCGACTAATTTTCTCCTTAACCGACCGAAAAATAAAAACATAAACAAAAGAAAATCATAAAAAAAAAGTTAAAATATCGCGTTAATTAATAATTACTTAATATATAATTAATATTATTAATTTACGAAATATTATTACGTTTTTCTAAAGAAAATATATAACGATTTCGAATTAAGAAATTAATTAATTCTTAGAATTAAGAAAGCTTTAAAAAACTTAAAGCTTTAAACATAAATATAATCATTTAAAAGGAATAAATCGAAATCTAAAACTTTTTAACCTAAAGAAAAATCCGAAAAATTACAAAAATAATTATACGATCGATTTATAAAAAAAATACCAATTATATTCTTTACTTTAATAATAAACAAATATTTTTAACTTATTTAATCATTTTAAATAATGGATTAATTATTATTATAACAAATTAAATATATCGTTTAATTAATTAAAAACGAACATTATTTAATAACTATTTTTAATTAAAAAATTAAACCTTATTAATTTAAATATACGAAACAATAAATATATTAATCGAAAACACGTTAATATCGCTATTAAATACGGCTTATTATCTTTCATTATTAATTATTTTAGTTTCGTTATAAAAGTTAAAATATAAAAGGTTTTAATAAAATAATAAAACAAACCTAATTTATATACGAAAGAAAAATAATACCTTTATAAATAAGATTAAAAATATATATAAATAATACGTAATAATTTATTAAACTAATATATAAGAAAAAAAAATATATTTAATACCGTTATAAAAAAACATAAATATAACATATAAATTAAATAAGTTCCTTTAACTAAAAATACCTAAATATAATATTATAAACTAAAATATCTAAAATTTTAAACTTTAAAATACCTTATAAGCTTATTTTAAAGGATAATTATTCGAAAATTAATAGGAATTAAATATAAAACTTATAATATATTTAAAACAAAATAATAAATTCGATATATCCTTAAACTAAACTATTAAATATTAAAAGAACGAATTACCTTTAACTTTTATAACTACGAAAAAATATTTATCGAAAAAAACTCGCATTTTATTTTTATATATCGAACGTTAAAAATAACCTAAGATTATATACTTAAAAATCGCAAAATAAAAACGATCCTTAATATAATAAATAGTTACTTAAAATAACTAAAACGCTAATACGAAATCATTATAAAAATAATAGAAATTAATAACGAAATAACCATTAATAAATTAACTATCGAAAAAAGCCTAGAAATATACGAAATTAAAATCAAACCTTTAATACTAAATATATAAACCTAAAATAACGAAACTAAACGCTTAAAAGATATAATAAAAACGAAAATATATACGATATAAACCGAAATAAAATTACTAATATATTTATAACTAAAAATATTCAAAATTACCACTTATTTATATAATTATATATTAAAAGCTAAAAATAATTAAAAAACTCCATTTAATATATTCTTTAAAACAATTAAATAAAAATAAAAATCTCTTATATTAAGAAATAAAAAACTAAACTAAACGTATTTACGAACGTATAAATATAAAATATACGCTATAATAAAAAATCGAAAACTCCGTTTAAATAAATTAAATAAACTAAGTTTAAAAGCTTAAATTAAATACCTAATTAACTATTAATTTTCGAATATATATTATATATAAATACCTTACTTAAATCAAATAATTAATATAAGAGATATTATTTTTAATAAAGATAAGATATTTAACGGAAACCTAAACATTTTCCGAAACGATTTAAAAACTACTAATATAGAAAAAATAACGGCTTTAATCGAGAAATATACCTTACCAAATTCCGAAAATTATACCCTAAATAAAAAATCTAAAAAGATAAAAGAAATCAATGATATATCATTTATTTTAAAAATGATAAATATAATAAATAAAGAAAAACTAAACGTTAATATCGAAATAAAATATTTATATATTACGGTTAAGTTTAAATTATTATTTATATTATTATTAAATTTACTATTTACTTTATTATGTTATATAATTTAAAATAAAAATATAAACCTTATATTAAATTTACTTTAAAACCTAAGATTTCGTAAACTTAAACCGTAAAAAGCCATATTTTTAATAGGTTTTAAAGCTTCCTTTATATAAAAGATAAGACCAAAAATCTTAAATCGAGCTAACATAGAAAAAACATTACGAAAAAAACAAAAGTTACATCGAAAATTCATCGAAAAAACGTCTCGCCGACATAAAAAACTTGCAAATTATTTAATGGGGTATTTTTTCGAATAAGCAAAAAAAGATTATTTTAAAAGCTATATTTAAATAAAGTTTTAATCGGAAATTAAAAAAATAAACCTAATCGTAAAAAGATATTAAATTTTAAATTATATATAAATATACGTTTATAAATTTAATAAATATAAACGCTTTTTAAAATATAAAACTAAATTTATTATATAAAAAAACCAATAAAGAAAGTTATAATTAAATAAAATATATACCGTTACTTTTATTAATAAATCATTTAGAATATTACTAGTAATAATTATTCGTTTTAACTTCGAAATAATATAATATAATATAATAAATACCTTTATATACGTTATTATAATAAATAAGATCTTTATATATATATTATTAAAATACCGAAAAAGAAATGTAATATTATAATTATATAAAGCCTTTTATAAGTTAAGAATCTTACCATTATTTTAATAAAAAGAATTTTTAAAAATTCTATTAAAATTAAGTTTTAAGAATGTATTATATAAGCTATATTATTATATTAAGAAAAAAATATTAATATTCTTTTATATAAATAATATAATTATAACGTATCGAAAAAATAATAAAATAACAATGATTAAAATAATTTTATAATTAAAGAAAAGATATTAAATAACTAAAAGAAACGAAATCCAATGGTTTTTAAAAACCGAAATTATTCGTAACCGGTTTTAAAAAAAGATTTAATTATTTTAAACCTTATATATTAAGAAAATAATTAAGTTAATCATTTTACCTAATAAATTATTAGATATATTTATAATTTTATAAGAACTATTTCCACGAAAAAATCACGTTATAAAACAAAAAATCTATCGATATTAACGTAAAATTAATTCGATATTATTCGTAATTATATTTATTAAACCTAATATATCGTTTATAACCTTACGATTAACTCGATTCCTTATAAATTTAAGCAATATTTATTAAAAAATAACAGATTAAATTATATAATATTTATATAAAATAAAATAATATACCTTATAAATAAAAAATAAAAACAATCTAATAATAACTAACGATATTTCCTTTATCGATAATATAATAAACCGCAAAAGTTCATAAATTTATATTATAATTTTATTCGATAAATTAATCGGCTAGAAAATAAATAAATAAAAAACCATTATTATATTTATTATAAAAACTAAATTATTAACATTAATATAAATTATAAAAGAAATAATATATATTAAACGATTAATTAAAGAACTAAAAATCGAGCTCGATTATAAAAAGATTAAAATGGAATACGATAATATATAAACTATTAAGTTAATAACCGCAAAAATTACTTAACTTAAAATCAAATTAAAACATATAGATATTTATAACCATTAGTTCCGTTAAAAAATCGAAAATAACTTAATTATAATTAAATATACGTTATTAACAAAAATAAAAACAAACGGATTAATTAAAATATTATTAGCTTAAAAATAACCAAACTTATTAAACTAACTAAATATTATAAATATTTAATATTTAATTAAAAAAGAAAAAGATTAAAAAGACCTAATTAAAGCCCGAAAGAATATATTAAATATAAATACCTTAGCTTTATATTAATAATATTTAAATTTAAGTTTTTAATATAAATAATTATAAACCTAAAGAAATATATTAAATCTAAAAATTAACCGATAACTAAAAATAAATAAACCTTTACTAAATAAGTTTATAAATCAAGATTTTATATACGAAAAACATAATATAAAGATTATACATTTCTTAATTAAAAGATTTAAACCTAATTTAATTAACCTTTAAATCTAATATAAATAATATATATATTTAATATAACTAAAAATATCGCAAAAACAATATTTACCGTTATTTCGTTATAAAATTTTCATCGAGTTTAGTAGTTTTTCGGGATTAATATAATAATAATATACTTAATTCATTAATAAGTTTAAATCTCGTTTAATTTAAAAAAAATATAAAAAAAAATTTAATTATTTAAATTCGATTATCGAAAAAAAACCTATATTATAACGTAATAAAAATATAATAATATATATTTAATTATAATTAATTTCGATTTATATAATAAAAATTAATATTTTAATATAATAATAAATTAATAAATAAATACGTATAATAATACGAAATTAAATAAAATAAAATATTTTTTAATAATTTTAATTTCGATTATAATTATAATATAATATATTACGTTAAAATATTTATAAAAAAAATTTAAATAAAATTATTTTAATTATTAAAATTTTTTATTATATAATATATTTATTATAAATTTATTAAAAAATAATCAATTAATTATAAATAATTATTAAATAATATTATTAAATATAATATATTAAAATTTAGAAAATTATTATTCGTATTTTTAAAAGTTATTATTAGGCTTTATTTATATTTTAATATATCGGTTTATTTATTTTATATTTTTTTAAAAAACGATTAATAATAAAACCGATAAAATCGTTTCGATTATTCGTTACCTAATTATTTTAATTAATAATTACGTAATAATTGATTATTTTTATATTATAACTCGTTTCGTTTTAATATATTTTTTTAAATATATTATTTATAATTATATACGTATTTACGTTATAATAAATATTATTTTAATTAGTTCGACGTTTTTATTAAATTTATTTTTAAATTATTAACTTATTATAAAGTTTCTTTATAAATCGTATAAATAATTTAAAACCGATCTTTTAGTTTTCGTTTATATAATCGGATTTATTATCGTTAAAAAACGTTCTAAAAATTATCGTAACGGGAAATTTACTATTATTAAATTCGTATATTTTAAAAATATAATCCGGCGTTTCGATAGAAATAATATCCGTAAATTAACTATTAGTAAAATTAGTTATATATAAGAAATTAACGTTATTTCTTTGAAAATAAATAATTAGTTTTAGCGATTTAAATTATATAAAGATTATAATTATTATATTAATTACGAAATTATTAAAAATCCGTTTATTTCCGTTTATTTATACGGTTTAACTTTTGAAATTAAAGGATTTATTAAGTATATATTTTTAAACTTAGGAATACGATTACGTAATATCGTTTTTACTTTTTTAAAAAAATTTCCGAACTTAAATTTTACGAATAAAAATATCCATAATTATTATTAATATTTACGTAAATAATAATTAAATAGTTATATTTTAATATAAATATTTATTTATTAATTTAAATATGAAAAAATTCTATATTTCGTTTATAAAAACGCGATTAAAGAAAATCATATTATAAGTTATTTATAATTCGAATTATAATATATTAAAATTTAACGAAAATATTCCTTTATGTTTTTTTTCGATATAATATATAAAACGAATAAATTTAAAAGATCTTTTTTTATAAATACGATAATTATATTAATTAAAACAATTTTAAATATTATATATAGCTTTATAAATAATAAACGTTTCGAAAAGTTTAATTAAATTATAATCGATATTAAACGGATTTATATATAACTTAAAATTTTATCGTTAAAAATAATTATTATTAATTATAATAACGTTAAACGAAATACATTTCGGCTTTATATATTTTCGGCGAAATTATAATTATATATTTTTTATATTAATAAAAATATCGTTTTAAACGTTAAAAAACTTTAGAAAAAACTTCTAATTAAATCGATAATATCTTTTATAATTAACGACGAATTTCCAAAGGATTTTATATAAAAAAAATTATAACGTTTAATAATTTAATACTTTTATAAAAGCTTTCTAAAAGGTTCCTAATTAATTACCGAATAAAATCTTTAATATCCGTATAAATTTATTCGAATTATAGAAATATATAATATATATTCGAACTAAAAATAAATTTAAAGCTACGTAAAATCGTTTATAAAAAAATTCGACGATTAATAAAAAATCTTTACTTATATTAATAAAAAATATATAAAAGCTAAATATAATTAAATAATTTATTATATATTTATTAATAAAAATTACGGTTAAAAGATTATATTATTTATCGAAATAATTTATTAAGATTTAAAAAACTACTTTATTTATAATTATAATAACCTTTTAAAAATACGATCGATAATTTAAGAAATAATTATTAAATAATAACGTAAATTTATTATAATAAAAGTTATATAAATAAAACGTTTTTATTATAAATATATAAACGTTAATTAATTAAGAAAGTTATTTTATTAGGTTTTTTATTATTATATTAATTTATTTGTTAAATAATATCGAAAAACATTCGATATTTTAATTATAAATTTATTTTTAAAACTTTATATCGATTAAATAACGAAATAATACGATATTTTATATATTTACGATATAATCTTTAAATTAAAAACTTACGAAACTTTTAAAAAAGCTAATATCGATCGATATTAATAATTAAATCGCGATTTAATAAACGAATACCATTATTTCTATATTTAAAATCTTAATATTATTATTAATATACGTAATAAGTTTCGTAATTACGATTTATTCGATAAAAATTTCCTTATAATAATAAAATAACCATGGATTACGTAATTATTACGAAATATATAAAAATTATAATATAAATAATTAAGTTAGTTTTAAAATATTTATTTTATTAACGATAATATACGTTATTAGTTTTTATAATAAAAATATAACGAAAACTTTTAATAATTCGATTTTATAAATATAATTTCCTTAATAACGTTATCGTAATTAACTAATTAAAATCGGTAATAAAACCGTTTCTTTAATTCGAAAAATAAGTTAAAACCTATTATTTTAATTAAACGAATATCGAATCGAAAAAAAGTAAATAACGATATAATATATCGTATAATTAATGGTTTATAAAAGGTAATAAAAAAGGAAAAATCCGAATAAAAGGATATTAATATTATGCGATAAATTAAATATACGAATATAACGAAAATAATTATTTACATTTATTTAATATATTTAAAATATACGTTTAAAAATAATTTAAATTAATATATTAATAAGTTATATATCGAATTAATATTATATAAATGGATATTACGTAGTTATTTTATAAATTATAAATTTACGTAATTTTATTTTTTTTAATTAATAATCGAAAAATCGAAAATCCGAAAACATTTTTAAAAAAATAATAAATATTATTTACGTAAATATTTATAATTTCTAACCTTAATTACCTTAATTATAATAACGTAAATTATATACGAAGTTTAATTCTTTATATTTATAATGAAATATAAAGCATTTTATATTTTAATATTATTAGTAATTAAAAGAATAAAACGAAAATAACTAAAAAAAAAAGTTATAATTTATTACCTAAAATATATATCATTTATTAAGTTATTAACTTTTCGTATTTCGGATTATAACTTTTTAAATTATAAGATTATTTATTATATTTATTATATTTTCGTTAATAATGTTTAGAAATTTAATGAAAGTTATAAAAAAATCGATAAAGGTTCGTTTTTTTCGTTAAATTATATTAAATTAA
The DNA here is from genome assembly GCA_022578875.1 of Hypoxylon crocopeplum. Taxonomy (NCBI): domain Eukaryota; kingdom Fungi; phylum Ascomycota; class Sordariomycetes; order Xylariales; family Hypoxylaceae; genus Hypoxylon; species Hypoxylon crocopeplum. The sequence goes on along the minus strand of MU399614.1, from coordinate 9,493 downwards.
AAAACAAAATAATATTTAGCGATAATATCGTTTTTATTAAACGATATTATTTTTATATTCCTTTATTTATTAATGGTTAAGTTTTTTTTCTTATTTTTTTAAATTATTTAATATTAATTTCGTATCGTAAATAAACCTTATCCGATTATATCGAACTTTTATAATTAGATTTACCTAAACGAAATACTTAAATTATAAAAAACATTAAAAATCGAATATATCTTAATTATCGTTATTTATTATAACATTAATATTTTAAATACTAATATTTTAAATATTAATAACCTTTTTTTATATATTAAAAGCTTTATTTCTTTTATTTTTTAAAATTTAAATAGTTATAACGATAACCGAAATCTTTACTTTATAACTTATAACTTTATATTAATATAAGAAATTTACGTTATATTTAAAATTTATCGAAATTAAACGAATATTAATGATATAACGAAATATAAACTTTAAAATAACGTTAAATTTAAAAAATTTATCGATTATTCGTATAATACGATTTTTTTTTATAACGATATTTATATTTTTTATAATAGAAATTATATCATTATAATCCTAAAATCTAATTCGATATATAAGGGAATTTATCGTTTAAATATATATATATAATATTTATTAAATAAATCGAAAAATTTAAATATATAAGTGTTTTTTTTTATTAAAATTATCTTTATTATTCGATTATATATATATTAATGGAGTTTTTTTTCGTTTATTTCGTTTAAGTTATTTTTATTTATTATATTATTAACTTATTAAATAATAATAACGTTAATAATTAATATTTCGTTTATTATATAATCGTAAATAAAAACGGCTTAAAATTATATTAATATAAAATAGCTTTAAATAACGAAATTAATGGATTATTTACTAAAATTATCGACGAAAAAAAGTAAAAACGAAATATTAATTATATTATTAAAACCGATTTTATTCTTAATAAACGTCGGAAACTTTATTACTTATATCGTATAAAAGAATTCGAATAAAAATTAAATAATAACGGATTTAAGTTTAACGATTATAATGGTTTTAATAACTATTATTTAAACGATATTAACTATTTTTCCGATAATTACGATTTAAAACGTAAAAATAAAAAATATAATATAAAGTTTAAATATTTTTTATAATATATTATATTAAAACTTTCGGATTTTATAATAAACGTTAATAATAACGATAAAAGTTTTTATAATAACTAAAGTTTATTTAAACTTTTATCGTTATTTTTAATGATTTATATAAATAAAAAAACGTTTTATAATTATTTTTAGTTTAATTTAAATAAATATATTTATTAAAGGAATAATTATTATTTAAAACTTAAACGTATATAAATTAAACGGAATTTAAATATATAAAAATTAAATTACGGATAAATTAATAATATATTATATAAAAATATCAGGGATTTATTTTTTATTATTTCGATAAATAATTATAAAATTGAAATTTAATTTCTTTTTTATTAATATATTATTTATATTAAAAATTTAATTATTATAATAACCGTTAATAAAAAATTACTTTCGAATTACGTTATATATATTTATATATAAAATAAAACATTATAAATAATTATTTTTAATTAGTTATTTATAATAAAAATCGATTAGTTTTTATCGTTTTTTTAACCTTTTATCGTTTTTTTAAAAAGGTATAAAATAAATAAACCGATATATTAAAATACGAATAAAACCTAATAATAACTTTTAAAAATACGGATAATAATTTTCTAATATATTATAAATTATATAATTTAAAAATTTATTTTAAAAATAATTATAAAATAAAATTAATAAATTTTAATTTTAAATAAATAATATTTATAAAATATTAAATAAAAATATAATATTTATTTATTAAAAAAATAATTAAATATATAAAAATTTTTGTAATTTTTATAAAACGTTATATTTTTTTATTATAAATTTATATTTAAAATTTAAATATAATCGAAATAAAGTTTTTAATTTTAAAATAATATTATTTATAAAAATTAAAAAGTAAATTTACGGTATTTATTCGTAAAAAAAGCTTAAAATTTTTCTATTATAATTCGATATAATTAAAAATATAATTTTAAATTAATAATTAAAAAATTAAAGGAACGATTAAATATATAAGAAATATTAAAGTTTATATAAAATATCTTTTCTTTATTTTTTCTAAGATTAATACAATGGATATATTAGATAGATTCTATGCTTAGGATATCTAACATATCCAATTATCCGGTGTTTTACCGCGATTGGGTGGATATGCTCCGTTTTAGGCTTCAGAAATGGCCGTTCTTTCGTTGGTTTGTGACATTCTCTTCTTGAGGCCTGATAACGTCCTTTGATCTAGGTGATCTATATGATCCATACAGATCACATAGATCAAGGGTTTCCGTGGTTTACCCGTGATTGGTTTGCGCGGCTCCACATGAGTCTTAAAAATGGCCTCTAAACGTGTTGGGTTGTAACAGCACTGCTAAGCGAAGCGATACGTGTCGGCTATGCGTTGCATAACGAATCTATAGATACTAATAATATCGATATAGAGAAAACAAGAGCAAATTAGTGCGTAGGAAATGCTTCTGTATCAGAGCTTGGGACTTTGTTTTTCCGCCATGGTTGCCTTTTCCTTCTCACAGCGTTGAATGGCTCGTTTGGACTCCTCTGCACGTTTGGAGAGGTTGGTGTGTAGGTCACTAAACACACCACCTTTCAAAAGTATATCGACAGGTCTCGCGGATTGGTTGTCAAAAAATACAATCCAAGATTGCAAGTTTGCGACCAACGCCTCTTCCAGCACTGACCATACTGAGTATATTACATGGAATCGATCGGCACGCACTTCAGTAATGCGTACTCCAGCAATCATCTTGCCTAATGGTCAGTGCCATAGGTCCGAGTTGGATTCAATGGAAAAGTACCTACAGTATCTGGGTATTTCGCCACCCGCCTAATAGTGGTGGCATAAGTCTTAGTGACAACACTAATGCCACGGGCTTCTGTGAAACTCGTGAATTCTTCCTTTAGAGCTTCCTCGAATGATTCCAATAATCGATTGAAGCACCTGGACGTGATACGTGGATAGGCCTGAGCCATAACATGACGGAAAGGATCTTGATCGTCGGCCCAAGATAAAGGATGCTCAGCTAGCGTTATGTATTCGCAGCCGCTGTTTAGCATTTTCTTGACAGTGTGTTCTCGGTGCTGAGCGTATGGCCCGTTTCGATCCGGGTGGAGGTAAGAAGAGGCCTCCAATGCACTATTAAATTGTGCCATTGTGGTCGCAACGCTTCGAGGAGAGTTCGATAACACTTCCGAGATTTGATTCAGAGGAAGGAGCAATAACTTCGAGTGGGAAATAGATTATTTAATACCACTTAGCTCCCCCTCGCGTGATAGCGTGGGGGTTTGTTCGGGTGTCAATTGATTACATTTTGTGTACATGTACCTATGAAGACGTATCATACCTGGCTTATACAGAAGTCAATGCTTCCAGTCCGAATCATGTAGTACAATTTCTTGTTATCGGCTTTGTGGTTGCATTTTTAATCTGTGGAATAGCCGGATGATATCATAGCAAAGTAATGATCGGCTCAGGCTGTTGGAATAGAACCGGAAATTACGCCGGCGGCAGTTCGGGTCGCGCCGCCACTGAACTGTCCCCATATAAATCAATATGCAAATGTGTGAAACAGAAACCTACTCGAATTATACGTATGTAATTGAATGTAAGTTTAAGAGTTTAAAAGGAAGTTATATATGTAACGAACTTATCTTTAGGTATAAATATAATCGTACTAAATTAGGATTTATGATTTTAAGTTAATAATATTCGTAAAAAACCTAGTAATTAATACGATTATTTAAAATTAAAGTTAAAATTAAAGTTAAACGTATTATAATTTTTTTATTATAAATTTACTTTTTATTTAATTTAATATATAATAATTTTATCGTTTCGTTATTATTTATTTCGGTTATAATTATAATTTTATAAATTTATATCGTAAAAAAAATAAATCTTTTCTAATTAAATAAAAAATAATCGGAAAATATTATATTAAAAAATAATAACCTTAAAATATAAATATTATCGATAATTAAAAACTAATTACCAGTATTTTTATTATTAAATATAACTTTAATAAATATTTTAATATTTATTTTATTATTTTCGATTTTTTTTTTCGAATTAATAATCGATATTATAATAAATATTTTTAAAACTAATAATATTAATAATAAAAACTTAAAAAATAAAATAATCGAAATATTTATCGCGGATTTAATAAACGGTTTTAAATATAATTAAAATTTTATCGATATTTTTAAAACCTTTAATAACGATTTATTAATAATCGTTTTAATTTATATTTAAAATAATTTAATATTATTTATAAGTTTAAATTTAATATAAATTCGAACTTATTTTTATAACGATTAAATATAATTAATAATTATTAATTATAATATATTCGAAATAATTAAAAATTAAATTAATTTTTATTATTAAACGTATTTATAACTTTTTTATAAATTCGTATATTATAATCGATTTTTCCGTAAATATTATAATAACGTTTATTTCGTTTTATTTTCTTTTATAAATTATTTTTTTACTTTTATTCTTTTTTATAATAATATTATTTTTTTGTAATTTAAAAAAAATTTTTTTTTATAAATAAATGATCTTTTTCGATAAATCGTTTATTTTTAATCTTTTAACGTTTATTAAATATATAATTTATTTTACGAAAATTAATAATTTTTTTACGTAAAAAAACGACTTTATATATTAACTTATATATAAATTTCGTAATTTTATTTATAACTTTTATAATTAATATAAAAAAGCTATTTTAATATTTTACGAATTTAATTTTTATAAAAGTAAATTATAAAATTATATCGTTAATAATTTTAGATATTTTAGAAATTTAAAAAATGATAAAAAACTAAAAGTTTAATAAAAATCTTCGGATAATATATATAAAAACATTCTTATAAACGATTTTATATCGTATAAATTAATATATAAATTTTTATTACGTAAACGTATAAACTTTTTTTATATATATAATATTATATTTAAAATATAAATATATTATAAATATTAAAATAAACGATTTTTTATAATAACGTTATAACGATTCGATATTATATATATAAAAACGTATTAATATATATAATTATACGTTTAATATAATTTATATTATTTAATAATTCGAAAACGATTTTTTAGTTATTAATTATTATATTATTTTTTTATTTTTTTTACGTAATAAATTTAGTTAATTTTTATTATTATTATTTTTTATATAAATCGACCTTATTTACGCTTTAATTTATCTTTTTTAACTTTTATTAAAATTTATTATATATTAAAATTTATTTTAAAAAAAGTTTGTTTAATAATAATACGTTATATTTCGCGTAATTTCCTTTTTTACTAATTTTATAAAAAAGCTTAAATACATTATATTTTAACGTTATTTCTTTTATTAATATTTTTAATAAGAAATAATTATATATAAGTTATAAAATTCATTAAATTAATCTAAAAAATTAACGCTTATAAAACAATTATATTATAAATTTATATCCGAAAAATAAAATAAAATTCCGAAAACGTTAAATTTATACCTATTTAAAGGTAAATTAAATCTTTAATGCGAAATTTAATAAATCCGTTTATATTTATATATAACTTTAAATAAACCGTAAATTATTATAAGTTTAAAAAAATATTATAATAAGTAACTAATTATATTTAAAATTTTAATCTAAATTCGGAAAACTTATTAAATAATATTATACCTAAGGAAAATTAAAACCCGAAAAACGATTAAATTTTAATTAATATTTCATTAGAAAAAAGCTTAATTTAAAATCTATCTAATAATTTTCCTAAGTTTTTAAAAACAAATTAATTTAACCTTTAATTAAATAAGTTCCTAAATTAAAGATTTTTTCATTTATTAAATAATTAATCTTATTAACTAAATAATCTTAACTTTTTTTCGAAAGTTTTAAGTAAATATTATTTAAATCGCCTTATATTTATAAAATTAACTTAAGGTTAAAAAATATTATAATAAAATTACGAGAATAAATAATAATAAAATACCGAAAAAAGGAATTTTAATAAATAATAAACGAAACTTATAAATTAAATAGAATTAAAATATATCGAATCTTATAAGAAATAATAAAGTTAAAAATAATCTAATCCATTTTATTTATTCCTAATATTTTTTCGTTATTTTATTTATTAATAATATTAACGTTTTACGTTATTTTATTATTTATTTTTATTAAAATTAATAAGGCTCGAACTTTTAAGGCTTAAATATTAATTAAAATTATAATTCCCGTTAAAACCTTTATTTAAACCCGAGTTTATTTTAAGGTTTAAGCTTTTATTAATATTTTTATTAAAAATTAAACGTAATTTTTTATTATAATTAAAATTCCTATATTTATTATTAAAATATAATTTCCTAAGGTTTAACTTATAATTAATACCTTTATAATTCCTATAATTATAATTAAAGAATAACGCTTTAAAGTTTAATATAAAATTAAAGCTGTTATAATTATAATTAAATTTTTTACGCTTAATTAATAATTATAAAATAAATAATTATTAGTAATTTTATTAAAATTTTATTTTCGCTTAATAATAAAATAACCTAATTAGTTATTTAGATTTTTTAAAACGTTTTTATTTAGAAAATAATTTTTAAGGTTTTTCTAATTTTTAAAATAATTATTATAACAATTTTTATTTTTTTATAAAAATTTATCGTAATAATCCTTAATCTTTTTACGATAATTTTCCTAATAATTTTTATTTTTAAAATAATTTAAATAATTAAATCGTTAATTCTTTAAAAAACAATAATTATCCGAATAATAATCGTTTAATTATTATTCGTAAAACTAACGAAACTAATAATTACCGTTACTTTAATTATCATTATTTTATTATTCGTTTTTTACTTTATTTAATAAATTAATTTCATTTAACGATATATCGAATATAAATATTTTAGGTTTTAATAACGATATTAATATCGATAACGTTAAATTTAAAACTTATTTTCGTTATATAAATAATAATAATAATAAAAGCATAATTAAAAAATAGAAATATATCGTCGAATATATTATCGTTTTTAACGTAATTTTTAATATAAATAAACCGATTAATAACTTAATAAATAACTTTCGAACTTTTATATAAACTCGCTTAAAAGCCGATTATTATAAGGCTTAAATAAATAAATAAAAATTTTCTAATATTAATTATTTTAATTTTAACCTTTCTATTTCCTTAAAAAAAAGAAAAGTCGTTATCGTTAATAAAGAAACATATTAAAAAAACGTTTATTTATTTATTAAAACTATCCGAAATATTAAAATTAATAACTTAAGTAAAGAAAAAATCATTATATAAATATATAAATTATTTAAAAATAAAACCTAAACTTAATAAATTATAATTTTATTTATCGATTAAAAAAAGATAATAAAAACTAATAATAAATATATTTTAATTAAGTTTTTTAACTAATTTAAAATATCTTATTAAAACGTTTTACGAAATATATAAAAATTAATATATATTATGAAAAGTTATTTAAAAAACAAATTAATTAAAACTTAAGTAATAAAACTAATCCGAAATTATTACATTTTTAATATAAATGATTTTATATAATATATATCTTAGATTTATATTGTTTTAATTTAGTTTTATAAGTATTAATAATATTATTAAAAATTAATATTTCTTTATTTAATTATTTTAAATATATTATAAAGCGATAAAAGATTTAGTGAAATTCTTTATTAATTAATAATAATAAAAACTAAGAATAATAAATAAACATTAATAATCGTTTAATTAAAATTTTTCTTTTAAATAAACTTATTTTAATTAATTTTTTAGTAATTTAAGAAAATAAAAATACCGAAAAAGCAAATACCGAAAAAACAAATATAAACTAGTAATTATTTCGTAAAAGAAATTATAATAAACGTTTAAATAATCGTAATAATCGATACGATCGTAATAATTAATACGATCGTAATAATCGATATAATCGTTATAAATACCGCGAAAACGATCGAAATTACGATCGTAATAATCGTTATAAAATTAACCATTACGATAATAACCGACGTAATAATAAACGCTTTAGAATTAATCGTTATAAAAACCGTGGCTATAATCGTAACCGCCGTTATAAAAATAAAAATCACGAATATAACCGTTATAATTTCCGTAGAAAATTTAAACTTAAATATTAATAACGTTATTAAGTTAAATAAAAATAACGAAATAGTTATAACTATTTATAAAACGACCTTATTATTAATTAAAACGAAAATAATTATAAAACTAAAGAAAAGAAAATAATTATTAATGGTTATTTTTTATTGGAAAATTATAAATAAATAAAGAATAAATTCGATAATGTTATTTATTTAAATAATCTTTTATTATTATTAATATATAAATGAATTTATTAAAAATATAATAAAATATTTAATATATAAGTTAATTATTTTAGGTATATATTTATTAATAATTATATATAATTAATAAATTTAGGTATAAAACTATATTTACGAATAAGATTTAACTTATCTTTTATAAACTTATCTTTAAATAATTCTTTAATAGATATATATTATAAAATATATATATAACTTACGATAAAAAAACATAAAATATAATTGGGGATAAATCCAAAGACTATTATTAATATTAATAAAGATATTATTATTAACATAAATAATATAAAGATAAATAAAATAAAAACAAAAATAATAACTTATATAATAATTAAAATACTAATATAAACAATAATAACTAAAATATCGATATAAATAAAATGATTAAAGAATTTAGTTATGTTAAAAAAAAGATTACTAATATAACTTTTAAAGTATAAATTAAATCGAATCGATTAAAACGATATATATATTTTAAGGTATAGATTATTAATAAATATAAAGATAAATCCAAAGTTTATATAAATATAAAAACGTTAAATAAATTAATAAACTATAAATAACTTAAGAAATTTATTAATAATATAAAAATTACCATTATTAAAAAGCCATTATTAGTTAAAAACATTATAAAAAAATTAATCTAAACGAAAAAGTAATTTTTATACTTATAATATTAAAAGAAAATATAAATAAATTAATAATAATCCGATTTAAAAAAGAAACATAAGTTTATAATAATTTAAAATTAAACCTATTATTTAAAAGAAAGTTTTATAATAATTCCATTAAATTTTATAATATTAATATTAATTAATTATATTAATTTATTAGTTAATAAAAATTTCTAATTTTTCTTATAATATTTTAAACGTTAATATACCTAAAATAATTATTATAATTAACCATTTTAATAAAAAAATAATCATTTAATAAAAAACGCGTTTAAGAAT
>MU399613.1:0-196675 GCA_022578875.1 Hypoxylon crocopeplum | reverse complement strand
GTGCCAAAACGGCGTACTCTAGCCATGATTTCGTGGAGTTGTTGTTGTTGAAAGATAAAAGGGGGTCGAGTGGGTATGGGAGATTAAGGTGAGTAAGGGGTCAATGCACACAGACTTTTGGAACCACATTGTATATACCTAGGGTATATAATTAGCATTAGGGACTACGTACAACTTACAAGATTTCTCACGAGCACACCACATTCCAGAGCCAGCTAACCTATCATTTCAGTCGGCTTTTTTCATCTCCATTATATCGTATCTCTTTCTTTTAAGTAGCTTAGATGCTCGGTACGGTGGGGGAGAAATGCTATCTATCTACGTGCTATCTACTAGTTGTTGGTGGTGAACGTAGCAAAGCGCCCGGCATCATTTTAATGACACGGACGAGGTCCAGGATCTCGATTACCAATCCGGCGGCGTGTCGGTTCATCGACGTGTTACGCCGTCCACCACCGCATACCGTGTGAATGGCTGCCTCGTCAGCCATACCATATCCATTAAAACCCACTGGTGAACGTTGTACGCCTCAGTGCGTAACCCTAATTGCCCTTCCTCCTCTTGTATTTCCGTCGCAGTAGGTCGATAAGTCCTCAAACAACACACCTGGTGTAGACCTAGTTCCGCAACCTCTAAGTGCTGTCGACTTGATCAACCTACTTTACCTGCCTGGTTCTCGGGCCATAAAGTGATAGGTTAGTATAGCCCTAGGGCGTTGATATCACCTAATGGTTGTGTAGTTTCCATGAACATGAGAGAAATTCCGCTCATTATCTCATGTGTTGTTGAACCGAATGATTCATATTGTGTGTTCGCAATTATTGCTTTCAAAAGACATACGTCGTCCTTAAAGTCTGTTGATCCTGGGCTTGCAACTGGCCGAGAAATGAATCGAACTGCGGGATAAGTTGACGATAGATGCCGATAGTCTAAGCCTATGTTAGATCTTCTATGTTACCTAAGTTGGATTTATATATCAGCACACTAACCTTTTGGAAATCCTCATGAAGACCGCTCTTCGTTTCACTGCGTAATTTGAGGTCTCTATATCGAGCGATCGCAGTGAAGAAGTGCAAGAGAGATTTCTCCATGGCCATGGGATTCTTTTCGACAATGGCAGTGAAGCCTCGGAACGCGGTTGCTTTCTCGTCAGAAGGGTCAACCTCGTCCATCGAATTCAGGAAGTCTTCGGCAAAGTTTGCTAGATGCGGCGCCAAGAGCTCGCCATTGCCGAGTCCGAGACGTCCCAAAGCAATCGCAGCGTTCTCAGTCACCCCCTTAGGGATACCTGGATTGGTAATGATCTCAATCAAACGTTGGAAAAGCTCGGGGATGTAAGGTGCCATGTTAGACTTGTGTCGAATGGCAATCTCACCGGCGGACCAGCAAGCATTGTTAACCACCCCAAACCCGTTGTCGATATCCTCGTCGAGGATACTGTCCAGGTCCAGTTGTTTCAGGAGCACTGAAAAGATGCTAGTTAATGACGGTTGCAACTGCTCAAACACGTATTTTGCACAGTCACCGAGGAGCGCGTACGCCGATTGTCGCACTTCGTCTGTCGGGTCTTCCATGCAAAAAGTAAGGAGTTCAAAGAATGCCGGTTGAGATTCCTGCACAAGTTTGGAAGACTTTGCCGCGTCGAGAGCTTGAATGACGGCGCTGAGGAGATCCAAACTAGTAACCAAGAAGTCCTTATCCGGCGCATCAAGGGACGGGTCGTTTGCTAAGGCTAGAGATGCTTCCAAGTTCTGGTGAATGATGTTGACGCAACGGACAAATATCGGCTGCGCATAAGGGGTAAATGCATCATTGAGAGCCATCGCAACATACGATAGACACTCCAATAGGGGGAAAAGTTCTCGGGACTGGTCTGATACCTTGGTCCAGCGCTCAATGAGAGCCGGCATCAGTTCGTTGACGAGATCTGGTCGGGCTAGAACCGGCCCGATGTGTTCGGCCAAGGTCTGAACGCAATCATAGAGGATATACATATTCCGGTCCTTGTACTTCTTGAAGCATCGGACGTATTGCTGGATGATTGGAAGACTATAGGGCTCCAGTCTCTTCCCGGCCTTTTCCTCGAGGTTCGCAAAAGCCGATGCGCCGGCTTCTTGGACTTTCTTGTTGCTATCCAACATCTTAGTCAGGATGCCTTCCATCATTGGCTCGAAGTAGAGCTGCTTCTGCTGAGGATCCGTCAAGTCTGCGGCCCAAGAAGAATAGCGGCCCAATGTCCAACAGGTGATTTGGCGAACCACAGGCTCGGGGTCATTCAAAAGGGAGATCAGATAAGGTACCAATTCGGGGAGGTGAGGCGTGACGACGTTCATACAGCCCTCGGCCACAGCACCCAAAGCAAGCACCGCTGCCTCTCGATGGGGCCAATCTTCGTGCTTCAGGTTTTTAGTGAGGTACGGCAGGATGGAATGAAAGACTGGGTCCCTGAAATCACGGGCGAAGACATCCAGCGCTGCCGCAGAGCACTTTCGTAGGGTCCATCGTTCATCCGGATTCGCATCATCCCCGTATTCGACGTCGTCAATTTCGCCTTCCTCGAGGTCGTCGTCCATGCTCGCCAACTTCTCGTATGCATTCCCATTCCGAGCAGGATCTGCCGCAGCGCCTTCTCCGTTGGCCTGTCGCGCCGACGACTTCTTTGCGAACTGGGGTTTTATGTCTTTTTCGAGATCATCCTCATCCTCGTCATCAGATGCACCTCCCAGGAGAGCGATGTCCTCGGCGCTGTATACCATGCATTCGAGGAGGACGGGAATGATCTTGCTGATATACGGGCTCAAGGAAAGCCACAGATGCTCGTGCTCTCCAACCGTAAGCCAGAACTCGGCTGCATCGGTAGCCAGATCCTCATCTTCAGTTTGCTGCTGTTGCGTGATGATGTAATCAACGAGGCCAGGAAGATGAGGCTGGATCTTGTCCGGGCGAGTCTCAACCAGTTGAGCAAACGCTCTGCATACTTGTCTTCGCACATCGTTATTCGAGTCGGTCGCTAGAGAGAACAGATGTTGGAGCAGGTCGTCGATGGAGTTACGCATAGCCTGGGGCTTTCGGGCGGTGAAAACATTGATGGCTGTCAAGGCCTGGGCGCGGACCTTGGGCAACGGACTCTTAGTAGCCTGTATCAATTTCGGGAGAATGAAGTTCAGCGGTCGTTCGCCGTTAAGTTCGCGCTCCAGCATTTTGGTGTTGTCTTCGCAAATCTTAGCCATAGCTGCCATGGCACCCTCCTGCGCTTCGTTTGCAATCTGACCAGTCTCATTGCCGATCATCTTCAAGAGTTCTGGTAATAGTTCTGGCCAGCTCATGATACCACCTCGACGGATCATCTCAGTCGTTATGTTCCCTGCATAGTTGCGGATCTGAGCATGCTTGTCTTGGAGGCACATAGGAATTCCCATCTTGATGAGGGCGAGAGTGCTTTCGGGGATCTGCTTGGAGCCAGTTTTGATGTTGTTCTTCAACATGATTGCGGCGGCCGAGCGAACCAGGAAATAGTCTTGGGAGGTGCATTGTAGGCCAGCTGGAGGGTCCTGACTCGAGAACAGATAGACCAGGTAGTTGTTGATGTCAGGAGACGACTTCGCTTGCGTGAGCATCTAGGCGGAAGGGCAGCTCGTGTTAGCTTGACTTCGCAGTACTCGATTACAGATCTTGGTACAACCCTCGCTAGTCGAGACCAGAGGTGAAGGGAAAGAGGATCTCACAAGTTCGGCTTGCTTCTGCGCGGCTACATCGAAGCCGCTGAGAGAATCCTTGAGACAAGCAGCCAAGGTGCTCAAAGACTCGGGCGACGGCTGCCACGCCATGGTGGGCAGCAGGGCAGAGAGGACTCAGGATAGATATGCGCGTTCGAGATGACGGACTTAAAGCTGAAGCGCTTAATTATGCCTATGACCTTGCGAAAAGTAGGAGTGAGGAGGAAAGGAAGCTAAGTGTTGATTGTCAGTGGCATCGGCTCTGGGGGGATGGGATGGTGGGGTCCCAAGGTGACGGACCAGTTGGTGATATGAAAATAATGTGAGATAGGAAAATTAGAGAGTGAGTGAGGTATGGGTCAAGGTACTGTAGGTTAGTTCGAGGTAAAGCGGGCGTACCCCCTCTAATTCTTTTTTTTCTTGTCTTTCTTGGTTGAGTAACTGACTAGTCACGTTTTTGTCTTCTCGTTTATTTTTGATATGCAGTCGCAATGGATGCAGAAAATAAAAACAGGGCAGATAGATCAACCCAATTTCCTGCTGGTTTGCAAGGAGAGGCCGATGACCTTGTTAGTTACTGAGCCAGGACCGTGACCACCATGATGGAAGGGATTGAGAAATTGAATGGTGGGGTGTGGCAGTTTTCACAGACCACAGACCACATCCCATTATCTCTTAGCTCTTTTGAGAAATGCGAAGCGTAAGTGAAGTGGGCGCAGTGGCATTAGCCCAGGCATTTAGCCCACAGAATAACTTGTGACTTAGTAGAGGTAGGTACATAAGGTAAAGGTTGTCGGTACACTAGGTTAGTAGGTACCGACTATACCTACCTAATCAAGGCTACAGGGGGTCTTTTAGTGGTTAGAGGCACTTAAGTAGTCCTGGCAGGGTAATCACGACGGCATTTAATTCTTCTTGATGGAATTCACGACCGTTCCTTGAATTTTCTAGTGCGCAAGCAACTACTCGATATCGTTACTCCGTCACGCGTCTCTCTCAACCATGCACCAAGCCGATATATGTACCTATATAATTCACCCAAACTTCCAAGGTTCCTTTGATCTTGAACTCCGTTGTGTTAGGCACGGTACCTTAAAATAGATGGGAATACTGCTTGGCGCAGATCTACTTTTTGAGGGATACAAACGAACCCTCGCGGATAAGTACATACATGTAGGTGACGTGCTAACAAGTTCTACAATACAAGGAAACCGACTTTTAAAATCGTCACTCAAACTAGGGGCATCTTCCCATCACTGTAGGAAAAGTGGCATGTGAAATAAGACGCCTAGTCGTGGCCGGAATGTGCCTAGGCCTTTGTGTACAGATTCTACTGTGTTGTCGTAGCCTGTAAAACGCCAAGTCGGACTGGAATACGAAATATGCATACGTATGAGGTCGAAGGCAGCTACCAAGATGCTACGCACAATGAGCCCTGTGAAACGAGAATCAATATCCGGGTGCCACTGAGTCAAACAAGTTCAGAAGACAGACAGTGTGGATGCAGCATAAAGGGTACAGTCAGTAAGGGTGACCAGTTTCCATCAACAAGGATTTTAAGCAGGAGACGATATCTAATATGAAATATCCATATGCCCCTATGCAACTTCTTCAACAGACCAACATGGGATGGGCGGATAGCAACTGAGGGACACCACGGCGGAAGCAAGTGCTTCTCTGTGTGAGACAACACTTTACGATTCGTCCTATCATTTCTGTCACTAGAAGGATTGTAAGGAGGTTGGGGTCTAGGGTTGGAGGAGAGTAGCTTCATGATATATGCCCTAGTATCACGGGATCTGTTTCCCATACTCTGTGTATGTTCCACAGGGCAGCTAACCAAGTGACTGAGCGCATATGTTTGTTGCCATTCTTCAAGCCACTTTGACGACGGACGTTGTGTAACTCGGGGATCTGCACAGGAGATTATTTGACCCGCCAGCTCTATAAACGGCATCCTGCTTGGACCCTGGGTAGCCAACGTGCTGAGGAGGTTGTGTTGCACGTGTGTTGAGAGGATCCAGGATCAAGACGTATGCAGATAGCCGCCCGAGATACCGATTCGACGCAGATCGGCCGCTATCCCGGGTAGCCCTCGACAAGAAGAGTGCCAAAACTGAGGTGTCAGAACGTTGTCTCACATCTGGATTATAGACCATGGACGACGCCTCCTCGTAAAAATATATGTGACTTGTTTTCGTCGAGGATTCCAGTCCACGAGGAGGATCTCGAGGTCGGTTGTCACTATGATAAGGTGAAATGATGTATAGCCGCCGAAGAAGCGAGCTCGCGGCTAGAACGCTTTGATTGGACGAAGGTTACTATCCGTGTTTTCCATTCGGCAAATAAGGCTTGACAAAGTTGCAGGAGGAAGTGAGAATGTTCCGATTCGTATTTATAACAGTATATGTATCAGCTTATTTTTATAGTAACAACGCTGATAAAAACTGAAGTGACATAGACCAAAATCTAGGGCCGTCGTTTGCTGCTCCAGGTCTGTAGCGAGGGCGATTATCTCCTCACCTGTAAGAGAGGTGTAGAAGTCTAAGAAGCCGCGAAGCCCATTAAAGTGTCTTGAAATGCCCTCCGGCGACTCTGAAGTTTGTTGGCAGGACACTATGAGCTAGATAGTAGCAGATTGTAGAGGGGTTTATGAAGAGAGCGGTTAGGCTTAGGACTGATCATGTTGTGTATTGGAGGTAGGATTTCTAAATTTAGATTGAAGGTTCCCGTATAGTCACTTTTACCACGAGCCCAAGCTGTTCTTAAGAGGTGACATTGTGTGATAATCCACACTTGCATATGTATGTACACTGTTCCTACGCATGCAGGAAGTATCTACTTGGTCCTATAGGGCAAAGGTCAATGTGGTACTGGTGCTTTTGGCAACACACTAGACTAATTACTCCATGTGGGTTGATAGTCTATGAAGACATCGTATGCTGCCGAGTCTAAAGCTCACATGTTGCCGATGGAATAGGCGAAATTCATGTGTAGTGAAGTAAGATGCGACATAGCCCGTACCTTGATAAGGCCTGTATCCCACAAGAGGACAAGGCAGAATCATGCTCCTGGGATATCCCATTCATGAGTGTCATCGGCATCTTCATGAACTACCCGTCCCGTTTGGTAAAGCGTCAGGTGACTTGATGACACCCTGAAGCTTGTCAACTGTGACTTCGACGACCTTCTTCAATGCTTCCATCTCCTCGTCTACCGTCCCACCGAGCCCAGTGTTAGCAAAGCTGATGGAGTTGCCTACATAAACAGGCATCTGAGTCTTCTTGACTAGGATTTTGGCTAGCCGTGTGGTGAACTCTAGTGTGGCCTCTATCGAGTAGATTGTCGTGGATAGTGGTTGGCTTGGGTTATATTTCTATAATTGCTCCAGTTAGATATGAGTTTATGAACGCTGATTAGACTACATACATCAGGTAGGGCGTAGACGAATGATCCCATTGGAACTGCCTGATCCTCCTCATCTGCAGATACCGTGGTGAGGAATAAGATGATAACCTTTGACTTGATGGTCAAACGTAGATGGATCTTCGTGTCTAAAGAGTGTGGCAGCGGGAATGAGAGCTGTACTGGCTCATCGATTGTCTCTTCCATTGTGCACAAACTTCTTTCAACGGTAGTGATTGAGGAAATATCGAAATTGATACGGAGTTGTTTTCTGTGGCATGTGGCTACTCTGTCGAATTAATCTATGAGTATCGCTTTCAATGAAATATAAGTGAAGATAGGGAGGCTGTGAGTAGGTAGGTACCTAGTACCCAGTGCCCAGTGCCCAGTGACCTGCAACCCCACACTCGACGTAGGGCTGCTGACACCTGGAGGAGCCTGGCAAAGCTTAATCGCTGCATTACCGAAGGTACCTAGGTACATGTATCAGTTTTGCGGCGCTTCGGACATGGAAGCTTCAACCTCAATTCGAACTTGATCATGTTTACAACTAGATATTGCCGGGGTTAGTACAGTTCTGCCCCTCCATCCATCATTCGAGAGTTGCCCCACCATTATCACGGGTTTCCAACACCAGGTTGGCGATTATCTGAGACTGTTAAATTGTTTTCGTTTTTTGACGCTTTCCCTCCCTTCCTCACTTCTTTACGCTATCCCGTCGCCATCCCGTCGCCGTCATGGAACTGGCGGATCGAACCAACGGCGACGATTCCCAGTGGAATGGTGTCGAAGATACCATCGACGACCCCGAGGAGGTTAGAGTCATTTTCTGCGCCCTCGATTCATTCAGGTTAGTACCGCTACATAGGATTGCCGTGTTGTAAAGTTGTGTTGAGAACATTCCGCGTCTGCGTGTCTGTGTGTGTGAGAGGGGGCGCGATTTTGCTTCCAGTAGGCATCACATCTCCTTCTTACAGATCCACTCACCTGCACATCTGCACATGTTTCCGACTCGTCACGCACACTAACAACCCCGATATAGTCAGTATGCCAAAACGGCGCACCTGAACTGCACTCATCTGCGAAGGCATGCATTCTACGCTCTCCCTCAAGCACACTGGCAGATGCTCGCTAAGCCACCATTCTCGTATCTAGATACGTTGGATCGAGTAGACGATGCAATCGAGAGCAATGCGGAACTTGCCCGTATCATTGTCAAGTTTGGCTTGCAGTCCTTTGGCGTGCTCGGGACTTCTTCCAAAGACGAGCTCGGTATGCCCGAGGAGTGGTCCGGCGTTGCTAAGTTCAATGACCTGGACAAAGCTCGGAGCACTATTCGACAGTTCTATCGCGATTGGTCGGCAGAAGGCGCTGTTGAGCGTGACGCCTGCTACGGACCTGTATATCGTGCTCTCGACGCCGAGAAGGTTAGATATCCCGACAGACAGCAGATGAAAGTCTTAGTACCTGGTGCTGGATTGGGGCGCCTGGTTTTTGATCTCTGCCGGACGGGATACCATATCGAAGGTAACGAGATATCATACCACCAACTGCTAGCATCGTCGTATATCCTCAATTCTACTGAGAAAGCTGGACAGCACACCATATTCCCCTGGATCCACTCATTCTCAAATCACCAGAGCCGAGACAATCAATTTAAGTCTTATCAAATCCCGGACATTCACCCACAGACCACGCTCGCGGAAACCAAGGGGATTGGCTCGATGCAGATGTGTGGTGCGGATTTCCTTTGCTTATATGGAGACGAAGCCCATAAGGATGCCTACGATGCCGTAGCCGCTGTCTTCTTTCTCGACACGGCGCCAAATCTGATCCGTTACCTCGAAGTTATCCGCAATTGTTTGAAACCTGGCGGTGTTCTTATCAACGTTGGCCCTCTACTCTGGCATTGGGAAAACCACGTCCCTAGCCACAACGGTTACGATGGAGACGGAGATTCCGACGAGAATAATTCTTTGGGCATTGGAGATCCCGGCAGCTTCGAGCTCACGGATGATGAAGTCGTCGCGTTGGTACAGGAGATGGGCTTCATCGTAGAGAAGCGGGAAACGGGCTTGCGCGCCCCTTACGTGCAGGATTCCAATAGCATGTTGCAGACTGTATATAATGTTAGTCACTGGATTGCCCGAAAGCCGGATATTGGGTTTGAAATCAAAGCCGAGGTCTAAACGACTTGGAACATACGGGTTGGACTTACAATGCATTACATCTGGAGTTGGAATTTGATTAACACTGACATACCATCTACGCGCCATATGCGGCAAAGCAATGAAGCTATGCTTGCTTACATATTTAGCATTCTGGACACGTATCTTAACTCAGAACATAACAAATTAGAACATATTTGAATGATACTAGTCATACAGAGTCTACATATCACAGGTTCTTAATCCGGCAACGCTCATGACTTAATTCCTTTACATTAGACCTTTTGATCATAGCTTAGAGTCAAGACCTGCCTCCAGTAAAGCACCCCTATTCCATAATGCGCCGCCGTCGATCTCTATGGCCGCGCCGTTGACATGCGAACCCGCCCGGCTCGCTAAATACACGACCACACCCGCGATATCCTCGGGCCTCCCCAGACGCCGGGCCGGATTGCCCGCGGCGTGCTTCTCGTAGCCGCCGGTCATGGCCAGCAGGCCGTTGGCCATCTTGGTGGGGAAGAAGCCGGGGCAGATGGAGTTGACGAGGATGTGGCGGGGGCCGAGCTCGACGGCCAGGTTGCGCCCGAGGTGGATGGCGGCGGCCTTGCTGGCGCTGTACCCGTACGTGGCCTGCTTGCCCAGGGTGCCGATGCCCAGGCCGGCCACGCTGGCCGTGATGATAACGCGCCCCGGGTCGTCGACCGTGGCTCTTTTCTCTAGCAGGGGCGCGAACTTCTGCACGCATAGGAACACCCCCTTTACGTTCAGGTCCATGACTTTCTGGAACGCGGCGTCCGGGTGCGTGTCGAAGGATTCCCCCCACGTTGCCCCCGCGTTCGCGAATAGGATGTCGACGACGTCGGTGTGCTTCTGCACTTGCGATACTAGAGACTCGACCCCGGAGAGCGTGCTGCTGTCGGCCGGCACGGAGATGGCGCGGGAGCCTTGGGGGAGGTTGGGGAGAGAGTTGAGTTGCGCGACGGCGGCATCGCAGGCTTTGGCTTTGCGCGAGGTTATGAATACTTTGGAGCACCCGGCTTGGAGGAAGCTATTACATTCCGGAAGGGGATTCGTTAGCTTGGAGATGCGTAATTCGAATAGACGGAACTCACGCCGATGCTGCATTCAGACCTAGACCTCTCGAGCCGCCCGTCACGACGGCGACCTTGCCCTTAAGGGAGAAGAGCGAAGGGAAGTCCTTGAGAGCCGTTTCGTCCGCCATGATGAATCTACTTGTACAATGGTATGAATTCTGGTATTTTGGCAAGAGGATGCTATTCAGAAACAAGGGAAGCTCTACTAAACACAAAATTAATTAAATACTTTACAAAGAAGCGTTGACCGAGGAGAGAGCTTGACCGGGGACGTTGCTAAGACGCGGGCTAGTTCGGTTTCCCCGGATTTGCGGGGACTTGCCGAGGTTCATTTCTTGTATAGGTAAATGGTGTTATTGTTAAGAGATCGACTCTCCTAAGTTAGTAGAGATTATTAAAACACGATAATTATTTCCAAGCTTGTTCGGTCATCGGATAGGCACTTCGAGGTGATATGAGAATATCTGTAGAAAGCTACGACTTCAATCAGTTGAGCTAGTCATAAGCATCTTCTACGGAATTATCCTCCTCAACTTCATCTTCCTCTCTATCTTCCCCACCGTAGTTCTCGTCATAACCACCATACTCTCCCGCGGCCCCCTCGACATTATCGAGATCACCGTCTATAATGCCGCTATCTAGGGAATGATCTGGCGAGACTACATCCTCGTCATTCCTTGGCGATTCGCCATTCCCATCAGGCATAACAGTCGAATCCATATTGCTGTCATCATTGCCCTGGGTTGATGGCGCCTCTATCGTGGCGGGTTCGTTAGCCTTCTGCTTGGTCTTCCGTGCCTGCGAACTCGTCCGGAGTATGTGCATTCTCGTGTCGACTTCACCTAGGGGGCGTAGAAAGGAATCGATGGTGAAGCCCGACACCTTATCGACCTTATCGGGGAATTGCCGGAGTTTCTCTTCGAGAAAGGAGTCGTACAGGTAGCCCAACTTCTGCGGACTATCGCTATTCGAGCCCATCCGCCCCTTCTTGATTGCAATCATCTTGACCTTCATGACTAGCTTAATCTTGGTCCACGTGCCTTTGTAATACCATCCAGAGTCGCTCACGTCGCACGTTGTCCTCAGAGGCGCCCGGTCGATGATGCTGAGCACGAATGGGTCCGTGATATCGCAGACCTGCCAGAACTTCCCGTCCGTGGAGTAATCCTTGCCGTTCCATAAGTGACTACTGCGATTCTCCCTCAACTGTTTTTTCCACTGACTCTTCCTGATGACCTCCCACGGCGTCTTCTTCGTGCCGACTATGTTGCTCTCTAACTTGAAGGCTAGAGTCTGGTAGCTCCGAAACTTAGGGTCGTCGCGCGGGTCAACGCCGTATTTGACGAAGGCATCTCGCCACGGCCCGCCCCTAAATTGATAGGCGATAAGCTGAAGGGCAATTTTGATAACCGAATCGGTGTAGTCAGTTGTCACACGATTGAGAATGGCACGGCGAGTCCATATGGGCCGTTCTTCCATCAATGCATTGAGCTGGTTCAAAAGCTCTTCCGGTACAGGCAGCTCTGGTTGTCGCTGGGGCTTATGAGGCACGGGGCGCTCGTTGTGATTGATAAAGTGGCCGTATGAGTGCATTTTCCTACCTTGGATGTTTACCAATTTCTTTTTTCCTACATCATCCCCTTCAACCTTAGTATTTGGGTTCTGTTCATAGTTGTAATTGAATCCAACAACTCTGTCTGTAAAGTGTGGCGGAGGTATTATCTCTTGGCCAGGGTCTGCCGCTACACCAGGAGTAAACCTGATATGCCGCAGCTTAGAGACTAGAGGATACATTAGCAAGCAGTGCTGTAGCTGACGGAACGGTTTGTAGGTTTTCTTTACCTTTCATTGGGAGTAGATTCTCTGCAGTCCTGGTTAAGAACGAGTTGTTGACGTTGGCGAACTGGAAGTCTCCCAAGCCTCGATATCTGTGAGTACTCTTGATACTTCCTACCGCTTCAGCCAAGTAATCGTCGACATTATCCTGCATCTTTCGAAGGATGGTCTTAGGCGCATCATGTCGGTTTATGGAGCCGACCTGACCAGTCCCGGAGGCGATGTCTAATCCATCTGCAGCATTAACATCACCAGTGAATGGCTCGTCGCTGCCACGCTTCCGTTTCCTACCTGTCCTCTTTGGGACGGATATCTTGAATAGAACACTGTTGGTAGCTGCGTGATGCGAAGCAATAGGCTTAGATGTAGGATTATCATGCCGTAACCATAAGGGGACTGAACTGGTCTCTGGCGCATCAAGTAGCTACGAATATGAATTAGTTTCAAACCTGCTGATTAATTCTACAACTGAGATAAGGACACCTACTTTCCGAAAGCCAGGATCCGGGCCAAATGTAGTGAGTCCCTTGTCAAGATCGAGCAGAACACTGGGATGCTCTATGGCGACTATTTTCCTTTCGGGGACGTCAAAGATTGGAGCGCCGGTCGGATCATTGGCGTAATCCCAACCGTCACGGTGGTATGGCTCCCCAGCTTCGTCGACTGTATTCGACTCCATTGCTAGCACCGTCTTGGTTGGATATATCAGGGTTATGCGATTTACGTTCGGGTTGGATGCAACGAGCACACTACACGGGAAAGCTTGTGGTGACGAGTTTCATACGTTAGCGCAGTATCGCACTCCCTCATTTAAGTAGTCAGTGTGGAACTGCGATATCTAATATATGTATTTGTCGTTCCTGAGTTTAAGGTGCTCAAGCGAAGTAAGTAGACGAAGAGGATGTACAGTGCGAGAAATAGAGCGGAATATCACGTGATGATGGCAGTTCAGCCTATGAATGAGAGCCAATTAAATACTTAGCAGGTGAAAGATGAGAATAACCCAGTAAGGGATAGAAAACATGCACTGTACGATAGGTTGGTTCATTGGGCCCACGCAATATAGCTGGCCAACATATATTCACGACATCATTCTCATTAAAATGGAATTGCCATCATGTATGGTCTATTCATTACCTAGTGTATATACAAAGGTGATACTTATGGAATGTACCTAGGTATCTTCTGGAAAAGGAGAGACATTCCTGCTTACTTGAATAATGGGTATACTAAAGACTATCTGCGGGAATATGAATATATGCAGATGATTGCGTCAAAGGATGCACCTAAAGTGCAGCAGCAGGGGCCTTAGCAGCTCACGAGACATCATCAGACCCCTCTGCCCCGCCATCTAATTTATGATTCGACGCGGCTCTGCGCCACTAAACCAGCACAAATCAATTATCTTGACAAACTCGGGCTCAACTACATGTACATGTACAGACCGCCGGCTGGTAACGACTGGGGACCTTGCACAAACAAGCTGCGAGTGCACAATGCACAATGCACAATGCACAATGCGCAACGCACAAGCGACTTATCGTTCAATTATCTCTTGTAGCTAGTTATGTACTTTTGGTATTAGCATCAAGAAAACTTCACGAGGGTTAAAACTACTCGAAATCAGTATCATATATTTATTTGTTTTCCTTTCTGTACTGAGGTACATATAACTCTAAGTGCTTGAAGATACATACCCAAATTCAATTAGACCCGTTGCCGGGGTACCCATTCCACGCAGCTTCCTGTTGTCTACCTAAGGTAGGTACGTATATGTACCTACATGTGCCGTCCCCTTGGCCCTGGAAGATCACCGGAGTCCCTAAAAGCAACCCACCCTACCTGTAAACTCCTTCTCCACCTTCCACAACGACAACCCAAACCTCAATGTAATGTTCATATCAGACCTGTCCACCATCCGACCATTCGTCTCTCGCTCTCAAGCTAAGAGGCTCAATTTTGAGCTATCTTGCATGAGCCGTCTCTAATTAATGCTTTTATCTGCAACGGCTACTATTCCTCCTACCTGTACCTGTGTTATGCGACAGCCGCAACCGCAACAACGACAACAACACTAACTGGAGCAACGCCTGCACCGCAACGTCTACATTTGCATCTGCATCCTTACGCCTTAAACCTTTTTGATTTCCTCCTCCCCCCAAAACAGAGGGTGAATTTGCAACATAATAATTCCGATTTTCGATCACGCACTTCTCAACCTCGATAACCGACCTACCCTTTTCGCTTCGAGGTCTCCCTGAACCGTTTTCCGCGACGCGTCTAGCAATAATTAACCCGACCTTTTCCTTCAATCTCCTATTATTGTCAATACCTTCAGGAGGCGTGAGAGTCGGGCGTCCCCACCCCGCCGTAATCCTGTAGGGCTGCGAACCTACAAAGATGAAGCGCTTCAGCCGTGCCGTATGTTCTGCCCTTAATCGAATTGGTCATCTCTATATCCATAGAACATGTTGCTAATCGATAAATATTCGATAGCTCTCGAGAGGCAAGGGCGACAGCAAGTCCTCCAAAAAGAATAAGGACTCCAAGGATGGTACCGCTTCACCTTCTTCGAGCGGTTCCCGAGAGACCCAATCGCCTGTATTAACTCCCACTTCATCTACGTCGACTCTCAACGACATCCGAAACAAGCCTCTACCCCCTAACAATGCTGGAACGCACGGCGGTGACCATAGTGGCCCTACTTTGCAAGGCCAATCTAGTCAAGCACCCGGTCAAGGTGGTCCCGATAGATTTAACACCATGGGACCTCAGCAGTCGCCAAACGGCGCTGCCACTCCTCGACATGGCGGTACCCTTCCGCCAACTGTGGTCATTAGCCCAAGTGCTCCAGTACGCCACCACTACCATTCCTAATCTTGGTACTTGTCAAGACGTCTGCTAATGTTTTGATTGCAGCACATCCCACCCCCTGGCGCTGCCGAGACCATGCCGCACGATCTTGCTCCGCCCAAGGCCGGTCAGAAGTCCTTGATGTTCGACCGCCTGCATCAGACACCGAAAGATGTCCCCGAAGGTCTCAAGACGCCCAGAAGACAGAACTCATCGCGTATCGACATCTCGACGCATCGAGAGCTTGAAAAGCTACCCGGCTTCCACGAAGTGCCGCCTAACAGACGACAGGAGCTTTTCATGCAGAAGATTGACCAGTGCAATGTCATCTTCGACTTCAACGATGCTAGTGCCGACATGAAGTCGAAGGAGATCAAGCGTCTAGCCCTGCACGAGCTACTTGATTACGTGGCCAACAATCGTCAAGTCATCACAGAACCGATGTACCCTCGAGTTGTGGAAATGTTTGCCAAGAACCTTTTCCGCCCGATTCCGCCGCCGATGAATCCTCAAGGGGAGGCATTTGATCCCGAGGAAGACGAGCCTGTTCTTGAAGTTGCTTGGCCCCATATTCAGGTCGTCTACGAATTCTTTTTGCGATTTATCGAAAGCCAAGACTTCAACACCAACATCGCCAAAGCTTATATTGACCACAGCTTTGTGCTTCAGCTCCTGGAACTTTTCGACTCGGAAGATCCACGCGAACGAGACTTCCTCAAGACTACCCTGCATCGCATCTATGGCAAATTCTTGAACCTTCGATCATTTATCAGACGTTCTATCAACAACGTCTTTTTCCAATTCACCTACGAGACCGAGAGATTCAATGGCGTTGCTGAGCTTCTTGAGATCTTAGGATCCATCATCAACGGCTTTGCCCTACCTCTCAAGGAAGAGCACAAGCTATTTCTGACCAGAGTGCTGCTACCTCTCCATAAAGTCAAGAGTCTCAGCATGTACCATCCCCAGCTCGCGTACTGCATTGTCCAGTTCCTCGAGAAAGACGCGTCTCTTACTGAGGAAGTCGTCCTTGGACTTCTTCGATATTGGCCCAAAGTCAACAGCACCAAGGAGGTTATGTACCTCAACGAGGTTGAAGACATTTTTGAGGTCATGGATCCCGCGGAATTTGCAAAGGTTCAGGAGCCCCTATTTCACCAGCTCGCGAAATCGGTTGCCAGTCCGCACTTCCAGGTAGCAGAGCGCGCCTTGTATTTCTGGAACAACGAGTATTTCTGTAATCTTGTCAGCGACAACGTCGAAATCATCCTGCCTATTATGTTTGCACCACTGTACGAGAATTCGAAGGGGCACTGGAATAGGTAAGGAAATCAAACTAAAGGGGAATATCAGTTCCTAGGGCTAATAAACCGGGCAGGACAATTCACGGAATGGTGTACAACGCGATGAAGCTCTTCATGGAGATCAACCCGCAGTTATTTGACGACTGCTCCCATGAGTACACCGAGCAGCAGAACAATGCTGCTGCGAGGGAAGCTCTTCGAGAGAGGAAGTGGGCCGCCATAACAGAACAGGCCAACAAGAGGAAGTCGAATGGCACCACAGGGAACGGCAACCCGGCACCGAAGCAACTTAGCATATTGCCGCGAGTCGAGGAGGCGGATTCCGTGACGGAGGATAACCAGAAGAGGTTGGACTCGCTTAAGCTGCAGGATGCTGACCGAGGTAACCGCCGTCCGAATGCCCACGAACGACAGAATTCAGTCGGCTCTGCAAGAAGCCAGCGATGATCTCCAGCCTGGCTTTCTCCTTTATGAGCCTTTCGGCGATAGGTGTTTGAACGGTGCTCAACTTTCCTAACGATAGACCTTGTGAGCAATGATGACCTGGTTTACACAAACCTTCCAAAAAACTGTTTCGATTCATATGACCATACATTTTCACTGCGCGTTGTTGTCAGCACTCATCGGACCGCAACTCTTTTGCCCCAATCTCCGTGGTCCTCGGAGTTGGGCTGGGGTCTTGTGTACGTAGGATATGGCCTACATCTCAATTGCAACGGATCGAGATCGACTTTGACTCGATGAAGTCATATGGCGGTTTAGCTCAACTCCCAGATGACGCCTAGACACGGTTAACCTCTAAAATATTTTCGTTTCCCGTACATACTTGACGACCTGGTGTGTCGTTCAAACTCGCAAACTGTCTAATGGCCTACGGAATCCTGCCAAGGGTCCGGCGTGTGTGCTCTCTTGAGATGCCGCCGGCTCTTGCTGGTTCACACCGACTTAAGGCCTAACAGAAGAGTAATATCAATGTCGCAAAAGAAAACGCATTTGGAGACGAAGAAAGGCGGTTTCATCTTGAGATGCGTGTCGACAAAGCCCCGGTGCTAGAAGATGGAAAAGGTGATCTGGAGAGCACGCGGCTCTCCTCGTTGAATGGGCTTTTGTCAATTGTCAGGACTGATGAGTCGAGAGCCGACTCTTTTGTGGCGGCGTCTGAGGAAGGAATAGGGCAACGAGATGACACGGCTTACTTTGCAAACGATAATGCAATCTTCATAGACCTCTGTTCACGGGCGTTTTCACAAGTCTTTTCTTCTTCTAATGACCTTTGAGCATTGCTAGTAGTTGACGAATGTGACGACGGTGATGAGCTTCAATTCCTGTGACCAAGGATCACCGACACATGTGGCATCGACGAGAAGTTGAACTGTGCTGTCAATGATGAGAATCGATGAGGGCGTGCTGTCTCCGACAAGATAAAGTATTATTACTACCGCATCACTCTGGCCTGTATTCTTATACTTATGTTTCTGCAGTCAAATAGTTTTTAGTTCTTTCATCGCCAGGAATATGACCTCGGCATTCAATGAGGAGTTGAGCTTTGATTCAGTCGCCTATTGATTATATTGTGCGGCTACTCGTCTATTTACGAGTAGCCCTTGAGGATTCCGTCTACGGACTACTCTTCTATGGCTCGATCTGTTACTATCTCGGCCACCTTAGGCACTGATATCGCAATGCCAGTCATGACCCAAGGCGAGTAACTGCGAATAGCGTGACAACGTAACCTACCTTAGTACAATGAAACTGTCTCCAAAAACAATGGGTAGGTACTACTGTAAATCCAGCGCTCCTATGTATAATCTCACTGAATTATCATATGCCTTAAATCATTTGCCTATACGGATGTTATTTGATCCATCGACTTATCTCATTTATTTGTTACAAACAAGGCTCGCATAGCTTGCTCTACTTGGTACAATATCTACAAAACCACCGTCTTTCTTTTCTTTTTCTTTGTCACTACTCCTCGACATACCCCAAAGCCTGGCCCATCCTAACCTTCTGGCCCTTCTCGACAGCCCAGACGAAGCCGCCCTTGGCAGCGGGGTTCCTGTCGGCGACGGGGGCCTCGAAGACGAGCACGATGGTGCTGCCGAGCTTGAACCCGCCCATCTCGTCGCCGCGGCGCAGGGCGTGGCCGCCGAGGACCGCGCTCGCGGCGCCGTACGTCGCCTCCGCGAAGCCGGCGTACGGCTCGCCGCGGGCGGCCGCTCCCTCGGCGGCGCGGTCGGCGGCGGTGTCGGTTAGTAGCGAGTTGGTGCGTAGTTCTTTGTCGAAGTTGATGGCAATGGAGCCGACGTTGGTGGCGCCGACGGGCACGAAACTGAAAAAGCCCCAGCGCCACCGGCCCAGCAGCACGACGCGCTCGTTGAGGGTGAAGAGGCCTGGTAGCGTGCGCTGCAGGTACGGCGACACTGAGTACAGCTCGCCGGCGAAGTGGCGCCGCCGCTCCACCACCCAGTTCGCCGGCGAGTGGAAGCGGTGGTAGTCGCCGGGCGCCAGGTATACCACGGCATAGTAGAGCGCCGTGCGGCTGTCCGGGGATAGGAGGTCGTACCAGGGTTTTTCTCCTAGCGCCAGGTCGGCGCGCACTTCGGAGACGGCGCCGGGGCTGGACGGCCGCGCGGCTTGGTCCTCGAGCTTCTTGCTTTCGTGGCCCTCCTCGGACCCGGAAAGGAGGTTAGGTAGCGTGTAGGAAATGCCGTTTACCCGCGCAAACTCCTCTTCTGATGAGACGACTTCCTCGCCGCCACGGGCCGGTGTCGGTTCGGGTGTTTGGTCGGGCGCTTCCGGTTTCTTGTCAGATATGCTAGATGTAGGCGTGTTCTTGCCTAATAACGCATCGATCGTGTATGTCATGCCCTTGACCTGCTCGATATCGTTGCCCTCGATTTTTCCGAATTGGAGTACACGTCCATCGGCAGGCGAAAGCAAAGCATTTGGATTAGCGTCCAGAGGTCGGACGCCGGGTTTAAGCGTCCGGTAGAAGAAGGCCGAGAGATTGGGATATACGTGGAGGTCTGGTTCGGAGACCTCGTCTAAGTTGACCCCAAATATGAGCGAGTACAGCTTGAAGCCGGGGATCCGGAGGTAATACGGGATGGTGATCTCGTTGAACTTGCCCCATAGCCTAGACATGGCTTTCAGGGGCAGCGTCGACATCACTTGAACTTGCCTGGAGAGCGGGTCAGTCACGCATGGCGTTGATAATGGGTGTTGTATTCATTGCATACCATGGGCCATCTGGCCGTATTCGTGCCCGCTTCCTGGGACGAAAGCCATCGCCTTCGGCAGCCTCTCTCTCAAGTCTTTCCTTCTCGCGGGCCTGTGTCTTGTAAAATTGTACTAGACCGAGAAATCCAATCCCCAAGCCTACAGGTATAGGATACCAGCGGATTTTCGTATCTCTTAAGGCAGTGCGCAACCTTGACCCGAAGCGCTCGTTATTCTGGTATTTCTGCGACGGTCGATGAAATGATTGTCTCGACGTAGCGACGAATTGTCTCGTAGACCGTCGTGTCGCGGCGGTATACGTCTGTTGGAGCATACATGACGATAGGGGCCGTTTCAATGCGGGCGAATGCCCTCGGACGGGCACTTTACATAGACTTGCCATTGACATACCCTATTTCCCCAGACTTCAGCAGCTTAGAATAGACTCATCTAAGTTTTGAAGAAAAGACACGCTAAGTAGATCTGGCTTTAGGTCAATGCATATAGAGACAATGACATTCGTCTGGTAGTAGACGAGAGTTCTGCCGGACTTAATTCAAGAATTGAAAATGTTCAAGGTCATGTCGAGGCAGTTAGTTTGCATGTACCAGACTCGAGGACCCTCAATGACGCAGGGCCGGGTGGAGCTGAAGAGCTATCCCTTTTCAGCTCAGTCGCGGGGCGGTGGCAGCTGGCAAATATTTAACTACATTTACGTACCAGGTACTTAGTACATACACCAACGCGCAACGTGGACGTTATCGTGTTGCGGCTACTAGGGGATCACCAAGGTACCTGCTAGAACCTAGATTAATTGTTATGTAAGCAAATGACATGACAGCTTGCATTGACACTTTCCCGTCCCGCGACGACGACCCGGGCAACAACATCTTTCTTTCCTCCTTCGCTTTTACTATTTTAACTTTCTTCAGTCCCTTCTAGGCCCATACTACCATTGATTTAATTAATTCTCATCAAACTCTCCTTATACCGTGATACAAGCGAGCAAACGCAAACATTAGGTACATATAAGCTACGTGTCTCTTTGCGGCAAATCGTGAAGTACTTGTCTATCTGCCTGACATGCTTTCCACCATCACTTAAGTCTCGAGCCTATATGTAGCTACAGGAATGCACAACCCTATTTAGCATTTGTTTCCCGCAGCCCTCCCGTCTTAAACTGCGCCTCTCAGAGGGTTTCTGCACCCTCCAAGCAGTTTTCATCGTAGCGGTTAATCACGATGGCGTCCGAACCAGCCGGCCAAGCAACCTCCGAAGCTGAAGCTGGAACTGCCTCGGCCACCTTCACATTACAGATCATATCGCCTTCTGTAGGCATACCGCAGCCGTTAGCACTCCAGGAACTGCCGACAGACATTACTGTCAAGCAGTTGAAAGAGCGGATTCGAAATGCCGTCAGTCTGAAGCCTACAGACCAGGCCCAGCGCCTTATCCACAGAGGCCGACTGTTGGCACGGGACAGCGAGACTATGACGGAAGTCTTCGGGCAGGAAACGGTATGAGTTATGCCATTATATAAGTGAGGCTATAGGTACTAGATTACTAATTCGCCTATGTGAAATAGCTTCGATCTACCGAACCCCAGACGCTGCACCTTGTCTTACGCGACTTTTCCGACGGCCAGACGACGTCTATGCCTACTCTTCATACCGCAAATCAGATTCCCGCTCCAAGTCAACCAGCAGGAGTTCAGGTTCCTCAGCACCAGCACCAACATCACCACCACCATCACCACTTCCAACCTCAAGCTCAAGTGCGAATCGGAGTCCCCCACCACCATGGCTACTCGTTCGGGTACCCTCATGGTCCTGTCCCTGGGCCGGCTCTTCCCGGTCAACAGATGAACTCTCCCGGTATTACACCGCAGCAGTATGCTCAGTACATGAGGGCCATGAATGCGCATGCAGGCACTCTCAATCAGAACCAACGAACGGCCATGCAGGGAGGGCAGGACATTCCTACTTCAAATGTGAGGGGAACGCCAGGAACGAGTACGCCAGGTAGAGCCGCTTCACCGTTCCAACCAGAAGCCTCACGCACCACCGTCCGTGAGAGTACCGGGCCCAATGGCAACTTGCAATGGCGCATTACTTTCAACGAGACTTTCTACAACCCGATGCAGCGGCCAGGGAGAACAGGATCGCCTCTCTCGACGACCGAGAATGCAAATTCTCGGACTCCACAAACGTGGTCTGTTCCAAATGGCGCCCAGCTATCTGGCAACGACGTGCAAAACATTATGCAAGCTGCGGATGCTAGTTCGGCCACAAGGGTCATGACAGATGCCATGCGCAGGAATGCTAGTAGCTCTTCCTTGGCAAATCTTGCAACTAGTCAAGCCCACCACCCTATCCCACCAGGAGTTACCACGCCAATGATCCCGTCTCGAGCAGGCAGTGCTACTGGCACCCCTGATCCGCTGAGAGCAGTTGGACAAACCAGAAGTCCACCCCTAAACCAACCCCAGACGCAATACTCTCAAGGCACACCGGAAGTGTACATTCTATCTTCTCCTAGTGGACCGCGCGCTCTGCTCCTCAACAGCAGCCTGGAAACATACTTCAGCCCTCCTATCCGAACTGTGAATCAGCCCGGCATGTCATTTACACCAAGACTGTTCCCACCAGGAATGATCCATTCCTACAACCCACAGTACATGGTACCGACAGCGACTACTCATCAGCCACACACCTCTCCACTTGGGCGAGGTCACGTACCCAACTCCCAAGCAAATACACCTCAACCACAACAGCAGGCTCAGCCCCAGCACGGCTTGCCTCACCCACCTCAAGCTCAGCCTCAAATAGGCCATGCCGTAGCACGCGCGGATAACCCGCAGGTGCAGGCGATCAGATTGGCTCAGCTATGGCCTCACATATGGATGGTCATTCGTTTGGGTCTGTTCATCTGGTGGTTTACATCACCAACCTCTAGTTGGTCTCGTTGGATTACCGTTATTTCCATTGCTATCACGCTGTTCCTCGTCAACACTGGACTTTTGAATCCACTCGTCGATCAATTTTGGGTTCCTTTTCGTCGACACCTTGAGAATCTTATACCTCTTGCCGACGGTCACCGCCGAGTCGCGCAGCCAGCCGCAAGGGGTGAGAATGGAGATAGTACCGCAGTCCCCGGGCAGCAAAATCAGGAGCCAAATCCTGCCGATGCGGCGGCCCGCTTGGTGCAGCGGCGCCGTAACGCTAACGCGAACTGGTTGATGGACCAGGCTAGGAGACTAGAGCGCGCCGGCATCCTCTTCCTTGCTAGTATCGCCCCAGGAGTTGCCGAGAGGCACATCGCGCAGATGGAAGCGGAGGTGCGTGCTGAGCGAAGACGGCAAGAGGCCGAGGCTGCTGCGGCTGCCGCGGCCGCTGCAGCTGAGCAGTCCGAAAGACCGGAGGGCATAGAACAAGGTGCCGAAGATGGTGAGCCAACTGCTGCCAACGGAGAATCAGGGCAACCGGAGCAGGTTGCACAAGATGAGGGCAACGAAAGACCACCCGCCGCAGAGGAGCCGCTCATTGTTGTTTAAACCTGCCATCGCACAAACTGTGACGCTGAGTGTGGTTACTACGATACTGAATTAGGTTAGGTGGTAATGAAGGGAAAGGGTTATGAAAAGAGTTACGTCTTAGGGGTGCGTAACCCACGAGAAGGAACATGTGTGCTTTGAGATGAAACACCGGTCAGAATGACAGGGCTTCGGGGCCCTCGTTGGGAGCTTTTGTACAGCAAAATGGTCGGAGTTCGCGCGTACCTTAGGTACCTAGGTACGAAGGAAGGATATGAATAAGGACTAACTACATGATGTGTGAAGAGACCTTAAGGACGGGCAGACCGTGACATGAGCAATCATACCAAATCAAAAAATCCTTTGGAACTATTCTTGAGTGCTGTTCTCTGTGCTTTGCCTGTGCGTACCTACTTAACGTTGTAGAAAGTGTGAGCTACCTTTACTACCCCTTTTGCTACTTCTTTCGTAGCTTTCCATGCACTCATTCTATATGAAGGATACGAACCTAGTCGTAATAGACAAATGTACTAGATACTCGAAGGTCTGGCCATGTTGATTCTACGGCTTAACAGGTCACTTAATAGGCGTAGTAAATTATCCTAGCCGTTCTCTATCAATCATTAATGGACACCCGATCGTGGCCTACTACAATCAAGCACGAACAGCTAGAAGATATTTAAGTCAATACTTCGTAGTTTATAACACTACTTTAACACTACTTGATGAGCGTGGGCATACACCCCTCCGTCTCCTCATTCGAACATATCTATGTACAACGTAGCCGACAAAAACTTCTACCCCAAAATCGGACATTTGTGCTCTTTACTCGTCCATGACAGCAGCGAACTTGTCCAGCATAGTCTGCTGGATGCCCTCATACTACAAGCAAGTCAGCACTCATTCACTTCCTACACTGTCACATTACAATTGCAAAGGGGGGCGGGAAAACGATAGCAGTACATACCTTCTTGGTAATAGCCTCTTCTCCGTCACTGGGCACCTCGAACTTGAGAGATCGGAGCTGGGCCTGGAGGTCACTGGTAGCCTCGCGGACCTTGGCCCAGCTCTGGCCCTGGGCGATGGCCTTCTGCGCCTCGTCGTGGAAGCCGACCATGAGCTTCATCATCCACTCCGTCTTCCAGATGGGGCAGAACTGGTCGTAGTCCGAATAGCCGTTCTGCTGGAGGAAGTCCTCCTTGAGGAGCGTCGCGATGTCTAGCGTGATCTTGTCCGGGTCCGACAGCGCCGACTTGCCCACTAGCTGCACCACCTGGTCCAGCTCCTCCGAGTCAGACAGTAGCTGCTTGATGCGGTCGCGCAGCCGCGGGAAGTCCGGGTAGTCCTTCTCGTACCACTTGTCCAGCGTGTTGGTGTACTTGCTGTACGAAACCGACGTGTTGATGGACGGGAAGTGCTTCCGCTGTGCGAGTCTCTTGTCGAGACCCCAGAACACTTGTACGATACCTAGCGTGGAACTTGTGACAGGATCCGAGAAATCACCACCGGGAGGACTGACAGCACCGACGATGCTGACGCTGCCCTCGCGTTCAGGTGAGCCGAGGCAGCTCGTCTTGCCTGCACGCTCGTAGAAACTGGCTAGCTTGGCACTGAGGTAGGCAGGGAAACCTTGATCAGCAGGCATCTCACCGAGACGACCGGAGATTTCACGAAGAGCTTCGGCCCATCGGGACGAAGAGTCAGCCATCATGGCCACGTTCATGCCCTGATCACGGAAGTACTCGGCAACAGTGATACCAGTGTAGATGGAAGCTTCTCGGGCGGCGACAGGCATGTTGGAGGTATTGGCGATCAGAGTGGTTCGCTTCATAATAGGCTCCTTGCGGCCCTCAACCTCGATGGACAGCTCGGGAAAATCCTTCAAGACCTCGGCCATCTCGTTACCGCGCTCACCGCAGTTATGAACGAGCATAGTGTTGCCCAGCAGGAACTGGTGATCGGTATCGTCGGCAAGGGTGATACCGTAGTACTGAGCGGCCTGCTGCTCCTTGATGTCGAAATATACAGGCTGAGCCTTGCGCTGAACGTGGGCGGGGATATCAAACTTCTTACGCTCCACAGAGCATCGGCTAAGAATAGACTCCAAAGCACCATTACCATCGCTGCCATCCATATAGACAACGTAGGCCGCGTTGTGGGAGACTCCGCTGACGACCGTGGCCTCCTCGACAGAAATAGACGCACGAACCCCTAGGGAGCGAGCGATCTTGACAATACCATTGCAGACATTGTGGTGGATGCTTTTGATCATAGCACTCGGCTCCTCGCGCTCAACGTAGCCATTCGAGTCGATGAGACCCGCCAGGAAGTGCTCACGAACTTCGAACGACTCAGAAACCAGGAAGTCAGGGATGGCCTTGGCGTGCTGTTCATCAGGTCCACGTACACCTACCTCGTTGACCATCTGCCAGAAAATATTGCCGGTCGTCAAGGGCTTGTATTTATCATTGTAAATATCAGCCTCAGCAAAGGTGGTAGAAGGGCGTAGTGAAATAACATTGTCGCCATGGCTGGTGAAATGCCCGCTAGGAGTCTTCGTGGCGTTGAACGGGATCTCCCCAAGAACACTGCGGTCCTGCCAAGAGCTACCCAAGTACTTGTGCTTCTTGTACTCACGGGTGTCAATCTCCAGGCCAAACAGCCTGCTGTACTTCCGGATCTGCTCCCCGATAGCGGTATTGCGGGGATGGATTGGAAAGGCGCACCGGCGGTAATCCCCATTGCCAACCCAGGAACCGAGGAGGTAAGCCATCTGGTGAGCGAAGGCTCCATTGAAGCCATAGTCGTCAAGCATCGATGCAAGACGTCCAGCCTCAAGATAGACAGGGTTAAACAGCTGTTGGGTAGCCTCGCGGACATGCGTATCAAGCAAGGATACATCGCAGGCCTGGATCGTCCACTCAAAGTCCTTAGTTGGGAGACTTTCCTTGAAGGCCTCGGCCCGGGTATTAGCGGCAACTTCGCCACCATGAGTCTCGTGGTCCCAGAATCTCGTGAAGAGTTTCACAAGGCGGACAGATCGCTCATGTTGTCCGGCTATGACCTGCGTGGTATGCCAGTCGAAGTAGGTGACCGACGTCTGCTTCTTTCCACGGACAGTATCGATCGTAGTACGAATATGCTGAGGTGTAACCATCACAAGCAAGTGAGAAGCATTGCAAGAGAAATAAACTTCTCTATCCGTCTCGTCCTGGTGCTGTGTCTTTTCCGAGATGAGGTACATCGTCTCGGTTCCTGAAGGCAGCCCAACGACGTTACGCGGAGCCCCGTCTTTTCCCATGACTTGGTCGCCAATGGTGATAGTCTCAACGGCCTGGGTCGTTCCATCGGCCATCATGACGGCTGTACCGGGAGCGAAACATCCCACGTACACGATGACGTCGCTGTTGGAAAATTTGGAGACGGATTGGGAAATGACAGTCTTGCCGCATCCGAAAGCGCCAGGAATAGCAACTGTGCCACCTTGCACACTTGGGAAAAGGGCGTCCAGGACTCGCTGGCCGACGATGAAGGGGCTGTTGGCGGCAAGCTTCTCGGTGGTCGGTCGCGGGACACGGACTGGCCAGGTGTGCATCATGCCATATTCAGTCTTTGTGCCGTTGAACTCGACCTCGAGGATCTTCTCGACAACGGTGTACTCGCCTTTGCCAGCGATTCTGGTGATGGTTCCCCTTGCCCTCGGCGGCAGCAGGACCTTGTGTACCTTGATAAAGGAGTTCTCGAAAACGGTTCCCCAGACATCACCGCCAGAAATATGATCGCCGACCTTCAAGGTAGGCGTAAACTCCCACTTCTTGGTTCGGTCGAGAGCGGGGGCTGCGATACCGCGGGGAATGTAGATGCTCTTGGCCTGCCGGGAGATAGTTTCGAGGGGCCGTTGGATTCCATCGTAGATATTGTTTAATAATCCGGGGCCGAGCTCGACCGAGAGAGGTTTACCAGTACGCTGGACAGGGTCGCCCACAGTTATACCAGCTATACTTCAGAATTAGTTGTGTTCTATGTATGGATAAGTTGGGGAGGCTTGAATTATAACGCACCAGTCTCCTCATAGACTTGAATGGTGGCTTGGTCGCCGTTAATTCGAATGACTTCACCGACTAGATTGTCGTGGCCGACTCGTACAAGCTCGTACATGGCAACTCCAATCATGTCCTCGGCCACCACGACGGGTCTATTATACAATGGTTGGTTAGTCTGGGGTATCTAAAGCTATACGTAGTTGCGATGCATGGTTGACGAACCCGGACACGGAATAGATCTTGCCTGGACGCACACACAGTTAGCTCAAGCAAATGGCAACCGAGGGTAAAACCAGAGCTTCATACCGCTATTAAGACCTTCTGAGTCGCCATTTGTGGCTTTCGTTGGCTATATGCACCAGAAGCGTTAGACATTTCAATCACAAATCAAGCTGGCTATCTTGTTGCAAGTTTTACTGTAGGTTGGAGGTAGGCAGATAGATTCGATGCAGCTTACCGGAGCCATGTTGGGAGTCTGTTTCGGGGTTGTAGACTGCTCTGCAGCTGGAGAGATAGATGAAACAGAGATTACAGGGGCGGGCGAAGGTGAAGCTGGAGGTGATGAGCCCGGTGTCGATGTAGAAGATGAAGTTGTAGGAGTAGCAAAGATGGCGGTTCTAGTGTTAGCGCCAGTAGTAGTAATGATAGCTGGTGGTAGCGCTGGACTGGGGGGCAGGGGTTGGTTGGAAGCTTCAGCTATGTGTAACGCTGTGGCTTTAGTGGGAAGGGCAGGTGACGCAGGTGACGCAGTCTGTGCAGGGCTGCCAGGACTCGCAGGTGTGCCCGGCCGACTTGGGCTTTGTCCGTGGTTTCCCCGTATCAGTTCCACTAGAGACGGCCGGGCCCGCAGCGTCGGTCGTGGATGGAGGCCGAGCATGCAAGACGTTAAGTACGGTAAACTGTCTGAGACAAGCCTCCTTTCTTGAAGTCGGCAACGGCAGGGCTTGAGCTTTTATCATAAACTCGCTGTACAGCTGAGGCCGTAGTTGCACACGTACGTTGCATTCGGGAGATGTTGATTACGGTGAGTTATAGCAGGTACTAAGGATTACCAAGCCAATGATAACACGTCGTAAGTACAGATACAAGGCACCAGCCTCTCTAATTCCCTCGCTTCTAGAACCTTTCCGTTTTAGCGATAGAGCATAGATAAAAGCATATTAAAAGTACCGGAGGTTATGAATACTCTTAGTTCATTGTAAACGTTTTTACCACTTACCTACAGATATCAATCGAAGGCGGTGCAATGCAACTAACGTTCTCACAATACTACAATTAGATGCATAATGAGGACTATAGAAGAATTCAAATACGACCGCCTCCTCTAGAATCAAATAGGGCTCAGAAAATGTACGCTTGCTCGCAAAGTGACCACTACTAATTGATATCCTATCACCAACATGCCATGGAAGCTTGCTTGGATACAGGAGTTTATCATCTAGACTTATGTCACATTACGAGTGCCTTAACATCGACAACGAGTTGCTCTCTACTCAGCCCATACTAACACAGGCGCCCCCTTACCCAGGTTAGACCGAGAGCCAACATGGAAAGACCCAGGAAGGTTGTGCAAAGAACGATTTAGAGTCTAGAACTGTAAATAGCAATGAATTGTACAAGCACTATAAATACCAGCTAGCACTTAGAGGCATTATGTATAGGTACGTTTCAGATACTCCTATTATGTTTATGCTTAGACTGCCGCGTATGACTTTTGCGTTAGAGCCGCGCCTCAGACAAGTTGTCTGGCTTGATCGTTTAATGTTCCAGGTACAGAGTGTTATTACATTCCAATAAATATCTTTTATTTAGACTTAGTGTGCTTTTATGTTTAGAGAAAGATGACGCTCAAACTATATCGACCTCGGCTATTTCTTACATGTATGAGTAATCATTTTCAAGCTTATGAGTCTACGGGTATTGATGAAATCTCTTCTCTAATAAGTATTGACTAGGTGGGCAGATGGAGTGATTTTTCTCTAAGCCGATCAAACAAGCTGCCATAAGATAAGTACGGGTATGTGCTATTTGGACATCCATCTATTAACAGTCATACGTTTGATAATTCCTTCACAGCCTAGCCTTATGTGATGTTTATGCTTATCCATATGGTAGAAAGCTCAAAGCTCCAACTTGTTTTTTTAATTTTTTTAGCAATCATTTAGTGGTATACTTGTCGGTAAGTAAAGTACAGAAGAGCTATCAGGGACTGGCATTTCAAGACATATCAGAGCACACGGCCCCTATTCTCGCTTTCGTATCTATCCTCTGTCTTCCTACAGTGCTGTTGTTTCATGTGCCCAAGTTTCATCACATATGTAGCAAGGAAACTACCATGCAAAGTATGTGCTCTCAGCATAGGTATATATACATTTAACCAATTTCCCTCGTTCCTCGTGGACGCCTTTCCTATTTTATTGAACTTTCCTTTTAATTACACGGGACCTACCTCCAGGACCCCCTACCCGTCTTCGAAGATTCAATGATGGCTTTGGGCTGTAAATGAACAATTTGAACAATACCAGCTGCGCCAAGAGTACGCACCAGAGGAAGAAAATAGATATTCACCTCCTCTACGTCCACACATTTATCACAATCTTCTTCATACACGCCTCACCTACTGCAGCATCGTTCTTGATAGGTCCAAAAGATCAGCGCGTCTCATTAGGGAGAAAGTATGATCTAGAGTAGCTAATATACCGGTAGGTAGCTGGATGAGTTGTCCTCCGCAACTTTAATAGGAAAAACATGTAATATTTGTATCAAATGCGGCGGCATGAAACGCTAGGTGAGCTTGATGGACATTCACCGGATTGGTCGTGCTAAGAGGGCTGATGATACTGTACTAACCAGCAAGAATAGAAATCGTGGGAGAAGATACGGGACCTACGAGAAGCGGACATGTGCCCGAGATGTGCCGTGCAATAAGGGGCTGGGGAGGGGATCGAAATCACTAAGCAGAAGAACACAAGCGCCCAAAAACAAGAACTAGCTAAGTGGAAGTTATTGTTTTACGCATGCTAACCTGTAATGGGTCTATCGCTTATGAAAGTGTTCGTTTGTATTACTGTGTAATTGATTATTCCCTACTCCATAGAAATGCAGACAGTGATGCGACTCCCCGGTTGCGACTATGTATGCAGCACCCCTTTCTCAAGCAGTATCCCGTTGAAAGCCATGAGGATATCCTCGTCCACAGCCAGGCTCCCCAATGTATCACGTACAACCGACCCTCCACACTCCTCCTCGTCACGCCCCGCTCTATGTCCCTTCCTCCTCTCCTCAAGAAGATCTAGTCTCAAGCCGGGCGGCGTGCAGTTATCCTGGGCTCTCGCAGCTCTGAGTTTACATATCTCAGCATCCCTACACTCTCCCTCGCAGGTTCCCACCGCCCATCCCCGCCGCCTTCTCGCATAGTACTCCTCGAAAGCCGTTGAGTTGTTCTCGAGAGCCTCAGTTACGTTGTGCCAGAACCCGGGTGTGAGTTCATAACCGCCTCCTTCCTCTGTTCCTACCAACGGTCCGTATGACTCCTTCGCTGAGTAGTACTTAGTCCACTTTGGCCCTTCCGCCGAGTTAAAGGAGGGATCACTCGTGTTTGCGATGTAAGTAGTGGCGTCGAGCACACTGAAGGTCACTGGGTCGACTGTGTAGACGCGGAACGCCGGGTGCCCCGAGGTCGGTGTCATCGACGGCGCGATGTACGACATCGCTAGCGCGTTCGTGTGCGATCTATTCTCATAGTCTCTATAGGAAAGCTCGAATTCGTCGAAATGCGTGTGTCCTGTTTTTCTCGTAAGTATGTGCCCACCACGTAATGCTAGATGAAAGTATGGAAAAGGACCTCGTGAACATACCGAAGAACATAGCCGCAATGGTAGCCGAGTACCGGTTCACGATTTGATCAAAGTAGTTCGAGCCGTCGTGAAAAGCGTCGTGGCTACCCATCGGCATATGTCCGATAATATACACGCGCTCACCCGTCTTCTCAGCGGCGTCAAGCTCGGAGACCAACCAGGCCAACTGCCCACTGGGATCAGCCTCCATCGGCTCTTCATAGAGCCAGTAGTTATGGCCGTAATACATATTCGTGTTGAGAGAGATGACCCGGAGGTTACCAACACCGCCGGGATACTTTACAGAGTAAGCGCCGAATTCCTTCGTCGTAGCGGCGGCTCGAGTACCGATCCACGGCGACCACGACGAAGATAGAACATCGTATAGCCATTGCGAACCGTTACCGACGGCCGGGGGCGGGAATGAGTTCGACGGCGACGCTTCGTGGTTGCCCGCGGTGCCGTACACGAGCATTCGCGCCCTGGACATGCGGGCGTATGTGTCCTCAATGTCGAACTTGTTGCGCGCCTGGGTCGTATCCCAGACCGCGTGGTCGACGATATCGCCCGTGAACATGCTGAACGCTGCGTCGGGAACGATCTGCCTGATAGCTGCAAACATGCTCTCTTCTAAGCTGACCGGCGCATCGCAGGCGTGCTCGCCGTGCAGCCCGGCTGGAAAGTTGTTGTTGCCGGGCTTGTCGACATCAGTGTATTCTCTATCAAGGTTTTAGTGGAATACTCGTCTTATACTCCTGGTTGCTCCAGGAGTAGAACCTCAGTATCTAATACTGGATATAGGTATAACACTAAGAGCACGCGCAGAATAACACAGGGCCTCACCTTACCTGCAGCAGATAGGTTTCGAGCAATTCGCATTAGCACCAACGACGTAAAGCGGATCGATATGAATATCAGAGAAATGCACCACGCGCAACGGCTCCAATCCGCTGGGAGGCGGTCGGTTGGTCCCCGGTCCAGGCGACGGGAACGAGACATTGCGCGGTATGACCTCGGGGTGCGAGCAGAGCCCCATGAAGGCGACGCAGGCCAGCCGCGAAGTCCTGGAGCCGATGGCCATCTCGCGCAGACCGCGGGCGACGATAGGACCCTCGAGGGCTATGGTACCCTCGCAGACATCGGCGTCTTGGACCTGAGCATGGGAGTTAGCGGTCCGAAGTCTGATACTACAGTGTAAAAAAGGGGTAGGGGGTATGTACGCCGGACCGTTTACATAGCTCCGTCATGATGTCTATGAAGAAGTCGTCGCCTCTCGAAGCGACGAGTTTAAGTTGTAGTAGAAATGCCTTTATTAGAGATTAGTATCAACTACATCTGCCTTTCTGCCTCTACATCTCAAACTCTCACCTCGCAAGCAGCGCAAGCTATAGGACTCTGCGCATCCTGCCTGATAGCAGCGGTTATGATGCCAAGACTCGACGCGGCCGATGGCTCCTTGGCCGTTCCTGGAGTCAATACTTTCTGAAAGTCATCGCCGAAGCCAAGGTGTCCCGCAATACCCCGTCCGATTGCTACGGTTGCTATGATGAACGAGAGAGTCCGCATCTCAACTTCGTCTTAGCTCTGCCTACGATGCAGAGGCCTGTAAGTGCTATGCATGTATGTGTAGAGAACCAATAGACATGGCCTTATAGAGTGTTAACAAAACTGAGGCAATTGTATCACTCAGTATATACTTACAAGTACTCGAGTCATCGCATATTATGTACTATGTAAATGATGGTCGAGAAGGATTGCCAAGTGTAACCTGGTGTTCACTGTTGTTAGTGGTGACTCTGTCAGCCCTAACAAGTCGATTGCGTATTGGAACCATGGCGGCCCAATAGGAGCAGAGAGCTAGCGGACATGTTCAAAGCCTGGGCGCCACTGGAGGTCACCGGATCTTTTCTAGCCTGCAGTAATAACGTAAGTTGGTGCCTATAAGTTACCTAGATACGTACCCTCAGGTAGATAGACGGTTCATGCAGGTAGGTATGACATAATGAAAGAAATCCAGATCTGTGGGATATGCAGGGTTCTCACTAGCCTCTTGGAAGCTTGAGCCGTAACACGTTCCAATGGATCGTGGTAAGGCGGGAGAGATTCCGAGTTGGCTTTGTTAGGTAAGGGATTCTTTGTGTTCGGCTACTAAACTCCAGGCTTCAGTTAGTCTTCCCAGGTTCGTGAGAGCGGATGTAACCTCTTGTCAGTCTCGTACTAGGATAGGCTGGATACTGGAGGTAGCACGTATGTAAGCCAATTTACTCACTTTACACAACTTTTAGTTGATCTCAATTACTAATTACAAGCAAGGGGGAGTATCTCGGGGAATGTCTGATAACATTCCCCATAACAACTAGTGAGATGCATGAACGCCCGCTTTTTCATGCAACCAATTATACCAACTGCCCGTTCCGTAGATCCAGGTAGCCGGGAGCAAACTATTTGCTCTTTTGTCCCCCATCTCCACGCAGTAGCGCACGCCACGATACACTCCCTCCAACCTGTTATGCTCCGTCGGTCCGCCGCCGAAAAACGCCGAGAAAGCCAGATGGGAATTACGCCAAAAGGGGGGAAATTTTTTTTTTTCCAACCACAGACTGCCAACCCGGGCCCCGACATGCTGCCAATGCCAATGCTAACCGCTCGGTCTAATGAGCCGTAATTTTTGCGTGAGAGAGGAAAAGGATCATGTCGTCCCGTCGTGATTTCGTAGTCGTTGGTTACCTGCATCTCATCCCACCACTCCGTGTCATGTTCGACTAATATCGTACATGGCGTTGCTTCCCCCGCTACACCTAATCTTTGGAGAGTAGGGGTTTCAACACCTCAAGTGCTCTCATGGACTGTTGGCTCGAAAGAATAACTGCACCAGCGCGGGCCGTCGAAAGATATGACAGCTCGCTGCTGACACCGGTCTCTTCCATACCCATCTCCGTAATGAGCCGTCCCGCGACGCCGGAGACAATGCCTGTTGCCTCCAGGGGTAGATTCACAAGGTCGAGGAAAATGGGGACGAGGTCGCCTTCCGTATCACCGACAAGAGAGTCCCCGAAAACCCCGAGGTATTCTTTATCTAGTAGCAACGATGGTGGGTCTTCCTGAGCTAGGGTAATCGAAAGGAATCTGGGTTGCTTGGCTAGAACAGAGATGAGACTTGTATATAACTTCGTATCAACGTTGTCCAGCCAGCTCCTTCGATGCCCGTTCTCGGACGGATGTCTGCTCAACGTTGGACGGCGGCCATAATCGACTAGCTGTGACGGATCCCTGCCGGAACATTGTACCAGGCTCAGATAAGGCTTGATATATGGCACGACATTCCGCTTTTTTAGCAACTCGAATGTCCGTACTTGCAACTCTGCTACGTTAGTCGGTGGGGGCGTCGAAGGAGGCTCGCTGCTCTGACTCTTGCCACGAACATGAGACATGGCGCTGGGCGATACGTAGGCTGACTCGTCCTTATCAAACTCGAAGTTTCGGGCGAGAAGTACTTGTACAACCGTTTGCCGATCTTTGCTGGGGACTAGAATGAAGTCCGAGTAGTAGGTGGTGATGAAGAAGATGGGCACGCCTGCCAATGCAAGAGGTGAGGTCAAGTCCATAACTCGACTCCCTGCATCCATTCCAGCACTTATTACCGAGAGAATCAGATACGAATCCTTCGATATGGTGACCGTCTTCGCGATATTTGAGGGAAGGCGCTTGATGACTGGCTCGAAGACATTCCTTGCCCAGCTGCTATGACATACCACCGAACATTCAACAGGCGTTATGCTTATGTTGAGGAAGCCATGCTTATTATCGATGCTGATACCTTCGGCCTCATTGGCGAGAGTATCATCGCCGCCTTGAGGAAGAAGGACCTGCAGTATGGGCTGAAGGAAGCTCGGGTACAAATTCAAGGGAATGTGTATT
This sequence comes from Hypoxylon crocopeplum, assembly GCA_022578875.1. Classification (NCBI taxonomy): domain Eukaryota; kingdom Fungi; phylum Ascomycota; class Sordariomycetes; order Xylariales; family Hypoxylaceae; genus Hypoxylon; species Hypoxylon crocopeplum. Next base: position 161,748 of record MU399613.1, on the reverse strand, counting down.
AGGCGAAACGTCCCATCCTAGAGTCATACGAGTCAGCATATTGACTAGCCTTCCGCGACTTTTCTGTCGCGTGCATCGCAGGTTGTACCAGAATATGCGCAATAAGTCTTCCTTGATTTGGGTTACACACGGCCATGCTTCGTAACTCAACTTTCAAGACAATTGTGACAGCTACTGTTGCAGTCGCAACGAAGGGCTCGGTGTGATGGATTCCAGGTAATTTCTAGATACGAAGTAAGAGAGAACTTACGAGAAATGATATCTGAGCATTCATTATGCCAATGTCGTATCAGTGATGCCGTATATCACTACTCCTAGCGAGAGCATTCGACCCCCGAAGATCGGGGACGGAGGGACCCCTAAAATGCACGGACAGAGTTGCGCCCTATCACGGAGACCTGGGTTGAGTTGTGATTGGTGAAATCGTCTTTTCGGCCTGAGTTACTGGTTCTCTTGGCTAGGCTCTAACAAAGATACTTGTGATAATGGCGAGAGAACAACAAAGAAAGTGTAAATAGGATGATAGAGAATTCAAAAAAATAAACAATTAAATCAACAATGCCGACAGAAAGCCTCCAGCCCTAAGTAGGCGCAAAAGATAAAAGAAAAATTCGGCTTGCGTCGAAGAGATAGTGACCACGATAGGGCTGTCAGTCGGACACACTATAAACACTAGACCTCGGAGAGGACACTAGCTCTGGGTTTGTCCGTTGATAGAAAAAATAGAAGTCCTCTACGGGCTTCTTAACGCCTCGATTCCGTCTCAAAGTCTAGATAGCGTGACATGGCACCACTTGATAGCGGGCGTCCCACAGGGATCGGCGCCGCGATGGCGTCGAGGATGAGGACAAGGACCAGGACCAGGACCGGTAGGTAAGGTAGATGCGTCGTGCCGTAGCCGCTCGTTTATCGCCGCGGATGCAAGTTGATGCAGCTGCAAACAGCCCAAAGCAGATCTCTGTAGGTAAGGGGTCGAGATGTGACTCTCTCGACGGCCCAGGAACACCGAGAGAGGGGGTTGGATATCACATATGTAACAGACCGACATGGACCGGTGAATGCGAGTGGGCGCCAAACCTTATTTATGTGCTTTGCAGGATGGTGTACTCTAGCAGAGCTATGTACGTACATGTAGGTAGAGGTAAGGTAGCTTCGTGGACCTGGCTGATGTTCCTGGGCTCGAGCTAGCCATAGCCAACCCATATGCGCGTATGCACGCCATCTGCCCTAAATGGGTAACCCGCTAAGGTGCAGAGGGGTGCAGAGGGGTGCAGAGGGGGTGCAGAAGGGGGCCGAGCATTATATGCAGCCACTCTTCGACATATCATCTACATACCTAGGTACTGCGCCGGACTGCATCAGCTCCTCGAGCGCGTGGTCGAGGTCGGGGAACGAGCTAGGTGGATTTGGGAGAACCTTGCAGGAATACTCTTTATACCAGTGCTACTTTGCAACGCTGGTTACAGTAGCGTGGGGGGTTTTTGGGGCTTGGATTACCGGGAGATGTATCCTGCTTGGCTTGCCTGCAAGGAGTCGATACCCTTCTGCATGATGATGTCTGCCCGAGAGGGGTGAGCTGTGCTTCCCATTCAACCAGCTTATACCTAGGTAAGTTCTGGAGGAGGGGAGCAATCTACTACTGCAGACGAGCTGGACGGAGACGGGTAACACAACAGATGTGATCGACCTGGTATGTAGACGATGGAGATGCTATGCAGGTGAGTGCATTATCTGAGCTGCGACTCTAGAGGATAGGATGGAGACCAGATAATGAGTCGTAGGACATATGTAATAAGCTAGGCCGTACGGGCGTTGAAGAATGGGCGTCCATTGGTACCTGAGGTTGGGGAGATTCACCAGTAGACGCATGTGTTGTCGGTGCAGCCGTTCGGATTCTGGACGAGATGCTGGGGATGGGTAACTCTTGGTGACCCTTAGTGACCACCCTTGGAACCCCTTACCTGCCCCGCATTTTCCTATCTTGAGCTGCCCGCCTAGTCTTGTTGATCTTGTCACCGTTGTCGTATCCACTACATGTAACATGGGAACGCCCATATGTATGTCTAAGGTTGGCGTGACGAAGCTGTGGTTGTAAGTGTGAGGTTGACATATTTTGTGTCACTGGACACTACGATGACGATAACTTGCGTGATATGATGATGTCGAATATTCGATAGCCGTAAATGGATCATTCAATTAGCATCACTCCCGTTCCTCCCTCGAATCACTGGTTCGATCCGAGTCTGGGGTTCTCGAAATCAGAGCCGAGTGTAACCATGTCTTCCGTGCAATTTACGACCCATGATATCCGTTCGTGAAAACCCCACGAAGTACCACTCATCCCGCTATATCCACCCAGAGGTCCTACGGTTACTGCGCCATACAGGATCGATCGCAAGATATCGTGCTTACGATGGCGCCAGTCAGTCGTCAGAGCCGGGATCAGATTACTTTCGGCTCACGGGGATTCCCGCCTTCGCGGCAGGCAATCCGAATAGAAGTTATCGACCCAACAGGACCCTATCCACCACTGTCGTCATGAATGATGAACGCTAGATTGCATTGAAACATATACAGCTCAATTGTCAGACGCCACCAACTGTCTTGGCTTGAAAAGTTCCTTTCTAGGACAGCCACCTCTCTCCTTGGCGGAAAACTACCATCTCTAACCGATGATGACAGCTACCTTGGAGATGGGGCATTCGGTACAATTAATTGCGTCGACGACAGTCTGCAGGCACGCGTGGGGTTATTGTAGCATTAGGCCGTCATAGAGAACCGGGGTCTCCAACTAGTAAGCTTGTGTTCGGCTTGCTGTTGACGGCTTGAGGCGAGTTGAGCTACCTAGATGTTCCTTCGTGAAGCCAAGGTGAGAGTTCGATTGAGATTTCTCGGTACGATACATTCGTTCATGTTGCTCTGCGTCGAGACAAACTTCTAATGCCTGAGACCGGCTTGACTGATTGACGCATTCTGTACTGTGAATAGGCAACTTTGCCGCGGCCCACCGATGCAGGTTCATGCATGACATAGGCTCTAATCTCAAATGTGTGCCCAATTATCATCTCGGTTTGCTCGGTTACCGCGAAAGGCGACCTCCAAACAACCCAGATGACAAGCCTTGCGGGGCCGACAACAGACAACTGGTTCAGTTAACGCGGGATCTGCGAGACCCCAGATTCTGACGACAATTGAACATGATTTGATCGTCAGAATCTTTATATTGCCGCGGCTCGGTGAAGACCGATGTCGATTCAGGGGGCAGGGCTTTTGACACCTACAACAACCAGGTTTCGAGGACTCTGGCAGTAGTCAAATACTGTCTCTACCCAGCAGTCTTGTACGAGGCCGGAGTGCTGCCGGAGGAATAGCCACCTGTCGGTCACAATTAGGGATTCGGTGACGATGGCGCTGAAAGCCATCAGACTCCAAATAGCACTCAGCTCCCGCTTGCGCGGGCCATAGGACTCTTCGTATCTTGCAATCTCCTCGTCTGTGATGTTGATCATTCTCTCTCTAATTATGTCGCAGTACTCGTGATACTCGGAATTAGTAGTTAGCTTCGTAATCGCTCCTCTTACGTATGATCCGAGCGATTTATAGCATGATTTCCGGAGAGAGCCGATGATCACGGGGTTGGTGCTCACGTTGAACGGACTCTGAGAGGGACTGTTACCATCCCCAGGATTGACGTCGTGATGGACTTTAGTGATGACGCCCCTGTCGAGAAACATCTTTTGCAGGACGGCACGATAGAAGTGTCTAGTGAAGAAGGCGTCGCTCTCGGCTTCAGTCCAGTTTTGTGGGGCCTGACACGCCATCATCCTAGCCGTGATATTGAGCCGTACTCCAACGTCCCTGTAGCTGCAGAGACGATCACTCATCGGAAATCCTTGTGGGTCGCGTCTTTCGGATTCCCTGACTATGCGACCATTGAGAGCCTGGAGACTTGGCCTCATATACGGGTGCTTGTACGTGGGGGGACCTAACTTCTCTGTCATGAGGTTATAGCAGCAGCCAACGATGGCAATGGCTTGGACCCGTGGGTTGAGGATTAACGATCGTATGCCGTGGTGCGACAAGTTTCCACATGAATGAATGGAAATAGCCATTAGACTGGGGTCGCCTCGTCCTTTCTCCTCGGCAATGGGGTCTTGTTCAAGCTGGCTGATAACATCCGTCAGATCCCCCGACTCTAGCCTCCCTTCAACGTAGCGTATGAAGCCCTTGCCATCTTCCGGGTTGTAGATAGCCTCAACCTCCCTTCGAGGTCTGAAATCAGGGACATAATTGTTCGAGGCCGTCTCCAATCGACCTTCGGGGACCAGACCATTGAGTTTCTGTATCCACAGCTTTTTGTTCCGTATGATCTTGGGCTTCTCAGAAAGACCTGCGTGCATGTCAAGTTCTTTAGCACCAACGATATTGTGCTCCCTCCCCTCCACGGCTACAATCTGCTTGTTGTAAGGAGAACTTGCTAAAGCCCTTCCTAGGTAGTTCTGGCCACTTCCGAAATCCACAAAATGGGTGATATCTTTGCGGTATTCTGTGGCAATGTCCTTGGCAAGCGCGTCAACATAGTTCGCGAAGTTGCTCACTTCGTGAATCTTCTTTGGCTTCATTCCAACCGATACCATATGTGTCAGCTTAGGAGGCTTCTTCTTCGGCGAGAATTCGCGTGCTAGGGAGAATCTCCTTATGTCCCTGATATATTTGACTAAACTCTCTGGTGGCTGCGGATCTAGAGTGGCGGCTAGATCGTCTCTCATAAGAAGATCTAAGAACTTCATCGGGCCACATTGTAGGATATACGGTTGCCAATCATGTGGTATTACCGTGTGAAAGAGCCCTGGCTCGGTGGTGAAGAAATCCAATATGTGTACACCTCCGCATAGTATTTGGAAGGTGTCTGATGTGGTCGCAAACTCGAGGAGTTCTTCCACATATGCTTCGGTACTATCCCAGCAATCTGGATACGGTAAAGGTTTGGTTGGCCTCATTTTGGCTACCCTACGTATTCATGAACAAGTGAACGAGTGAACGGAAAAAATAATGACAAGACTTGAAGATGTGAATTTTAGATAACAAGATAAGTTTCGTATCTTTTAATTTCTTATACCGGCTGGCCGTTATTGCATCCCAATTGGCAAAAAAATTTGAGCTACGTTTTAACGACTCGACTACAGTTGCCTGGCAGCTGTCAAGAATTTCCCGATCCAAAAAAGTGACACCACGTCATTCGTCTGAGCCTCGTCAGTCGCAAACCCCTTTACACTAAAAGCTGACTTACACATTTCCAACTTCCAAACTGATTGGCACCTTTTATCGGAGGAATCCCTACTACAAAGCGCAGATGTAGCCGGTAGATGCATCGGCGCATCTTGAAGCCACCAGGATGATGTCCTCAACGAACGAGGAGGACCCCTTCCTCCAAGTCCAACAGTACGCGAGCTCCGATCCGTTCATTTCGGAACAGTATATAATATGTATACCTATGTACCATCGCTAACAAACTGACCATCTAGAGATGTCCTCTCGCAAATGCAGACCGTGCGACCGCTCTTCGCCTCGTACCTGCGCATCCGCAGCCTAACGACTTCGGAAACTTCTCCCGAGCTCGCCTCTGCGCGATCGGACCTCGAACACGCCCTAGCCACGCTGGCCGAGGACCTCGCCGACCTCGTCGAGTCTGTCCAGGCCGCCGAGTCCGACCCGGCGCGGTATGGGCTGTCTGCCTTCGAAGTGACACGGCGCAAGCGGCTCGTGCAGGAAGTCGGTGGTGAGGTTGAGGACATGCGGGAGGAGCTAAGCAAGGCCGCGACGACAGGCACCAGCGTGACGTCCGATTCGAAGAACCCATCTGCCGCAGCTCGCGCCGCTAAAGCCGCGGCCTCCGGCGACCTGCCCCCCCCGAGCGCGTTTGCGATTGACGAGGGAGGAGAGGGCAGCGATGATAACTACGCTGAGTTCGAGCACCAGCAGCAGCTGCAGTTGATGAACGACCAGGACGAGCAGCTGGACGGCGTGTTTGTGACGGTGGGTAATCTCAGGAGGCAGGCCGACGACATGGGCCGGGAGCTCGAGGAGCAGGTCGAGATGCTCGAGACCGTCGACACCCTCGCAGACCGCGTCGGCGGACGCCTACAAACCGGCATGCAGAAGCTAGGACATATCATGCGGAAGAACGAAGATAGATACAGCAGCTGTTGCATCGCGATGCTCATCATGGTTTTGGTTATTTTGTTGGTATTACTACTGGTGTTATAGGTGTTTTAGGCACAGCACAGGCACAGGCGAGGCTCTTGATACGTTTGGTTTTGGATGGATGTAGTTCCAGAGAAATATCCTTCCTATAGCCGCATGCTGGGTATATTCAAAGGCGCTGGAAGCAGCGCCTCTTTAAACCACTTTCGACGCCTTCTTATGCAAGTTTACTTTAAGCACCAATTCCCCAACGCCGAAGGAAAACCTCTCCTGTCTTTTATACCAACACCAGATCATTCATTTCTGACTAGTGTACAAGTTGCTCATAGCTCGAGCCCTATATCTCTCTTCACCATCTGTGCCAGGACGTTCAAGGCTGAAACGCCTGGCGTCTTCTCCGCTACTTTGCCGGGGAATTCCACCAACGCCTTCCTTAACGCTGCTATTGCTGCGTTTCCGTAGAACTGAATGAACTTTTCCTCGCTCGTCTCGATCATAGCTCTGAGTACTATGCATTGCGTGTTCGAGATTTCAGCGGGTGATGTGTTCACAATCTTCGCCATAGCTGTCCAGTAATTGGTCGGAGGCCACGGATTCGCGTTCTTCGAGTTGGCAAAATTCCTTAGAGAAATTGCCGCGTAACCTGCCCCCAACCCCTTCATCCACTCGATGTGCTGTCGCTCGGGGGCCCATGTCCCGTTGACCCTTTTCCAGCCTAGGCGTAAGCGGCCTTGTTCTGTCTTCTCGCTCCCATGATAGCCGAAGAGGACAGGACAGACTATTCGAAACTTTGCTATTAAGATGTCGATTAGCGACTTGCCCCGCCATAAGTAGAGATCCCTGGAGAAGACCATGGCTACTACGACTCCAATGGGATCTGCGGTCTTGGGTTGTGCTCCACATTCATTCATGAACTGATTGATCACAGCTTTCGAGAAGTGATTCAGGAGGTAGAGGAAGAGGGAGGGGAGCTGCGGTCCGTTGTGTAAGGCGCCCTCCACTGGATCTCTCTTGTCCGTGAGAAAATTGGAAGGGTCAACCAGAGGACTCGGGACGGCACCACTAAGGGATTCATCGAGAAGCGCTTGAATGGCTGCGATCTATTACCGCATTAGTTAGGATCTTGCAGAGTTGGGGAGGAGAGACATACTTGATTCCTATTGCCGCCCTTTTCGCCCACTAGCTGGCCCATGTTCTTTCTCAATTCTCGCCGCATATCGCCCATGCGCTGTTTCAGAGGCGGCGACATCTTAGACTGCTGTATAAGGGACGCACGCAGCTTCTTTAGGTTCCCGTGGATTTCGATGTATCGATCAACGTTGGCAGCGAGAGAAGGTTTGGCAGGGATAGAAGCGGCCAATCCATTTGTCTGGGGGGCTACCGGTTTCGACGGTAGCGAGAATGGAGATGGCGCGGTAGGTGGCGATCCTTGGGGCGTTGTGTGCGGCTGTCCAAATGGGTTTAATGGCGATGACTCTGACTTGACGCCGTTGGCACCATTCACTTGCCCAAAGGGTCCCTTGTTCAGGCTGGGTTGTTGTTGGGGGGCGAACGGGGAGGGCTTCGTGTTAGATGCCGCTTTCGAGCTCGCTTCCGGGGCGGGTTGAGTCGACTTTTGGGCTACGGCAGATCCATTCACTTCCGCAACAGGAGCTGGCGGCTCGGGCGGCAACTTGGGGACCGTCGTCGCCCTCAAAGCTCTCAGCTTCTCTTCTTCTGCTCTTAGCCGTTTTTCAGTCCAAATGCGCTCCTCCTCCTTCCTTTGCTGTTCCAGTACCCATTCTTGCTGCTCCAGCAACCTTTTGCGCTCCTCCTCCAATTCGTGACCGCGATACGCCCTAATGGCAGCTTCGCGTACGCGATCATGCTCAGCTTGCGCAGCCGCAAGAGCATCTTGATGGCTTAGCTCTGTGTTGCGATCTTCCGCGAAGACACTGGGCATGCGAGGTCGGCCGGGACTGGACCATTGGTTGGACTTGCGGGTTGCGGGGGAAGAACCAGCCATTGCGTCTTGCTGGCCGTACTACGGCATCGCGGGTGGCGCAAATCTGGTCGTGACGGGGGACGACAATAGAAATACTGTACTAGGAATTAGCACGACCACCACAAATATCATGAAAATCGAGAGGGTATTTACATAAGGTATTTAATTGTAGGTGTTGCTTTGTAGAGTAGGATGCAGGTACGAAAGGTAGAGGAAGATTTGTTATAGAGATGAAAGCGAGGTCGAAGACAGCAGGGATCAAGGACCTTACAGTACAAATCAATTCAAAGTTGTCAATGGGTGTGTTGACGGGAAGGTGCAGCTGGAAAAAGGGATTGGCCGACCTACCGGTAGGTACTTATGTATTCTGCCGGCACTATTTTAGGGCGGTGTGGCGGTGAGATCGCGTGTGCTCGATACGGTAGGTACCTACATGTATGTATCTATATGCGGGTAATGTACATTTCTCATGGCCATTTCTTTCGGAAATCGATACGAGGGAAATATTTTGACGGCAGCCTTGGAAATATCATATATGGTTTGAAGAATCTCGCCGAGGCTGGATGCTAGTAATAAAGAATGAAGTACCTAGGTATGTATTTCGATGATGCTTGGGCTACATGTAATTATGTATGTACCTACATGTAGGTATATCTGTCGCTTTTGATATCTCAATGTTGGATTTATGTACATGTACGTAATTTGACAGCCTCTTATGGCCGCTCAGCTATACGTACTTCTTAATATCTCACATTATCGATTAAAGTTTGCTGAAACCGAAATAAAGGAAGCATGTCCGAGATCCTACCAACGGCGATTGAGCAATCACGAAGTCCTTGCGAAGTTCAATTATCATGCCGTCGTCAGACTTATACTGGCTCGGGTTTAATGTCGTTTAGTATGAGGTTTAGTACCTTTGTAGGTATATATGGCAATACATGTATGCACCCAATTAATTTGAGTTGGTCGGAACTCAGGGTCCCCCCTGTCCGTAGTCTTATCAAGGGCCTAGCGATATAGTGGACGTGCTGTGATAGTTCTGATATCACATTCCCCTTCCCTGGCAGACGGATGTCAAATATCAGGCTACCTACATATAGGTATGTACTACGTACGTAGCATATGTAGCTACCTGACTAAGGTGAGATATGAAGCTTCCCGAGACACCCTCTATCACTGTCTCTAGCCCTAATAGTAGGGTCACGGTACTGCAGGTAAGTGCACAGTGTATTATAAGATTACTCCTAAGGGTCAACATAAACATGCCGGGGACAGAGTGGCTTGGGTGCAAGCGTAATTCGTCGTTGGATGAAGGCTGTGGCAGTCTAGGCAAAGATACTGCCGTTTATGTTGCTGCTCCCTTTGCTGCAATTGGTCTCGGACAAGCTTTATCGCTGGTACCTTCCACTGTATGTATCTCAATTTCATTCATCACACGCGTAAGTACTTCGTCAGTGACCAACCCCCTACAGCCGATGTTATCAGGGCTCTTTCCTGTAGCTATCAATTCTAGTGGAACATTGAAGCCACCTAGACGCACGTCGAAGTTTAAAGGTCAGGTATAGTACATACCCACTTACATAATCCGTAGGTACATACATAGGTATGTAATATGTAGGTGGCTACTCTGACGTCTTATTGTTTCCATCATTTGTCAATTAGGAAACCTGTCTTTGAAACAACAGTCACCAAATGCTAGAGCGCAAGGACAAGGACACCTTTTGTCTGTTCTGAATCTGAGCTCGGGCTACGAGCTACATGGTACAGGCTACGTAGTTTAGGTACCTACTAGCCTCACGAACTCTTATACGCACGACCAGGGGCATGCCTACCGTGTTCGTACAGTACTTCGTACCATTACCACATTGCGAAGTTTCCAGCCAATAGCAGCAGCCCCCAGCCAACCAAAAGCCTGGCCCGCCAAGACCTTTGCCCCATTTCGCCCGTCTTCGCTCTAGTCCTGACCTCACAGTCCTCTTCCCCGTATCCATCAATCCATTGGAGTGATCTTCCCAAAACCTCCAGAGCTTCCCAACTTCCATCTCCATCACAACCTCGTCCCGTCTCGACTCTCTCCCTATCCTTTTCCATCGTATCGTCCACCCTCTCTCAGCACTTCTCACATTCCTTCTCTTGGGATTCAGACATAGGCAGCAGCCTCGCAGCATCTTTCGATCCTCTCATTTACCCTCCTTTTGTTAGTCGCAAAAGTCCACGCAATCATCAAAAAGAGAACGCAACTAGCACCACCAAGTTTTGTCAACTAGTAAACCACTCGAGCTATTAACAGCACTGGCACTCGCCCCAATCATCATCGTCTAGTCATCTCCAATTAACCATTTAACAATTCCACATTGGTCGCACTCGACGTGCAACTTTGACTGCTAAGGTAGCCCGAAATGGAGCACCAACAGCCTCCTCAGACGGGAGGTGTCCCCGGACCTGCTGGCCGTCGCCTACATATCGCCCATCGCAGGAGTCCATCTGAGCTCACTCCGCTGATGAGCATGTTTACCACCCCTGGAAGTGAGTTTTCCCGTTATCCTCGGAAGCCGTCGGTTGTCTTCTTTAGGTACTCTACGCCGGTGGATTTACTTGTTGCTCTCGAAGCTAACCACGTTGCTTTGTATCTAGTGGAGCAACTTGCTATTCAGCAACAGATCGAGTTGTTGCAACAGCAGCAACAACAGATACAGGCCACACACCAACAATACATGAATATGGGAATGATGCCGCCGGGCCAGTTAGGTCCCGGCGGTTCTTTCAACCCTCTGCAGCCAACCATGGCCAACATGTCGCCACAGACGGCTTTTCAGTTCCCCAACCAGCTTCCACAGCAGCAGAATGCTCCTATGGGTCCACCAAGTCAGCCCATGTCACATCGCCGTAATCAATCGGCCATCCCTAACATGGGGATGGGCCCCCCTCCGGCTCCTTCCACGGGAGCCTCCGGGTCTGCCTTTGGGCACTTTGATAACTCTGGTCAGCAGAACCGCGAGAACGCACCTCGAGGAGGGCGAGGCGGCGGCTCCGGTCACCAGCGAAGACATTCCTTAGCCCTAGCGGACGCTAAGAAGGCAGCTGAGATTGCTCAGCAGAAACGAACCACCTCGGGCTTTCAATTCCCGGCTGCGGGACCTTCTGAAAGTTCCGCCCCCGAAGAGCCTAGGTCTATCACTGCAGATATCCCTATAGCACAGGGTTCATCCACTCGCGGTGGACGTGGCGGCCATGGACGAAGTCAGAGTATGGCAGTCAACAGCCGCGGCGGCGCTCGTGGCGGCGGTGCGATGCACATGAATAACGAGTCCGGCGACTTCTCACGCCGTGGTAGCGCCGCAGGCGGCCATGCTCGCACCTCTTCGCGCAACTTTGAGGGCAACTGGCGTAACCAGCAGGGCCAGAACCAGGGTCAGGAACAGACTGGTCAAGGTCAGCAAGGCTTTCAACCCGGTCATCGTTCCCGAGGCTCTGTGAGCCAATCTATCTCGAATATTGGGGCATTCCAGTATCCCGGCCAACCCCAGTTGATGCAAATTCCTGGGCAGATGCCGATTATGCAGATGTATCCTGGCCAGCAGCTCAACCCTATGCAACTAAATCAACTCCAGGCTCTCCAGGCCGCCCAGATGAATGGTCAGCATCTTGTTGGTCTTCAAGGGAGCCAACATGCGCCACAGCTCGGTGGTCAACAATCGCAGCAGCAACAGAGAAAGACACTTTTTACCCCATACCTCCCTCAAGCTACCCTGCCTGCGCTACTTGGCGACGGACAGCTTGTTTCCGGTATTCTCCGCGTTAACAAGAAGAATCGTAGCGATGCGTATGTGTCTACCTCTGATGGTCTTCTCGACGCGGACATTTTTATTTGCGGTAGCAAAGACCGTAACCGCGCTCTAGAGGGTGACCTCGTGGCCGTTGAACTTCTCGATGTCGATGAAGTGTGGTCTCAAAAGCGAGACAAAGAAGAAAAGAAGAAGAGGAAGGATATAACCGACACTCGGTCTGGCTCTACCAATGGCAATGCTCAAGGAAACAATGCCAATGGAGAGGAAGCTGCCAACGGCGAGGGCGGAATCCGTCGACGTGGCAGTCTTCGACAGAGGCCTACACAGAAGAAGAACGACGATGTGGAAGTAGAAGGACAGAGTCTCCTCCTTGTCGAGGAAGAGGAGATCAATGACGAATCGAAACCTCTCTATGCCGGACACATCGTGGCCGTCATCGAACGTGTGGCCGGTCAAATGTTTTCGGGTACGCTTGGTTTATTGCGGCCCAGTTCCCAAGCGACAAAGGAGAAGCAGGAGGCTGAGCGGGCTGCCCGAGACGGTGGTCGGTCTCATGACAACCGCCAACAAGACAAGCCTAAGATTGTCTGGTTTAAACCTACTGATAAGCGTGTGCCTCTCATTGCCATTCCTACTGAACAGGCGCCGCGAGATTTCGTGGAGAAACACCAAGAATATGCTGATCGCATCTTCGTTGCGTGTATCAAGCGTTGGCCAATCACATCTCTGCACCCCTTTGGTACCCTTGTCGAGCAGCTTGGCAAGATGGGTGACTTGAAGGTGGAGACCGATGCTCTTCTGCGTGATAACAACTTTTCGTCCGACGAGTTCTCGGAAGCTGTTCTTCGAAGCGTTGGGCTGCAGGACTGGTCTATCGCAAAGGAAGACGAAGCTTCTATTAGCTCTCGACGAGACTTCCGCAACGAAACAACCTTCACACTCGACCTCGCCGGCACCGGAGAATTGGGCAACGCCGTGCATGTTAGGACTGAGTCTGATGGGAAAATTGAGATCGGTATTCACGTGCCTGATGTCACCCACTTTGTCAAGCCCAACTCGCTTGTCGACCGTGAAGCTAAGAAGCGTGGTACTGCTGTTCATCTTGTGAACAGAACTTGCGCTCTGCTGCCTCCTAAGATCGCCTCGGAACTTTGCACTCTTCGCCCAGGCGAAGACAGACTTACCGTCAGCGTCGTCTTCCGTGTTAACCCTCACACTGGTGTAGTCGCCGAGGGCGACGCTTGGGTTGGCAAGAGTATTGTCAAGAGCGCTGCTACATTGACTTTGAAGCAACTTGACGACGCTCTTGCAAACCAGTCCAGCTTCACACACGAAACTGTTCAAGTCAAGGATATTCAAATTCTCAATGTAAGGTTCATCATATTTTGTTTGTGGGAGAACTTGCTAACATCTGCCTCAAGGCCGTCGCGCAGAAGTTCCGAGAGACTCGTCTGGGCTCCGAGGGCGAGCCAATGGCTCCTCTTCGACTGCTTCATCAACTCGATGATGAGAATATTCCCATCCAGCACAATATTTTTGATTCCACGCCTGGCACTGAGCTGGTTGAAGAGCTCTTGCACAAAGTTAACACGTCTGTCGCTCAGAAACTTGCCCAGGGCCTACCTGAGAAGGCCTTGCTCCGGCGTCAGACTCCGCCAAATGCTCGACGTTTGCAGACATTCGTCGAACGCATGCGGGCCCTTGGATACGACATCGATACTATGAGTAGCGGCACCCTTCAGAATAGCTTTTTCAAAGTTGATGACTCTGATATCCGCAAGGGTATGGAGACCTTGCTGCTCAAGAGCATGCATCATGCCAAGTACTTCATAACTGGCAAGACTAACAAGCAACTCTGGCCTCATTATGCTCTAAATCTACCTCTCTACACTCACTTTACTGCCCCCACGAGGCGCTATGCCGACGTCATTGTCCACCGCCAACTAGAAGCAGTCCTTTCCGAAGGCAAGATCGAATACAATGACGACATTGAGAATCTAGTGAAGACCATCGAATCTTGTAACACCAAGAAGGAATCGGCACAGAACGCTCAAGAGCAGAGTATTCATATCGAGTCGTGCAGAATCATGGACAAGAAACGCCAGGAGGTGAATGGCGACTTAATTAGCGAAGGGATTGTTATCTGCGTATACGAATCTGCTTTCGATGTTCTGATCCCCGAATGGGGCTTTGAGAAGCGTGTGCACTGCGACCAGTTGCCGCTTAAGAAGGCCGAGTTCCGAAAGGAGAAGAGGATTTTGGAACTCTACTGGGAAAAGGGAGTTCCAAGCTCAGCGTACGTACCGGAGGACGAGCGACCCAAGGCGGGTGCTTCACAACGCATCTCAAATGCCATGGCAGCCGCCAGACAGGCAGAAGAGGCTGAGAGGGCGAGGAAGGAGCGAGAGGAGGCGGCACGGAAGCAGACAGAGACGGGCACCATGTCAACAGATGACGTTGACCGCTTGTTCGACGATGATGACGACAATGCTTCCGATATCACGGAAGCTATGGCCGGCGCATCATTAGCCGAGCGCCCGACCCAGAGCGTTCCAGGCTCACCTGCCCGGTCCTCGTCGAACCCGGGTGTCCTTCACCGTACTAGGTCGGACTCGAAGGTGCCAATGGCGGAGGCCGTGGAGACCCGTCTGACGAATAAGGAGAAGTACCTCAAGCTGTTCGCGTTGAGAGAGGAGGGTGGCGACTACATCCAGGATGTAACGGAGATGACTCGAGTACCTGTGATCCTCAAGACGGATCTCAGCAAGAGCCCACCGTAAGTAAACCATGTTCTAATTGAGGAGTATATAAACTAACGATATGCAGCTGCCTAACAATCCGTTCGCTCAACCCGTACGCTCTTTGAGTATCCCTCAGAGCACCACGCTTTGCTTGACGTAGATGGGCAATCGTAGCAAGAGACTGCTGGAGCGTTTGGCATGTTGTTGAATTATGCGGAGTGAAGTAGCGAAGATGGGAAAAGTAGGGTAGATTGATAGGCCGTGTCTTCGGCCGGAACCATAAGGAGTGCATCTCTTACTGTGTTGATAAAAATGATATTTTTTTGGACAGGCAGATAGAACTAGGTCACTGCCGCAGTCAACAGAGATACACGAGATCGTACCAAGCAGAGTGTCTACATCTTTTCAGCGACATCAATGGATAGGCCACACCATCCCAGAGCGAGCAGCCGTAGAAGTGTGAATTGCGTTGCTTTCCTGGTAGTCACTGGGATTAATACCTACAAATCGTCCATTTAAGATTAAATGGACCGGGAAGGGGGTCATTGACAAGGGGAGGATAGATATTTGTAGAGATGCTTGTACGATACAGGATCGCAGGAGTGGTAGGTAGGAGGTATGTAGGTCTTAAAATATCCCTATGTAAGCAGGATGGATGCATAAGGGATACCACAGTCTCAGACAGATGCGGTAAGATGGATTTCACGGGTGTGCACTCTACGTCTGTTTTAGTAAGTCCCCTTCCGAGATACGGCAACAGAGAGTCCAGGTAGGTATTTACCCACAATCCTCGAGGCTTGATCGACGTAAAGCGTCCCCCATGGCCCGTAACGGACCGTCTCGTTCCCCCTTCACGTGCTGTGTCGCTGAACGTTTGGAACCAAACTTGACGCTGTGGACTCAAGATCTAATCTCATCACACACGCAGCACGTCAAGGCACCTTACACACACCTGTGATACCCCAATGGCACAATCATCCATATGGCGATCTAGTATACATTTTTGATTATTTTCGTCCTCGCTTATTCTGCTTGCCCAGCTATAGCTGAATTCATAAGTGCAGATTAGCGGCGTCGAGAAACGCGCGATACGACATTTGCCATTCCTGTCATTTCAAGCCCGTCTCTGCCAATGGAAACCCTGGTCAGCGGCCCGACACTAATAGGCGCTTGTGAGCGTAAGTAAAAATTAATTCTTAAGATCACTTTCTAGAATTTCACTTCCTTCCCGAATTGCGATAGAGAAAGTTCATGGTGAATATATGATATTCATATCGATACACGATCTCTCTATGACCCGCGTCTAATACGCCGATGAAGCTCTAGAAAGCCCGAACGCCAATATCCGGTTACTGAATCTAGTAGGATCTAGTAGCAGATCCGACCTCTACTGCCAAGCCGTGTCACAACACTGCGCCAGTGCGTCATGAAGCTTAAGTCAGCCCCGGATGAACCAGCATCGTGAGTATAGAATTGGCCAGGGACGTGGTAATGGACGAATCAACCGGCATCGTATAGGGTCCAGTTTCAGAGCTCGGATTGTTGGCCGTCCGCTCTCTGAAACGACATCTGAGGCAGACTGGGCTGCAAGACTCCGTGCGCCGCCCCCGGCTCCTATCCCCAAAGAGTCGAATATACCCCTGGTTGTCCCCTCGACGGCTCTTGGCTGCGACCCTCCTTAACCGAAAGGACAGCGATCCGAGCCCGGGCCTACCAAGCGACTTCATCTCATCTTTTAAGCTATGAGCTTGGTCAACGGGCCCGGTTCTCATTGGCCCGAATGAAGCTTGCCTCTATCTTTGTTTCGTTTCTTCCTCCTCTCTAAGGCTATTCCAACTCCCACGTCCATGGGACCCCAGTCCCTGACTGATCCCGAGCTTGATATGGAATCTAGATTGCCCGGGAGTGCCAGGCACCCCTTGATTCTCGGAGTCGGAAGCTCGTGGGAAGAAGGGCACTAGCAAATGGAAACGCCTGTTCCTATTGTCCAGGAGCCTCAAGGGGCCGGTGCTGGGGATCGCCTTACCCTACTGCCGGCCTGCCTTCTTTCCGTGACCCGCATGTCTATCACATCCTAATCGACCACATGGCCATTGGTTTTAATGAGGAGCTGTTTCCCACCCTTCTAGTCTGCTTTTCTCCTTTCCCTCCTCATCCCGTACATTTCGTGTCCAACTCCGAACATAATAGCGCCGGTCTGCTTCCCGCGGGATCAACGTCTTCACTCTCCTTTCGAACTCTTGTAATTCTTGTAATACCCAGGTGGGACTTTAGAACAGCCAAGCTAGTCTTGCTTTCATTCACTCACTTCCAACGAACATTCTTTTTAACGAATATTTCCACGCTGTCGCTATTGACCCTCGATTACTCGAAACGAAACGGAGACGAAGACATTACCGACCTTAATCAGACAAGATGCCTTCCATCATGAAGACTGCAGGTGTTGTGGCAGGATTGGCGGCTGTTGCTTGTGCTCTACCCGCGCAACCTAAGATGACGACGAGACAAAACCACATCTACAGCCTCGCTAAGCGTCAAAACGCCGCGGCCGCTGCTCTCGGCCTGCAAGACGTCGACATTCTGCAATTGTATGGGACCATTCTTTTATCTATTGTATGCATATATCGCTAACTAGTCTGTAGTGCCTTAACCTTGGAATGGCTTGAGTCTACTTTCTACCAGCAGGGTTTCGCCCAGTTTAGCGATGATCAGTTCACGGCTCTGGGCTTGAACGCCGTCCAACTCGCAGATCTTAAGAGCATTGGTTCCAGTGAAGAGGCTCACGTTGGTCTGCTTCAGAGCGCCATTGCACAGGCCGGTGTCCAGCCTGTCCAGCCTTGCCAATACAACTTCGGTTTCACCGACGCTGCTGGCATGGTTGCTACGGCCGCTATTCTCGAGAGTGTTGGTATTTCCGCTTACCTAGGTGCCGCACCTCTTGTTTCGGACGGCGCGATTCTCAGCACTGCTGCTTCTATCCTCACCATTGAGGCGAGGCACCAGTCTTTCATCCGCGTCGCCTCAGGCGTCGCTGTCTCGCCATCTCCCTTCGATACACCTCTGGGACCCAAGGCTGTCTTCTCCCTGGCTGCCCCATTCATCACGTCGTGCCCTGCTGGTTCCAACCTAATCTTGACTGCTTTCCCTACCCTGACAATGACCAATCCTGCTCCGGTAGCTGGTGTCATGGCTCTCGCGGAGGGAAGCATGTTGAATTTCGAGAGCGACGCTGCATCTGGTGCCACATTCTGCGGTTTCACCAACTCTGCCGCGCCTGGTGGCACCGCCTTCTCTCCCTTTGACGCTGCTCAGGGCTGCGCTCTTCCGCCCAACCTAGCTGGCACCGTCTACGTCACTCTCACCAGCGCCGGTCCCGACACTGGTGTCCTGACAGACGACATCACTCTAGCTGGACCGCTGGTGATGAACCTCAGCTAAACGTCTCGGCGATATGGGGAGAGCAAATGGGAAATTTCATTTAATACGCACCGAGACCATGGTGCCAGCCTTAATGCTTATTCAGTGAAGGGAGATCGGCTACCAGGGAGGAGCCGCCGAGATGGGGCGCTGCGCACCGGAAATCAAGAAAAAGGATTCGAGCATACGGGACAAACGAGCCGGGGTCTCGGTAGCTCACACAGTACCGTACCACCACCAGCTTAGACAATATATCTCGTTTGTTCCATTGTCAGTTTTGTCGGTATGCAGCCCGCGCCCCATTTGTACGTAACTATCGAAGTCACTTCAAATACCCAAGAACCCCAGATCAGGCCTGTATATACACATTCACCCACCAGAGACCAGGCGTCGGAGAAGGGAGGGGAAAGAGGCCAAGACGGGAGTATCGGAGTATGGACTTCTTTTTTTCTCATAAAGCTTTTCACTTCTACATATATTCTTTAGTGGTAATAGGGAAAGGGGATAGATACCTCCATTGGAGGAATTGCGGTGGCGATACCCAATAGCGCGGACTAGAAGGTCAAATTTTACCTGCTCTATCTCATGGCTTGAGTAGAGAAATATGATATTCCATTCATATTATGTTTTCGTTGTCTTTTGTCGTAGGTGATTGTAACTCGCTGGTCCGAGATCCTATAACCGCTGAACATGTAACCTACCTAGAACTACTGTGTAGTTCAACAAATGAGATTCCTAAATGAATCGACTTCCTAGACGTGCTTAACTAATACTTTCCTGACAAGACACCCGTGGCTCTAAGATGGCTTAGAAAGAGGCAGAGCTATAGTTCACTGGGCGGTCGGTAATACTATAAGCACCAGCATGCAACACGAACGATCTTCAAATGTCTTTCACGTACTTCAGTAAAGATTCTTTCTCCTACATTTCTCTAGAAATTTGACAGAAGTTGAATTATTCTACCCTCTAAGGGCTTTAGAACTTAGGACTGATGTAAACCACTTTATCCACCTTGTTCTCTCCCCTTTGCTTCTATGTAATAGATCGGTGATATTCTGCTTGCAGAACAAGTAAAGTAGAGCCTAGGATCAGGTTATAAAGTCTAGGTAAGTATTATTCGCTTTGAAAAGATTATCAAATAGTGAACGTTCCCCAAATTTAAGGGGTATCGTCTTTATCGATGATTGTCTAAGTGGTGAGCATTCTACAATGAAGCTTGCTTATGAGAACATATCCGTTTTGCAGGATGTGATTATTTCTTATCATAGAGAAGCTTTGCTTTAGATGAGTTATGTATAAGTACCACTCATAACTCCTCAACATTTGATGGCATTTCAGAGGTAATCAACCACTCAGCGCATTTACCCCCTTCAGCTAACAATCCAGGTGCCTTCTTAGGATTCTCAATATCCTTCGCCTTTAAGTTGATAATGACTAGGTAAATCAGGTGCCAAATATTATCTCCAACGAGAACCACCTAGTCGGAGACCACCGAAAGTGTTCCAGGTATCAACACCTTTTCATTGATCTCTCAACCGGCTAACAGTCTAGACGTCTCTCAAGGTGAGTTTTATTTAGTTCAACTCGTGATGTACTGATATATCTGGTCTATGATGATCTATTCACACTATAAGGCTCCGCGGCAATTGCAGCCGATGATTATAATGTGTTGTTCTGGTCTGAGACATTCGTTGTTCCTATCGGCCCCTTGCCATTGACATTATAAGAACGTCTTCACTTGCTAATCCAAAGCTCAAGGTTCCCATAGAGGAGCTCCCTTCTCTAAGTTTGAAGAGATTAATAACTCGTATTCGCAAGACGCTACCTTTGATTAGAGGGTATTAGGTAGGTAAGCGCGGCACTACTTACACACGCTCATTCGCCTTTTGTTCCGGTCATGATGCTAGAAGTGCTACTCTATTGAATCTCGTGGTGAGATATTGAAAAAGGTATGTTTCTTTGAGACAGCTTCTCCTTGTCATCATCTATTTCTTTATAGCTGTGGCAACGATATGTGGCTAATTGTATTGATATACCCCGAGATCGAGAACAGCTATATATGCCTCCTAGCTTCGATACGAATCCGTTCGTGCATACCTGGGCTATTTGATGCCAATGGATTATGAACCACCCCTCGAAACAGACGATAGATTGTCGTTCTCGACTTCCAATGGCTGTCTCATCTCGCTCCTATGGCCTACCGTGCTTCGCACCCGGGCTGACCTCTAGATCGACTACTGATCCTTTTCGGGACGTACGGAAATATGCGCACAAGGCCTCCTATACTTTCTGCTCAGTTAATAGTCATAAAATCCCTTACCACTCTTCTTTCCCAGCCAGCCGGCGTCCACCATCTTAGCCAGGAGAACGCTAGGTCGATACTTGGTGTCTCCTGTTTCTTGGTGAAGGACCTTCATGATAGCTAGGCATGTGTCAAGCCCAATGAAATCGGCAAGTTGGAGAGGCCCCATTGGTACATTCGTGCCGTTCTTCATGATGGCGTCGATCGAATCTCGGTCGCCGACGCCGGTTTCCAGGCATATCACCGCCTCGTTGATGTACGGCATGAGAATTCGATTTGCCAAGAAACCCGGGGAATCCGCAGATACGGATGGGATCTTGCCCATAGCCTTGCAGAAAGCGACGGCGGTGTCCAAAGTCTCCGCACTCGTCTGCAACCCGCTGATAATCTCGACACCCTTCTGCACAGGCACCGGGTTCATGAAGTGAGTCGATACCACACGAGAGCTTGCCGACGTATCTCTAGGGTCCTTGGTAGTAGCCGCAGCGATCTTGGTGATGGAGATAGATGATGTGTTGGTCGCTAAGATGGCATGCTTCGGACAGACCTCCGCAAGCTTGGTGAATATGTCAAACTTCAGCTGCGGGATCTCCGGCACGGCCTCAATTACAAAATCGACGTTTGCGAGGTCTTCGATGGCCGTAGTGGGCGATAGGAGAGACCTCGCCGTATCCGCTTGCTCTTGAGTGATGCGCGACTTGGAAACATCCTTAGACAGGAGCTTCTCTGCGTACGAATGAGCATTTCCAATCCATGCTGAGAAGAGCGATATGATTAGGATTACACGACGAACCTGCAAACTCCAATCCTTTATCAAGAGAAGCTTTCGATGAGTCTACGAGTGTTACGGGAACACCGGCTTTCTGAGCGGCGACTAAAGCAATGCCTAGCCCCTGAGGAGGAGGTGGGTGTGAGCTTTGAGTGGTGATACATCTCGAATCACATGTGAATGGAGGCGGCTCACCATTTGGCCAGCGCCCAAGACGCCTAGACTCTTCACCTCAGCTGCATATCGAGCTGAGCTGGAGCTAAAGTGCCTGACTTGACGTCCGAGCTGCATAGCTCTTAATCTTCCAATTGCACTCGCCATTGTGTGATATTTGTAAGTGTTACTCGACTATCGAAGGAAGGGAGTCTTTGGTGGTAAGGTAAGCTATGAGAGGTACTTGTACATTATGAGGTAAGTCAAGGTGAATGAGCCGAACGGTTATTGATCCCGGATGGCCTCGGCCTACGGATATCTGTGGGGCTGAAGCTTCGAGCCGTGGTCCTACAGCTGGTGCACACTGCACAGTCCAACGCTATCGATAAGCCTAAATTGGGGCTGCCGTGGCGCGTCTCACTGTAAATCCAGACGCGTCTTGTCGCGTTTTCAATTTACACTCGTTTGAGCTTCTCCATATTGTCCTTTCATGACTTTACAAGACTGCACCACTGACAAAACCTCGGCCTCGGAAGATAATTCCTTGCCGCCATCATGGAGTCCTTAGAAGGTACTATTGATGTAGTGCATCCCGAAGTTCGGGCGCATATCAACAGTCTCGTCTCGGCTGTAAGTTTCCAAAGCCCCCTCGCTCGACGATAGAATTGCTAACGACGACTTTTGCAGCTCGGTGGTTTTAGTGCCGACGATGATGGACGATACGTGCTCGGTGACTCCGCCATGGAGGTTCTCCGAGATATCAAGAAATGGATACGCTTTTACGACGAGAAGACCAACCGAATGGACGTTGCGCGATGTTTGGCTGAGGCGAATATAGTTGATGGCGATCTACTACATATTCTCGCGACCTGGCCTGAAAATGCGACCGATAACAAGTTCAGAGCGAGAGCCGCCCTAGCCTGCTTCGAGATTATGGTGCCATTGACATGGCCATTGGAACGCGATCTCGACCAGATGACCGTTAACCACCATCGACACCTCCCGGTTCTGCAGCTTGCGCAGGTTGGCTATAAGTGTGCCATTATCAACTTCGATGCCGCTCAGATTCTTCATACCGCCGTGCGGGTTGCATTGCCATCTATGGCCCTCTCACGCAACGAACGATCTAGTCGCGACGATGGAACCATCAAGCTAGTCCTGCTATTTCTTCGAAACATAGCCATGATATCCCCACCTCTAGGCGTCAAGTATGATGGTGACGAATCTCAGATCTCGCGTTCGGCTCTGATTGATGCCTTTTCATACCAGGATATCCTTCTCACTCTCTTGACAATAGCCTCAAACATAGGAGAGGACTTTAACCAGGAGGGTATTATTGTGATGGAGATCATTTTCCATCTTGTCAAGCGGGTCGACGTCGCAAAGCTCTTCATGGATGACAAGCAGCTTGGGAAAGCAAAATCTAACGAGCTCACGGCTATGATGAGTAAAGAAGCGGCAATGCATCGACCTTATAACAGAAAGGCTCCGTCTAGGCACAACCGGTGGGGCACCATGATCTGGGTAGATCGAGGTGACGGCAAGGTGTCAACTGTCACTGGCCAGGATGCCTTGCTCGATGCAGCAACGAGACAGCATAAGATGGATAACAGCAAGGTATATCGACCACCACGAAGACCAAGGAAAGATGAAATGGAGCCAAAGGATCTCGGACCTCCCGTATCGCCAAATAGTAGAGCGCGCCAACAACTTAAGGCTTTCGTGGAGGAATTTCTAGATTCTGGTTTCAACCCCCTCTTTCAGCATGTCCGAAAAAATATCGACGAACAAAAGGACTATGTCTTCGAGTACCATCCGCGACAGTTCTTCTATCTAGTATCGTGGTTTCTAGAAGCTGAAAGGATGCGGAAGAAGGCCGCAAAGGATCGCAAGTCAGCCAACGAAGATATCGGATCTTTCAACCTGGTTGCCGCTGTACTCAATCAGCAGACGTTCATTACATTGAACAGATCAATTGGCGATTCACTGGAAAGCAAGCGTTGGCAGGAACTATGCGCCGCCATGCGATGTTTTACCCAAATCCTCCTTACAGTGCAGGAGATGTCAGAATCAGGAAACGAAGAGGATGAGGAGATCGCAGAGAATATCCTCAGCCGCATCTTTTACGAGGAGGAAACGCATGACAGAATCGCAAACATTGCCAGAGACTACAAAGATCAAGGCTTCGAATATCTCGATGCTTGCACGGAGCTTACACATACCTACCTCCGCGTTCTAGAAGCATACTCAAAGCAGAACGTGGATATGCAAGTGCGATCGCGACGTCGAGTTCGGAAGAAGAAGGCAGCTAAAGTAACTGGTGAGGATGAGGAGAATCCCGTAGAAGAGGAAGACGAGTCCGAGAATGACCAGGCGAGTGCGGAGCGAACGTCACGCGAGCGCAAGTTCGATTTCAATCGATTTATGGCTCGCTTCACCCCTCAAGGCGTCGTGGATACATTCGTCAAATTCACAAAGTACTACCAGGATTTGGATGCCTCTCAACTGAAACGGGCGCATCGCTACTTCTATCGTATAGCTTTCAAGCAGAACATGAGCGTGATGCTCTTCCGGGTCGACATTATCCAATTATTCTACAGCATAATAAAAGGTCAAGAACCCTTAGACAAGAGTTCTACGATGTATAAGGAATGGGAGGAGTTGGTGAAACAAATTCTCAAGAAGTGCATCCGCAAGATCGAGGAGCGACCCCAGCTGATCATTGAAATGCTATTCTCGAAAATCAACGCAACAGCACACTATTTGGAGTATGGATATGAGAAGCAAACTCTGTCAACGTCACAGCCTAAACCTGCAGCCGAGCTGGAGTTTCGACATATCGTGGAGCGGGATCAGCAAGTTGCAATTGCTGTCAGTGTTCTGTTAGACAAGAACCTAGGAGATCATGTCAACTGGGTTAAGGGTCAGCTATCTGATGCGGAAACCGAGAGGAGGGCCTGGGAAACAGCAGAGAAAGCTATACTCTCAGTGGAAGGAGCTGAGAACAACGGCGAGCAGCAGAACGAGGAGAATCCTCCTGCTAAAGAAACTCCTACTATTTGTAAGCCTTCTCACCCTATTAACAATTGGCCGCAACTAATACAATCCAGCTGTACGGCCGGATAACGATGCTCGCCGCACCGCCGTATTCAAAAATCCTCACCTCCGGCTTCTGATGAAGCTTGTAGGTTTCGAACGCCTTGTCCCAAGAGTAGACGAGACACCTGAATCTGCCTGGGTCATCCCGTCGCATATAACGGCTGATCAGATACAAGATTCCCTAGATTTAATTAACAAGGCAGAATTCAACCCGCCAACATTCGAGGACGGGAAGTTGGCCGAGGACCAGCTGAGGAGGAAGACTGCGCCAAGAAAGAAGGCTGTCTTCGACGATGACGACGGGATAGATGATGACGACGACGAGATCCTTTTTCCTGCGGGCGGCCCGACAACACGAAAGGTTGCAGACGAGTTCCTAGACAAGCCGAAAAAGACGCGGCGGCGACGGCGCCGTGGTAGCGATGCTGAGTCTGTTACCGAGGAGCAGCTCGAAGAAAAGGAGCAAGCGCGGAGGGAACGCGAGAAGGCCAAGGCACGCAGGTTCAAGAGCGACCTCTTCGTACATGCGAGCGATGACGAGTCTGACGACGATGGAGAGCGCTGGGCCGAGTTCTACGCCAACGAGGAGAAAATCCGCCAGCGCCAGAACGCGGCAGCGCACGGGGCAGTCGCAGTCACGACATCGGCTGCACCTAAACCTATCGAAAAGCGCAAGGTCCAGGCATTGCTGTCCGACGACAGCGATAATGATGATGACCTCATCCTTCCGCAGGAGTCCGACGATGATTCTAGTAAACCGCATGTAAACGGGGACGATGATGAGGAGAATGGTGCGTCTGGAATGGACGATACGCCACCCTCGTCTAATCCCCACGCAGGCTCGGCATCTAGTGCGAAGCGAAGACGTCTGTCCAAGGAGCCTTCAGTTTCTGCTGCTGTCCAAGAAGAACAGCCATCTACCGCTGACGTTGATACCGATATGGAAGATGCGGACGATGAGGATCTACCTGCGTCGAAATCGATAGCAAGACGGCGACCGAGGGCTAGAGCAGGATTTCTTGTTGACAGCAGTGACGAAGAATAATGACTAGGGTAAGAAAGATTGCATAGTCTCGGCGTTTTGGTGTCCTTTGGGATAAGGGTATTGCATGGGCAGGCTGTTGGTGGAATGAAACTTGCGTTCAGATTAATGCAAACCAGAGTCTTCACAGCAGAAGAGAACGCATTTCCAAAGGAGGAATGATTAAATGTTAATAAGGAGTGACATGCTCGCTGGCATAAAATTGCCCCTTAGCATAAGAGAACCACCCTAGCAATAACACGTGAAGCTGCCTTCGTAACTACATACACTTGAGAACCCTTCTGATGGAGACAATATTGTACAAGATCCATTGCAATGATTCCCACTTATCAAGTCCGTGAAGTACGTTCGGCTAGGGGGAAGGCTTGGCGGGAATTCGTTCAATTAGGATATTAATCCTTCTTCTGGTACACATGCAACATTAGCAAACAGAAATTCTAAAACAGACAACGAATTGGTTAAGGCCGGGGAATAGGGGGGCTTACAGGGCAGTTGGTGCACCCGCAGTTGTTCTCGCACTTGCATTCGCCAGAGCTGGCGCAGGAGCAAGCGCCCGAGGTGTTGCAGCTGCAGCCCATTGTGTATAGTAGTTTGGTTTAGTTGCGGTAGTATATATTGGGTATAATATGTATTGTAATTTAGAGCAACTATGTTGTAATAGTCTCAAGTTGTGTGCTGATTGGTCGGTGATGATCAAAAGGGAAGTTGGCCAGCAAGGTGTCCATCAAGGTAGGTCGAAGAAGGGACTGGTATTTATACCTCTATACTCCCTTCAATGTAGATCTACATACCTACCTACCTGTTATTAGTCCGGTGCGTTGGGTTGATGGATGGTATTGAAGTGACTTCTTTGTTGTGAATGCGGAAACTAGTCGAGATCTCTGACGACATGATAGATCAGGTCGTGCCGTAAGAGAGACGTCAGCGGCCCCAATTCTTCGCCGCTGAGCCGTACCGAAGAGGGGGGAATATCTGGGCTGTCCCCCGTTTTTAGTCTAGGAAAATAAACTAGTGTTGGCTCTTACCTAAGGGATATTGTACTGTCATCGATTGAGCTACTCGATCCGTCGTGGGCTTTGGTCACAAGAGTCAGTTTTTGGAGAGACTAGGCATCGAGTATGCAACAGAAGAGCGAGCTAGATAGCTCGGAGGACTTTAGAACTTCATCGTGTTCAAGAAAAAACAACGGCTACGCTACAGCGCTATTCTAGCCACATATCTCCCCCAAAAGTATCGGTTTCATACAACATTGCTCATCACATATAATAACTAGGTATATACCGGATTCCGTCCGGGCTAGCATCTTTCTTTCTTTCTTTCCGTTTGAGTGTGTGTCCGTCCGCCTCACGATTTTCGTAGGTAAAAAAATCGCAGCTAGAGTGAAGAGTAAAAGAGTAATCAGGATTTATGACTTGAATTTTTTTTTATACCTACTTGGCCCGCTGGCCGTAGGCCTTGGTGACGTAGTCGCCGTCCCTGACGATGAGGTCCTCGGGCCGGTAGTCGTGCTTGCCGGTGAGGTAGCTCTCGAGGATGGCCTTGGTGCCGGCGGCGTAGCGCTTCTGCGCGTCGATGGACGTGCCCGACATGTGCGGTACCATGGCGTTGCCGCCGCCGAAGGGGTTCTTGGCGTACCGTAGTACGTGGTCCTCGGGCGCGGGTTGCGGGAACCACACGTCGCCGCCGTAGCCGCGTAGGTGGCCCGACTTCAGCGCGTCAGCTACGTCCTCCTTGACGACGATGGCGCCGCGGGCTGTGTTGACTAGCCATGAGCCTGTTACAAATGTCAGTCACGTTACTTCTTTGTTGAGAAGAGATAAGGTAGATGAGAGTATTGTGTGTAGTAACTCACCAGGCTTCATCTTGGCGATGAGGTCCTTGTTAAACAGGCCGCGAGTCTTCTCGTGCAGGGGGCAGTTGATAGTGACGACGTCGCACTGGGCCAACATCTCCTCGAGGGTGTCGACACGGCGGCAGCCGATCTCGGCCTCGACCTCGGGGCGGAGGGGCTGGTAGTCGTAGTAGAGGAGCTCCTTGCAGTCGAAAGGCTTGAGGCGGCGCAGGACGCGCTCGCCGATGCGGCCGACGGCGACGGTGCCGACCACCTTGCCCTCGAGGTCGTACTCGTTCTTGGCGGCCGCGGCAACCTCCCACTCGCCGGCCTGGATCATCTCGTGCGCCGGCACGAAATTGCGCACCAGGATCAGGATCGTCATCACCACGTGCTCCGCCACCGACACCACGTTGGAGCCCGTGACCTCGGCGACGGTGACGCCGCCATTCGTCTTGTTCGCCGCGTTGAGGTCGACGTGGTCCGAACCAATGCCGGCCGTGATGGCGAGCTTCAGGTTCTTGGCCTTGGCTAGCCGCTCAGCGGTTAAGTAGCCGGGGTGGAAGCTGTGCCATCGTCACATTAGTATTTACTCCCGTTTCCTCTTGTAGTAATATCTTTTTGTCATCGTTCCGCTTATGCCCACTGGAGCAGTTGTATTGGGACTAGGAAAGGAATATTTGTCAAGTCAGAGAGTGTCAGACGTACGGAGTGGTAATGATGATCTCAGCGTCTACGAGCTCCTTGTCGAAGGTGGAGTTCTCGCCCTCCTTGTCGGACGTGGTAACGAGGGTGTGACCCTGGTCCTCGAGCCATTTTCGCAGGCCAAGTTCGTTTTCGGTCGTTCCCAGCAGCTCGGGCACCTATAATTGGACGGAAGAGATAAGGCGTTAGTTCATGGTGTAAAGTGGAGATGAAGATGGAGAAGAAGTGGTGATGTGACCATGGAAGTGGTTTGCGTGGGCTTTGCTTTGCTTCTATTACCCCACACTTCCATCGACTCCTTTGATCGATGACCTTGATCGAATACCCCTGCCCCCTTTTCCCCTCCCTCTTTCATCCTTTACATCTGCCGCCACAGTACAGTTACCATACAGAGACCATTGCATATGCCGTTTCAGCCAATTGCGCCTCGACCCTCTCCAATTGGACGACTAACTTGCATCTAGCGAGAAAATGGCACCTGCGGGGAGACGGCAAAGGGTAGAGGGAGTAGTTTGAAGGTGGAGAAAAAAAGACCGAAGCAAAACATCATGTAGGAATTGTGTAATAGAAAGGGGGGTTTTCTTCTTCCTTTTCACTTACTTCCAGGGCGTGCTTGCCACCGTCGTACAGAACAAGTAGAACTTTGACCTTTTCACGTTTCGTAGTCAGTAAACGCGCCGAAGATGGGATTCGCAATGGTAGAGGAGGGTTGGATAGAGGCGAGGATAGACTCTTGGACGCCAGAGCTGCGCGTGACGTCAAGCCGGCGCGCAGCGGCGAACAAGGTCTACCGTTGCTGACAGGACGAGCTGCCACGGCGGCTGTAGACAGTGCTCGTCTGGTGACGGGATGAACGCAGCAGCGGGAGGAGAGACAACGGGCGGGTAATACCATTTTGAAGTCTATTTCAGACACTAACAACCCGTGGGCGTGAGTATACTGGACAAGTCGGGAGGGTTAAAGCTTGTTTTTGAAGCGATTTGATGGTTCGTTCCGAGCTACCCAGAGGGAGAGTGAGATTACGAAAGTATGAGGGTAGAATGATCGAAGAGAAGTAGAAGGGATCAAGTCTATGACGGTGGGAGACTACCACCATTTATGGACTGGGTTGACCTCACGAACAAAGGAGCAAAGCTCCATGGGGGAACCACAAACGGCACTCTTCGTCCGTAGCAAGTTCAACATAGCACAGCTCGAGAAGCAGAGGGGGTGGGCACTTTTCGGAGAATGTTTTAGCTGCTGTTTCGAATACATACGCAGAGGCTAGCCAGACGTAGATAGTCCCCGTTGCTCAATAGTCTGCAGTACACGGTCATGTAGCAGTAGGTAGGTAGTCTTCAAAGTAGCCGCTAGGTATGCAGAACGACCAAGAGCGGCTACACCAGTTGAATGGCCAGGCACAAGTCCAGTTTCCCGTCATTGTAGAACTCATGTACACAGTGGGTTTAGTGGATGCGGGAACATCCAGGAACATAGGAGGTATTCCGATGCTGCAGGCAGGGACCGTTGGTCCGCGTATCTCGCAGCCCTCTGAACGCAATATTGCGTGTATCTGCTGTACTCTACTGTATATCCCGAATATTGATCCATAAGGACTCGGCTGCCCGCCGGAAAGACTCGGTGATGTCTCGGTGTGTGAAGCAAGGGTCCCGCATCTTTGACGCCCCTCGCCCTACAAAGGACGCTAGTAGACGCCGCCCGAAGCCATCGATCGTCAGCTGAATGACTTGCGGCCGGGAGCTCTGGGTAATACATAAGTCTAGCGAGCAACTATGCTAGTCTACAGCAAACCCTATGTCCACTTTATGGTAAACACGAGTACCGTAATGAGGTAGTCTCAACAGGCAAGGGACGATTACACGGTCAAGTATAAGCTAGAGACACCTAGACCTCATATTCGAGAGCTCTTTGTATTCGGTCATCGGTGAAGTGGGGGAGCTTTTCATAACAATCTGTTTGCGGGGAAGCTTGCCAAGGGGTTGGAGCTTTTTTGGAGCACATGAATAGGCTGGCCAAGACCCAAGGCCCAACGATAGGGGGGTTTGCCAAAGGAGGGAACCGGCAACCAGCGTTTCTAGATCTGGAACAACAAGGCGTCTGATGTGTTGATTGGTTAAACAATCCCAACTAGAAAGGAGATGGGGTACTCTTCATGTACAACGTCCCGAGACACATTGTCAAAGCTTCGCGGCAGTTCTGATCTAATCAAAAGATCGTCGGGTCAATGTTGGATACCCGGGCGAAACTTCTATATTAAGTGTATAGTTCGTAAACGCAGCATTCGGCATAAAACTACCACTTCGTTCGCCGGGACTAGTTATTTACCCGCATGGCGAGATAGAGAGAGCTTACTGTTACATGAACCCTTAGCGAGTCGTGTACGTGCCTTTGAGGCTTCGGGGCCGCTCCGAATTGGTCATCCACGCGCCATGATGGGATAATCTGTTTGCTTTGCGTCTCCGAAACACCGAGCTCAGTACGCAGGTCCCTGACTTGCTCTGACTTCTGTGGATCTGCAAAGCAAGGATACCCGGCAAACATGGACGGCCTCCCACTCTGTTGGCCGTATGTCTCTTTCTTTTGTCTCCTGTATGCTGATACTGGTCTGCTGTTGTCCCACCTATCCCATTTACAGAGCAACGAATACAGCGCCAACCATTCCGATCCCTAGAAGCATCTCGCTTGCCCTCTGCGCCACCGCCGCCGCCGTAGGAATCAATGGAGTCTGAGTCGGCGCGGTGACTGAGTTGGTTGCCGTGCTATTGGCGGCGCTTCCTCCGGAGCCGCTTCCAGTGCCGGTAGAGGAAGTCGAAGAATTTGCCGACGTTAACGGGCCGGGATTTGTCACGTTGAAGAAATTGCCGGCCAAAACCTTCCCTTCCAACCCAGCGCCAGTCAAGGTGGAGAGGGCATCGAAGTCCCTTCGGCTTGCAGCTGCACTCTCGAGGACACTTAGGCTCTCGTCTGTGGCGTCCGATGTGTCCACCACGATCTGAGTATATCGATGCGACAGCGGGATCCTCGCTGGAGGCGACGGTCCAAGATACTCTGCAAACGCTGCCTGTCCGTCGGAAGTCTGGAATAAGAAGGCACTCGTGCTTCCCGTAGTCGTGTTGATCGTTGTCGCTGTGGTGCTCTGCGTCAAGCCAGTTTGCAACCAGTGAAGTAGAGTCCCTGTCTCAGGTGGGTTGTCCGTGGGAATATCGAGATCGATCATCAATACTGCGAACGTCGTCCCCTCCAACTTGGATTCCGTTCCAATGCTAGGAGCGCTTTGAGTTGCTATGATGATTGTTAACCAACCTTGGCCATGACAGGAGAATATTAGTTCGGTGGCTCACCATCTTTTGCCAGGACGTTTCCACCAGCTGCAGCGACACTTCCAAAAGAAACGAGCAGAGTATCTTCTGCTGCAGGTTCGAAGCCTTCAGGAGTGACAGCCAGCGCTGCCGATGCTCCGGCTAGGACGAGAAGAGATTTGTACAGCATTTTGATTGATTAGAACGAGTTAAAATTAGGAATTGACCAGCAATGCGAAAGGGAAGACAAGATTCGTTCAAACAGAGAAAAATGTTGCTCAGGATAAATCCAGGCATGGAGATATTTGAATAAATTCCCCGGACCGAACATCTCGTAGAATTACAGCGTCCCCTTAGGTGAAACGAGTACGCGTAGATCTGCGACAGCGCCCAGAACCAGGCATTAAGGCCTGTTCGTAGCTTAGGGCATGATTACTATAGCTAGCAGAAGTCGTATTATTGGCTTACTAGGAGGAGAAGGTAACGAAAAATGAGGCAGTTGACTGTTTTAACCAAGATCTCCTGCCATGATCGTCGTGACTAGGTTTTCCGTCAAGGACTTTGAGTCTCTCTGAGCCTTTCTTGGTGTTGTTTAGACGATGACGATCTCTTCTTCTCTAAGTAAGATGTGGGAACATATCCCTAACAAGAATGGTCGTCAGCGCGTCGCGTGTCTTATTAATAGCATCGTTTACAATCAAATGCCAATACTTTCATAGAATATTGAAAGGCGTTGAATAGATGTTATGACCATGTCTTTCTAGGTATATGTAGAACTTTGAGTTGTCGACTATCATTATTATTATGTCGAAGTTGTACGTGATATGCAGGACTTACATAATCTTGAGTTAATGCCTAGGCAGGTACATAAAATACTTATACTTTGCGGATGTTGGCTTGGCTCGAACCCGCTCAGTCCTTTATGCATAAATTTCTATCAGCAGGAGGTCGAGCTGTTTAGAATGTCCTATCATTGAAATGACTGCGGTATCGAACCAGTATACCTGCGGCTTTCAACAAAGCCAATCTCTGCTGCTTGAAATAATTCCACCCGTGTGGCTAAGCAATGTTGGCGTGTACCTAGCGGGACGACAGACAGTCACCAGATTTACTCGGAATGACATGTAACTATTCCCTTCTGACCCCTAGGTGTGCGTACATCCGAATTGCTCACCTTCACGAAGATACAGTCTCTTTCCAGAACACGATCTCTCATATCTAGGATACGAGTCCCGGCTCCCCGTCCCGGAATCTGCCTTGCCCATCACTGGGGAATGCAGGTTGTCGACGACATGGGTGCAGAGAGTATTCGAAACAAACGGACTTATGTAGCCGACCGAATGATGAGTTGTGTAGTTCCAACTGCAGATTCTTCCTGGTGTTTGAATCAAGGATTACGGAGGGACAGCGGCGTTTACATTCAGTATCGAGCCCACAATTGGTTGCGTTCGGGCATGTGCGCGCACTCGATCAGTCCATGTAGGAGGCTCAGCAGCAATGCCAGGCCCCTACAACGTCCGCCTGCCAAATGAGCGAACTGGAAAAACATCTATGGATATGCGATGTTTCCTCCTAGCTTGGCATCGTCATGCTTTGTCCCGAATTTTGAGATGTCATTCTTGCTGGACTATCTTACTCATGGTTGTGGTTGTCTTGATCATTTGAAACCAACAGTCGGCCATCGCCGACTGACCGCATCCAATCGACGTTTTCCCATTTTCCCATTTTCCCACCCCTCCCGTTTGTTCAGTCACAAACGAGGCCTCTGGTTATCGATGACAGCAAATGGATAGCTTTCAATCTAACGGCATCCGCTGGCGTTTCCCGCACTCAGAAGTTACACCGCTGCAGACGGCCCCTCATGAGAGGGTGAGACATAGAAGTATGTCTGCTACCGTGGCAGCCTTGTGGCCCGTGAATGCCTTATGTTGCTGGCCCGACCCGGTGGGCTACCTCGAGTTGTTTCTTCCTCGTCCTGGTCTACCTTGGATTTGTCTTTATATATTCACCGCAGCGTTCTTGTTTCGAGAAATATCTTCTCATCTCGATGGTAAAAGCTGGTCCTTGATAAGACCAATAAACCCCCCGAGACAGAAGACTTTCACTGAATCCTCTTTGTCACGTCTTGACGAACAAATCAATTTTATACGCCTGAGTCTGTCATCGTTTTCGATTGCTTTAGCCAGCTACTGTACTATCTGCCTACCTCCTTGCAGCTATGGACCGGTGAGGACAATTTCATTGTTGCAAATTCAAATCACGGCGCAGATTCAGAGCAGTCGTTGAAGTCCATCCTTCCAGCTCCATCTGCTTGGCTGACATGCTCTTCTAGAAACCGGCGCCCCGCGAACCCAAAGCCATGCTTCAACTTCCAGCGTGGTAACTGCAAGTTTGGAGCACGATGCAAATTCTCTCATGAACCTTCGCCGCTCCCGGCGACCCAACCTCAGGCATCGACTTCGACATGGCGCACGAACCGTCGGGAAGAGCGGGGCCCTCCTGAAGACCGCCTCCGCGAATGGAAGCGGCTGCTCGACCTGAGCTATTCGAACTCTCGTCCTACTCGGTTATCTACCATCAAAATTCAGGCGGCGTATGATCGGTTTTTCATACTCGCTCTTGAACTGATGGAAGGAGACGTTGGAGCTTCGCAGGAGACAGTCAAGCTAATGGCTCAAGAAGCTGGGCTTGACTTTCTCAAGGGCCTTATCGATCGACAGATCCCCGATGCTAAAGAGAAGTCTACTAAAGTCACCTTATGGCTTAAACAGATACGGCCTTTGTTCCAGCTCCTCACTCACAAGCGAGTTGTAGATTCCCACGTGCTGGAGCAACAAAAGGCTGTCATCTGTAACTTCATCCAGGGAGTTGGTTGCAGACGCATGAAAACGCTGTTTGACTTTATCTCGGACCTGCTTGAGGCTTGGTCTACCTTGCCTATGGCTAAAGAAGACGAGGATGGAGTATCCGCGTGTGAACTTTCGCTCTCTGTCCTAGCCACAATGATCGATTGTAACACGAGTAATATTGTCGATGATAACTACGACCATATTGTTGAGCGTCTTGGATATTTCGTCCAAGCTGCTCATCACTCTGACGACTTCTCGAAGTTACAAGCTCAGAAACATATACAGTACCTCCGGCGACGTCTCCAAGTAGGCGATGCACTGGCCGAAGCTGAGCTAAAGAAGAATATTCCGGTAAAACGAGCCGAGTTTGTCATGCAGAAAGATCTGCCAGGACAACTATCAGCTCAAGGGCCTCGTCACGACAATGATCACGCCGACATATGCGATATTCGAATTTTGCCTACCCACGAAGAGATTACTTCGAAACGGAACGAATACTTGCCTACAACTGACCCGTCACGATTCCATATCCCTGGGATACATGGTCGTCTTGACAGAGAGTTTCGTTTGCTGCGAGAAGATACCGTGGGCCAACTTAGGAACGCAGTCTCCGTGCAGCTAGAGGCCATGCGAGACCCTAAGCACAAGCAGGATCGTGGCAACAAGAATAACTCTCTTCGAACCTATGCGTATGAACAAGCCGCGATCGTTGATGTCGACTTCGATAGGAATCAGGGCATGGATCTACTCGTTCAATTCCGCCAACCGATATCAAAGAAAAATGCCCAGCAGCGTCAAGATTGGTGGGGAAACTCCAAGCGACTCCAGCCTGGTGGCCTTGTGTGTGTTATCTCTGAGAACGCATCAGTGATATTCTGCGTGGTTTCCGATAGGACTATCGTGACTCATGGACAGAATGGAAAGATGAAATCCCAAGGCCAGGCAGAAGATTCATCTGAAAGGCCATCTTTGTCCAACGATGATTTATTCGCTTATGTCCATCTCAATCTTGCCGAGGCCCGCCCAAATGATATCGGTCAAGCACTTCGATGGTTCCGGGATGTTGGTCCCTATCAACAGCGATGCCTCGTGGAATTTCCCGGTGTTCTCCTTCCATCATTCCAACATACGCTCACGGCTCTTCAGCGTATGTCAAAAAGGTCAAGTGTACCTTTCGATGACTTGCTTGCTCCAACTGAGCAGAACCATGACGTGGGCGATGAAGCGGTCGGCCCTCCCGTTTATACCACTAAGACAGGATTCTCCTTCAACCTGAGTTGCCTTACAAATGACAATGCAATTCTACGCCATTCACCCCGGGCCCCGCTCGACCCGGAAGTACTGTCTAGCCATTCTACTCTCGATGCAACTCAGTCCAGGGCTCTCCTGAACACACTATCGAGAAGACTAGCTCTGATCCAAGGCCCACCTGGCACTGGGAAAAGTAAGTCTTACACTCCTCTTGCTTTTCTCTTCCTCGAGAGACATGCGATTTCAATGGCGGTTCTTATACAAGTATTAAGGAATATTGTTGTTAACGTGAGAATATACAGGTTTCACTGGCGAGAAGATCATAAAAACTTTACTCGCAAATAAGGCCCAGGCTGACCTTGGGCCTATTCTTTGTGTTTGTTATACCAACCACGCACTAGATCAGTTGTTGGTCCACTTGAAACGTGATGATGTCAATATCATTCGAATCGGATCAAGGTCAAAGGCAGAAGAACTGGAGGAGACCAACCTCCGTATTGTGGCACGAGCTGCGGATCGTACTAAGGCTGAGAGAAGTTCCCTCTGGGAACTGGGGTCAAGTCGCGACGAGGCTGCTACTTCGGTAAAGACTTCAATCCAAAAACTTGCAGCATGCCAGGCCCTAAACACCATACGGAACTATCTTCACGAGTTCCACCCCAAACATTATGATGCTCTGTTTGGCAAAGAAGGCGAGGGTGGATGGCAAGAAGTTCGTGGAGACCCTAGCCAACTTTTCGGCCAGTGGCAGCGCGGTGGTTCGCGAGACAAGTCCCCTCCTCGCGATGTTGACATCTTACTAGAGGTTGATCTTTGGGGAATGACTAATTTCGAGAGGACACGCCTTATGAGATTTTGGTTGCGGGAACTACGCGACCCTCTCATCACCAGCATCATATACGACTACAAGCGTTATGAGAAGGTGAAGGATGAGCAGCAGAAAGTGTCTCGGGATGTGGACTTGCGATGCCTACACGAGTCAGATGTTGTCGGGGTCACAACTACAGGTCTAGCGAGAAATCTTGACCTCCTTCAGAAGCTGAGGTGCAAAGTCATGCTATGCGAGGAGGCGGGTGAAGTACTCGAAGCCCACACCCTTACTGCTCTCCTTCCATCTGTCGAACACGCCATTCTCATTGGTGATCACCTCCAGCTAAGACCTCAGATTGCAAACTACGACCTTCAAAGCACGAGTCATAGAGGAGCCCAATACTCTCTTGACGTGTCCCTGTTCGAGCGTCTGATTGAACCGTTGTATGATACTGACCCAAGATTGCCGTTTGATACTCTGGAGACCCAAAGGCGAATGCATCCAAACGTCTCTGAGCTAATTCGATCGACCTTGTACCCTTCGCTAGACGATGGTGGCGCGGTGGCTCAGTATCCAAGGGTTCGCGGCATGAAGAGACGCTTGTTTTGGTTGCACCACGAGTCACCAGAGGACCAGGAAAATCAGCATGATGCGATAACAACTTCGCGAACAAACACCTTTGAGATTGATATGACAGTATCGCTTGTTCAACACCTGGTCAGGCAGGGATCATATGGTCCTGACGACATCGCCGTCATCACACCTTACCTAGGACAGCTGATCCGCCTTCGTCGCCAGATGGAAAGATTGTTCGAGATCTCAGTCGGTGAAAGAGACCTAGAAGAGATCGAAGCCCTAGACCTGGATGGACCGGATGAGAACACAGCTGCACAACCGCACAATCCACCTATCATCAAGAGAACTCTATTGAAGAGCATTCGACTAGCGACCGTCGACAACTTTCAGGGGGAGGAGGCTAAGGTGGTAGTGATTTCTCTCGTGAGGAGCAACAACGATAATAGATGCGGATTCCTGAGCACATCCAATCGCATCAACGTCCTACTCAGCCGGGCTCAGCATGGGATGTATCTGATTGGCAACGCTAATACTTACAGACATGTAGATATGTGGGCTAAGGTGCTGGAAATCCTTGGAAGGGATGGAAACATAGGAAAGGAGCTAGAGCTTCAATGTGAGTAATATACCCCTCGCGTTTATCAATTGCTAACCCTCCTACTCGCAGGCACGCGTCACCCTGAGACACCGCTATTGGTGTCTAAGGCTGATGACTTCTTACGAGTTGCACCCGAAGGAGGGTGTATCCTTCCTTGCGACCGAAGACTGCCTTGTGGACATTCCTGTGTTAACAGGTGTCATCATGAAGTTCTCCATAACGCTGTCAAATGCCTGGAACCTTGCCCCCGACCCAAAAAGGGGTGCCTGCATCCATGCAGGTTGGTTTGCGGCGACCCTTGCAAGCCCAAATGTGACGAGCGCCTTGAGGGGCTTAACATCACCCTTCAATGTGGCCACACGGTCTCGTCAGCATTTTGTTGGCAAGCGCAAAACCCCTCAGTCATCGTTTGCAAGGAAATGGTCAACAAG
Organism: Hypoxylon crocopeplum; assembly: GCA_022578875.1. NCBI lineage: Eukaryota > Fungi > Ascomycota > Sordariomycetes > Xylariales > Hypoxylaceae > Hypoxylon > Hypoxylon crocopeplum. The sequence continues at coordinate 123,898 of MU399613.1, read as the reverse complement.
ACCGTCCCTGGCTGCGGTCATACAGTGGAAGTCTTTTGTCACACGGACGTTAGTGCCGACTCTTATAGATGCGGAAAGATATGTCTTGATCCCCAACCATGTGGTCATTCGTGCCGGAGTTCATGCTACCAGTGCAAAGAGAGGAAAGGTGGCCAAATCGTTAACACCAACCACGGAATCTGCAAGCAAAAATGTGGCCGGAAGTACACTACTTGTCGTCACGACTGTTGCCAGCCATGTCACGGCGACGCCGAGTGTCCTCTATGTCCGCTTCCCTGCGAAGTTCGCTGCATCCACTCAAAATGTAGCAAGATATGCCACGAGCCTTGCGCACCGTGTGCTGAGCAGACTTGTGGGTCGAGTTGCGCCCATGCACAATGCACTATGCCATGTGCTGCACCTTGTGACTGGGTGCCCTGCTCCAAGAGATGTGAGAAAACCCTTGGTTGTGGGCATCAATGCCCTTCCGTGTGTGGCGAGACATGTCCCGCTGTGGCTTTCTGCCAGACGTGCTGTTCCGAAGCCGTCAAGTCAGTCATGGTAGACTTTATCATGGGCATGCAGTATCACGAAATCGACCTGAATGAGGATCCTTGCATTTTTCCGGATTGCGGACACTTCATGACGAAGGCCAACATGGATGGCATCATGGATATGAAAGCCCATTATGAAATATCGGCCGAAGAAAACCCAACGGCCATCATCAATGCCTCCCAGCCCTTCTCAATGGACGAGGTAAAGGTCTGTCCGACTTGTCGTGGATCCCTACGGAATATCGCCCGATACGGACGAATCGTTCGACGGGCTATGCTCGACGAGGCTACCAAGAAGTTCATTGCCTGGTCTCAAACTAAGTACTCAGTGCTCGCAAACAGCTTACTCGATATACATGAGCGCATCTCGAAGACTCCATCTCCCCAAGCCTTGTCGCAAAATACTCGGCCCGCTAAACTGAGGAAGTTCTCTACCGGACGTATGAAGCAGCTTCAACTTATCCAGGACTGGGTGGACGGTGTTAGGTATAATGATGCTATTAAGTTCTGGAATCAACTAAACAGATTCATTGGAGAAGTGAGAAAGGAGGAGCAACCTTTCCAGCGCGTCCACGACTTCGTTCAACATGCGTCACGGCAGCGGAAGACTCACGGAACTTTTGCTTTCGACGAGACGATAATCCAGAACAAGGGGCATCTTCAAGCATGTTCGCTCTCTCTGAAATGCGACATCATCGTCATTTCCGACTTCATGTCATTGCGAGAGAAACTTCTTGCGGTTCGACCTAAGCTCAAACTAGACTTCTCGGTACAGATGAAGGATTGCGAGACCTTGGTGGGACGCGCCAAGATGTCGAAGCATCCTAGACAAGAAGCCGAAGCTCATATCTACTTCGCGCAGTTCTGCGCCTTCTCTCGAACACTTGCCCGAGCCGAGGAGGAGTCGGTTGATAAAGCTGAAGCGGGTACAGACAAGCTCAAGAAGCAAGCCGAGGGCCACTTGGCCGCCGCTCGTGAACTCGTAGGGAAGTACAGCAGCCAGACCCGGGGCCTGATGGCCGAGATCGAGGCTGCGGAGAAAATGATACGTGATGGCGTGTTCTATGACACCGTCTCTCCGGACGAGATGCGGGCGGTATATCAGGCCATGGCCATGGGGTTCTTAGGTACTGGCCACTGGTACAACTGCCAAAACGGGCATCCTTTCACGGTTGGCGAGTGTGGGATGCCCATGGAGAGGGCGCAATGCCCAGAATGCGGAGCTCCTGTAGGTGGTACTAACCACATACCTGTGCAGGGAGTGCAACGGGCGGATGATATTGATGACCTTGCTCGCGAAGTTGGTAGGATGGAGATTCATTAAACCGCAGCCCCTGACTAGTTGCTGGCCTTGTAGTATGGGGGGTTATGAATAGGGTCCCTTCAAGATATAGCAATTGACTACCTTCATTGACGCACGATTATCGCGTGATATCGTCTTGTTTTTTTCTCTTACATTATTCTCTCGTTCTTATTAACTTAGGCAAGTCCGGTTTTCTACGAAACTCATCATCAAGGGCTATCCTACCTCATTATGGTCACTTCAGCACAGTCACGCAGTCTTCTTCGAGTGTATTATTGATCATGTTGTCATAACGACAAAGGGAATAATCACATTGAAGACTACATATAGTACCTATGGAGTATGCCGATCCCCTCCATCTATCTGCCCTCTGTATACGAGGCGATCTAGAGGTAGTACTAACACATTCAGTACAGAACGAGAGACAAGGACGTTCGTTTTTCGGGTGCCCTCGAGGGATAACGACCGCTAGTAGGTAGGTAGGAGGTATGTATCAACCCATCTTCCTCTCATCTCTTAAGCCCCCCCCTTCTCCCCTTTCTTCTAGGTAAGCCAAGCGGCGACTCGTCTAGTAGACCTGAACGGTCTCCTTCATGTTGGTGGCGCCGACGATGGGGCTAGGGGCGTCCTTGGTGGTCTCGGCGTCGGCGGCAGCGGCAGACTCGTCCTCCTCGGTCATGCCGCCGAGGATCATGGAGCTCGGGGCCAGGGCCTGCAGCTCGGGGGGGCTGGTGAAGGCGAAGAACTTCTCGTCGTGCCACTGGCCGGCGGTGATGTAGCGGCCCTCGCTGTCGGTGAACATGGTGGCGTTCTCGGCGCGCAGGAAGTAGGCGATGGAGTAGCGGTGCTCGGTGGGGTCGAGCGGCACCACGCGGTGGATGCACGACTGCATCGTGTGGCCGCTGGCGAAGCGCAGCGAGTCGCCCACGTTGATCACCGCCATCCCCGGCTTCGGCTCCACGAACCCGAACTCCTTGGACCCCGGCGGCCGCACCTGCAGGCCCCACTGCTCCGCGAACAGGAACGTCAGCGAGCTGATGTCGGTGTGCTTCTGGTGCCCGATGTTCTTGGCGCTCGGGTCCGACGGGATGTAGTGCATCATGGCGATGGTGCTGGTGGACGGCCGCTCGTTGCGGTGCGAGTTCTCGAAGCGCGAGGCGCCCGTGAGCCCGAGCCCCGTGGACAGCGCCGCCAGGATCGTCTTGGTGGCGATGTTGGCGCCCGCGATGGCGTGCTCCAGCACCTTCATGTCGGGGCTGTTCTTGATGACGGCCGGCAGGTGCGGGCTGTCCTTCTGGATCTCGTCGCGCGAGACCTTGATCATCTCGTAGCCGTCCTTGGTGTTCTCGAGGACACCGGTGCGCGAGCCGATGGGCTCGTAGCTGTTTTATCCACCCACGTTAGTTGATATACGAATCGTTGCTGGTTTGTTATCAAAACTCACCCGAGGTGGGGAGCGACGAGACCGAACTCGTTCTTGGCCTCAAGAGGAGCATCGAAGAAGCGGTACATGAGCTTCAGGGTGTCCTGCTGGTCCTCGAGCATCCGGCGGCCGTCGATGCCCCGGAGGTCCAGGTAGAAGTATCCCGTCTCCTGGCAGCAGCTAACCAGCCTCTCGATCTCGACGGGCTCCTGGGAGAGCAGCTTCGAGAAGTCGATGATCTCCATGGGGTAGACCGGGACCTTCTTCCCGTTCCACTCCACGGTCTGGGGGACTTCGGTTGAGATGGCCATGATGTTTCGTCTGGTAGCTGCGTAATAAGTTCAAGGTCGTCGAGGTCGATAGGGATAAGGACAGCTCTCGAGGTTCTCTCCTCCTCTTTGACCTGCCAGCTCCTCGCCGCTCCTATTTTATAGACAAGGCGATGACGATGAAGACGTTGTCGGAGCGCCATCTTCCATAGCCTTGGGGAGTCTGATGTAACTTTCCCCTCCCCCACACTCCCTTCTCATTTATCCACGCGCATCTGGGATGTCACATATTCTCTCTCCTCGATCTACGTCCGCGTGGACCTACACCAAAGCTGGGATATGTAGATGGCTGACACCACTTCTTGGCGTCTTATCGTTATCGAAAGGAGTATACGCTCTTAATCTCAAGTTTAGCCGGTTGGAGTTGTGTACCTGGATCGTTGGCCGGCTGCAACCCTCCGCACTCTATAGCCTCTCTGCAGCTTCAGGGACCCTGCCAGAATGTCCGTGACGCCCAGTCGGCCTCCCAGGAGGTGTCATCTATATTATACAATACGCCAAGGCCGGCAGATGTTTCTTTGCTAGCTATTTGGGGTTTGCGTGGGATTGAGCTACTTGCTTGCGATGATCTCAAAGTCGCCTTTGTTCAATTGACTCCGCACTCTTGGCCAGCTGCTTTGGGACCGTCGTTGCCGAGGTCGGTGATGCCCTCATTAGGGACGCGCTCGATACAAGGTACGGATACGGGCTCGTGTGGACATTTCCCCTCACTTGAGCGCCATCGTCGTATATTGCATGACGAGTTAAAATAGGCAATCCCCACAGCTTCCAGAGTCCCCGTGACAAATCTACCATGCTTAAAGGGAAGACAGATCAGGAGAAAGAACTAGTTCGAGACTACGCAAGTCATCGCTTATTGATTGCGGTTTTACGACTAAAGAGGGAATGGGCCTGACCATCACCATTCGTTACAAACTCTCCGACCTCGTTTCGTAGAATTTGCTCCGTACGTAATAAGAACTAGGCAATAATAGGATAGTTCCATTCAAGCTGTTTATGGTCCTTGATAAATATTAGGCAGTAGGGCCTCATTTCTTAGATGTCTTTGACAGGTACCTAGTGGTATTCTCCAACCCTCCTGTATACTTGAGACATACCTTAGGGGTACCTTTACTATGAAATTGTATGAATCCCTTCAACTACGGTATTTCAGGAATAGCCGTGGCGAGGTTACTGTTCGGCTCTGAAATATTTTTGCCATCTATTCGAGCATAACCTGATATTATCCCATGTAATGAGAATTGGCTTTCATAAACAGTGGCATAGCCACGAACTTCAACCGCCGAAGTAGCCAAACGTCATTTCACCAAACGGGAAAATCTAATTTTAGTAATGGCACCAATATATATGGGATTATACTTAGGAAATATTGTATGTTAGAGTGGTGTAAAGTGACCGTGGACCTAGCCTTATCTTTCTCACTAATGAAAGGTGTTCTAGATCGTGATTCGATGGCGCGTCTCGGATAGGGGTTAAACGGCTCAGAAACATATGGTAAATTCAATTCAATACGATCAAAGAGAAAAATGCGAGTGCGGGTTAAGTAGAGGCATGCTCATGACAACATTTGCTCGAAGAAAAAAAATATATACCGGTAATATGATAAGTTATCTTATAAGCTACCTGAGTCTTCGATAAATTCGTATGAGACGTGAGGTAACGGGGTGAAAGGATTGTTCATCTTCTTTTATTCTATCATATTTTGAAATAGAGCTCTCAAGGATCCTTTTCGGGATAACAGGTACCTGGTAATAAAAAACGGTTAACTACCTTCCAGCCAGGTACATTTTGATTGTAGATTAGAGAAAGTTATAGTCCTGATTAGTTCTCTAGCCTGTATGTCCGAAGACAAATATTTAGGCCAGGCGCATTCGACATGTCTCTGCATGATAAAACCTCCCTCGACATTCCACAAATACCGCAAGCATAAAGTTATCCGAGCTCTAAGTAGTATTCCTTACACCACAAGAAGGACCCCAAAGAAGAAAAAAAACTGTGTCCGAGAATCCACGTCGAGTGACATAACCTTGTGGATAGGTAAATTACTAGTTAGAAACTGTCGTTATAGAACGGGCATGCTAGACTTCTGCGGGAGAGCAAGTTCCAACCTTTAGCATATACTGTATACGATTGTTGTAAGTAATGAACTATTAGACATGGAGGTGTTCAGGTCAATCTGAGGTTCTTAGCTACCTCTTTATACCTTATTTAACACGCAACCACTAGGATACAGTAACCCAATCGCTTGTTCAACTGACTCTTATAATTGCTCTAGTGTTAAACCCTCACGTCTGGGCAAATCTGGCAAGAGGTAAGCAAGCCGGTAGAGACGCTACCAGGGCTTGGCCCAGTATCCAGAGAGCTGATCCCGTTAAAGATTAAGCATAGCATTGGCAAGGGCATCAAAACTAGACCCCGACAACCCACCCCACTCCAAGCAAGCGTCGCCGCATGCGTACGGGACATTTCCTACCTGGTCGAACCAGGGAGCCAGGGAGATACACGGGTAGGGGAGCCCATCAACTCGGAATTCTGTTATAGAGGTGAGTGAGGGACCATTTCGAGCAAGAGTCGTCGGGCTATTTAAGGCTGCCTTGTAAATAGATAGGGGGGGTACTTACTCTGAGTGGCCTTTGATCCAGACACAGTGATCGTCACGCCATTCAACGCGGCGCAGCAGTTATCCACCACATTCGTGGGGACGTCCGCAGGCACGTTCAGACATCTCGTGGCCCGCTTGCTGTTACCGCCCTCGACCTGGGCAGCGTCGCGGAGGCCTAGCTCGACCGCAAAGCCGTCGTCGGACACGTCCCGCTTGAGGTACTGTATATGGTTCTTTATTTTGAAACCGAGGGCGGCAGCAGCTGCGGCTGACGCAACTGCCAGGAACTCGAAATCAGTGCATTGTGCGACGGTGGCGAACGAGCTGATGAGCAGCGCGATGCTAGTTCCGGCGATTTCTAAACGCATGTTGAATTGTTGAATTTGGAACGACGGGGTTGAGTCTTGACGATGTTGATGGACGTTGAAGGACAATGTCTGAGGCTCCTAGCTTTAGGTAGTCTTGTGAAGTCTTAGTCTTCTATTCGACTTCTTGGTCCACGGGAAGGTTTGGGCACTTTATATGCGCCTTGTGGACATTATTTAGTACATACATAGACGTAAACAGTTTCATCATCATCATCGTCACGAAGCGACCTTCTCATGTCAGTACACCATCAGTAAACTTCTGACCAAACGCATATTGTGTAAGCGTGACAGATTTGACTCTTGGAAATATTGCAGTTCAACTTCATCATTGCGTTGAAGGTAGGTAGGCTATTAGCCATAAGCTATTAGTGATAGGCTATCAGCTACCTAGGTAGTTATAAGCTATTGCTATGGTAAGTGCATATAGGGCTTCATAGAGAGTTATGCTAAATAAAGGCGTGATTGTTCAGCTGGCTCCCGTGCCTCGTGCCAGTACATAATTGACGTAGCTTACCAACAAAAACAATATATCAGCGTCAGGTATATACTCGTTGCGGTACCGATTTATAATATCAATTGTCTCTCCGCTCAGACCATGTTAACATGCCATACCTGGTGACAGACTTCGAATAACATACGGAAAGAGCCTGGCTCTCTCGGCACGAGAACTACACGAACATGATTCTGGCAAAACATGGAGTGCCTCGTACCAATCGTGTGTTACTTGACGGCTATTGCTCTCGTCTTCATCGGTCTCTACATGCCGGAACGCCAACGGGATGCTCTACTACCTCCAATAATGGGACTGTTAGGCTGGAGTCTCTGGCAATGCCACCTCCTAAACAAAATTCCCGGCATCAGCTTCCAGTTCGCCATGACGGTCGTCATAACTATTCTCAATAGCCCGTTGGTGCTCCACGCCGAGAAAGAGCCCATCACGACTCGGATACGTCCCGACGGCTCTCGTGACTGGAATGTCATCACGGCTTACAAGAGAATGATCAACCCAAGGATGCTGCGAGCTACTGGAAATGTGGACAGAGGGGTGTTAGACGGTTCGGCCTTGCGGTACCGCTTGTTCTTCGTCCTGCGAGGCGTGTTCAAGGCAATGGCTATCTTATTACTAAGGTCGAAATTAAGAGGACTCCTTGTCGTGGTACTCTCGAATTCTTCGCTGTGGGATTTCTCATCTTCCCAAGAACCACTCGTTCGCCGCCTAGTCTCCGGCTCCCTACATCTCCACGAGCTGGGCATCCGAAGTTTTATATCCTTATTTTGGATCATCGACACCGCCACCGAGGTCGAGCTTAGCCATACCTTGCTACGGTTGCTGTTTGTCGGAATCCTTGCTGTTGACGAGCCTCATCAGTGGCCACCAATGTTTGGAAACGTTCTTGAAGCGTATACGCTTAAGCGCTTCTGGGGCGGCTTTTGGCATCGGCTCTTCTCTCCCGCCGCGGGAAAATGGGGGCAGGCGCTCGCCGAGAAGGGGCTGAGCCGGCAGACGCCATCGCCAATCAAAAAGATGTTTGTCGCCTTTTTCATATTTTCTGTTTCGGGGGTCGCGCATGCAATGATCGACTGGAGGCTTGGTAGAGATAGTCCAACCAAACAGATTCTGTTCTACTGGTCGAACTTCCTAGCCGTCAGCTTCGAAGTGATGACCTCCAAGATCTGGTTGAAAAATATCAGGCTGGGGAGGCTACTGGGAATTGGATCTAAGGGAGAAACAGTGATGAAGAGACTTCTAGGATTTCTGTGGGTTGCTGCTTTCTTTATATGGGTTACGCCTCGACTTACATATCCGAGACTTTTCCAAGGGATGGTGCGCCAGGCCTTTCTTATACGCTAGGCTAGATTATTTTAAACATTTTAATGAATCGGTTACCTAGGAGTTGGTGAAGCTCAGAGGTAAGAATAACCGCTCTTGAAGAAGTGAGTCAAAGATGAAGATTGCCTCGTATCGGTACACACGTCCCTTTATTCAATATTGAAAACACGAATCAAGAGCAATTCAGCCTTCACGGGCAAAGTTGTAACCCCATACAACCTCAAACCAAAGGCCAGCATACATATCAAGAAGAGGTCCAAGTCAGCATCCAGCACGACTGCCCCAAAAATCCAAGCTCGCGAGGGTTCGACTATTGATTACAACGAAACTGAACACACAGTGTGTACAGAAGTTTGGTACCTCTATGACTGCGATCTGAAAGTAACCCACCTAAGAGACATCTGGCTTTCGACCACTACAAGGCATGTGAACTATGGAAATTCCGGCAAGCCAGCGCAGGTAAGGCGTATAGTAGTAGTGATTTTATCAACTTTGACGACTCGGAGGAACATGAGACAGCCGAAAAATCAGCCCAGAGATGCGCACATCGAGCAAACTCGGGTGGTTCTCCGAATTCGACCGATTACGACTGGACGGCAACGGTATATGGAATTGCTTGCGTTAATCGTTTCCACCCAGGGATGTTTGTATGATAAGTTGTGTTTCATGGTCCAAGGGACATCCGTGGAGGAGTTGGTCCTACTTTATCAATACCTTTTTCTCTCTACTATCCTGTATTGGCCAGTGCAGCTCAACTGTTAAAGATCACTGCCTATCAGTCTGTGACGGCATCAAACTCTAGGTCTGGAGCCCCTTATCCCCCTGATAACATGAAATAACATAGCTCAAGGAGTAAAAGTAAATTACTAGACAAGACGGATCTAAACGACTACATTCCTACCTGTCTAGGCACCTACTTACCAGGTACCGGTAGGTACCTACCTCTTAGCATTTATGTTTTCCTTTCAAGGACCATCTCCTGAGTTAACCCTTTTTGACCAAAATACATTGCAAGAGGTGACCGATGAAGACCTAAATGTTTAGACTAGAAAAAGATAAACAAAGGGATACTTCCTATGTGTACCTATATATGTGATCTCGGATAGATAGGCTGAGAGCTCCTCAAGGAACGACGTTGTTTATGCCTCCTTATAGGTTCGCATTGTGACGTAGTCTAATTAAAGCACTTTCCTAGTTGATAAGCTGAAATGGATACTCCCTTCGATTAGTGGCCTGCCATATCACTCTGGAATTAGGGAGTAACTATTGTCTGTCACATTGATAACTAGCGCGTATGAAACGAGCTGCCGACTACATAATTAACCTCAGCTAAGCCATCGACAATAATTACATCACAGCCCGGCACTTTAAAAGCCGAACAAACCAAATGCTTTGCAGCGTTGGGGTCATATGACATCTCAATCGTTCCAATACCATGCGAGTACTCACTTCATCGCGAAGTCAGATGACTGTCCTCTGCGTGCGTACGAGGAGTAAAGGGACCGATTGAGAGGCCTATTAGGGACAAGAGACCCAGAATCTAGCCCACCATCTCGGTGAGGGGTGAGAAGAAGAGAAGAGTAGAAGCTCGTTAGCTTAGTCTGTATTGGAAAGCCACAGTAGGGTATTGAGAAACCGTGTACTTAAAGGAGGAGGATCAGGCAGATCTCGGACTGGTCGGGGCTAAGTGAGCCAATAATAGGAGGGTGTGGTGTTGGAGGCGGCTATTTGTTAGAACAACAATCCACCTGAGAGCTTTAAGCTGGTCTTTATTTTGGTAGGCAACTATTTGATGGGTCAAATGGCTTGTCGTTGGCTAAGTCAACCTGACCAAAAGGAGGAATCCGCGCTAACAGAAGCGCTTGCTGGCGCAGTCCGCGCTTATTGGGGGATATGGAAAATTGCTAGATCCTGTTGGTAGGTGGTGTAGACATATGGGCTGTCTATGACTGAGTGCGCGAACTCCAACAAACGAGGCATCACGCTTTTAGTCTATAGCAGACCAGCTTAAGAACAGCCCGATGATGCTCATGACAGATCTGAAATGTCTAAGACATACATGCTTACCCGCTTTAGATCCTTGGCAATCGACGGATTGGAGATCACACGCTATGATGCGGTGCAGTAGTATAAGAAAGATCGGTCTTGTGGAGCTCTCGCTATCGTCTTTGGCATCACGATATTGATTAGGCAGGTTGAGAATAATTTGCAAACATCAACACTGATAGAAGCGCGCTAATCCTACGTTCTTCGTCACTGCGTCGTAAGCGCCACCGAGAAGGGAATCGGGTATTAATTCATTTATCCAAACTTCCGATGAAAGCAGGTGGCGAATACTTAGAAATCGTTGGACGTCGTCGAGAGGAATTCGAAGCGGCGGCAGTAGTTGGACCGAGAAGAGAGAGATCCTTCCACACCATCTTCCTGTCACGTTATTTGGACGATACCAGAAGTCCAAAGTCTTGGTCCTGTCTGTCTCACTTGAATGATCCAATCGTTGTGCAGAAGACCCCTGCTCACCTGAAGAGGTCCCTGCTTGCGGCACGACAAGCGCCCACGATTGGGTTAAGGACCCTGTTCGCTAAGTGCCAAGGAGGATCATTCCGTAGTTTTCGAAGATCCTGTCCTGTCCCTCTTCCTATCTAGTGTATCTTGATATTCGCGGCTCAGCAATGCGGCAAACCTAGTTTCCACGGAGGGAGTTGTAAATGTTTGTCTTCGGCTTCTCCTGATCTTGCTGTCGACGATCCTAAGGTCATTCAGACAGGTTCTGGGGATTGAGCATGCCACGTCGACACGGCACTAAGCGCACAGCCATGTAGTGAATCTGGTTTATCGCTTAGTACGAGTACCTATACGATTGTGGCGGAGTGCGTATTCGGCACTCGCCACAGATGTTAGTGGGCCCAAGTGGCCGGGTCTGCAAGAGTTTAGAGGCTCTCGGCTCTTTACGTCGTACTTCGTAGATTTCACCAACCTGGAAAAGAATCCATGTTGACGCAATAGAAGATTATTTGCCGTGCCAACGCATTGAATTTGCCTCAGATCATGCAAATTTCAGCTTGTGTTGCTCACAGATGCCGGTATTCGCGCTGCAAGAAACAGGAGGCTTTCGACTAGGTAGATGTCGAAAACTTGTCAAGTGCATCGTCTTGGTTGAATTCCTCCTTACTATGTACCATTGCTAGCTAAACTTACAGTGTAACCAAGTTTGGCAGGGCGATTGCCCTAGACTTGAAGCTAACATTAGACTGTTTCTATTCTAGGACTCTTAGAACCCCAACCCCGCTTGGAGGAATAAGGAGAAGCTTCGAAGCTGCTTTTCAGTCTGCATGCATTTCTCATTAGATATGAAGAGATCGAATTGCAGCGGCTTGGCAAGATCTGGAGCAACTGGAGTACAGCGTAATTAGGAATGACGGAAGCGCTCCTAGGCCTTAGCACTTCCTGCCCAGCGCGTCATTCTACTTGTCCTGTAAGGGACTACCTATCACTTTGCGACAGGTAACTAACTGCCTTAGAATAGGGGATTAGGGATAGGGGTTTGCTAATAAAAGTACCTATCGTACTATGTATGCGGAGACTGTTTGCCAGACCCGAACATCCCCGAGTTTGAGGTAGAGAAATCGATAGGATATTGAGCAAGAATGAAGCGACTGAAGGGATGGAAACGATATTCATGTCCCCTTGTCTCACCCGAAGTCATATACACGATCGACGCCAATCTATATATGAACGAGCTTCACCGAGCATGCGAGCGAAACCTCAAAAGGGGATTGAAGCCGAGCAACGGCAGCACGGATAGGGAGAGACATGCAGATGAAGGATTTGGCGAGAGCGAAAACGACGGCCTCTATTGGACTAAAATTGAAGGCTCAGCGACCAATCAGAAAATTCATACATGTAATTTTGCTATCGAATCCTTGGTCACCAAGACCCCTGCCGGTCCCGACCGCGGATATTCAGGGTTTACCTGGTCAGCACCTGATGTACCTTTCTAGGTACGTTTCTATAATGGTAGATACATGTTAGCCTCTTCAGTGTTGGTGGTTGGATACTATACGTGGTAGTACAGGGAAATTCTATGCTGAAAAATAACAGGTTCCGTACATATGTAGGGTGCCTCAAGGTGAGACATGCAGTTACGCGTCGGAGCAGGCCTTTGCATTTCCGGTAAATGACTTCATAGGTCGGACAAGACCATATCATATTAGCGAGTAGACAGTCTCCTGAGCCCTCTTCTGGAATATTATTATCTTGATGTTTGAAAAACATAGCCAGAATTAGACACCTTACCTTTAGTAAATCTCCCTCCCTCGATACCTACCTAAAGGACTTCCAAGCGCTTATATAGTGGAGGTACAAGGATACCAGTACCCAAGTTCGGTTGAACCAAGATCGTCCAAGCCGGCGCACGATTTTGGGCGTTCTCGGAGTGAACAGAAGTGAGACATGCAGAAAGTCATCACGCTGCGATGGAACCATGGGGGTCCTGTAAGAATTGCGAAGCTAGCCGTCTGAAACACAACCTATCTGTCTGTGCAATCGAGTCAAGTGATAGATAGAAAATATAAGTGTATTCGTGAGATATTGGATAGTATCAAATCTGAGGCGCAAAATACAAAATACAAAATCGGGGTTGATGAGTCTCGATCGTCTAGCGCGGGAAAAAGCGGACATCTAGCAATGTCTCTCCTGGTATTACGGGCGAGTCTTAGAACATGTACCTTCTGAAGTCAAGGATGCCTTGCTCACTGCTGGCAATTGCTGACAACCCCAGGCGGCCCGCGCCTTGAGCTTCCGCTAAAAGTTGGGACTGGAATTGAACAGTTGAACGACAAACTCAGGGAAGTCACCGCCACTGCCAGTTGTCCTTCAGCAGACGACTTCCTTGTAGAAGAGCCTGGCAGGTTGCCTCTTGCCCGCACGTACCCGATGCGGCCAGCAGTATCAGCCACTGCAACATGCATCAGGATGGGTCTGTAAATCCGGTTGACCCTCGGCATTCCTTTTTCTTTCTTTTTCTCTCCTTGTGGTATTGTCATTCGACAGTCGTCGGCTGCAGGAAGCTCTACGCTCGCTATCGCATTATGCTTCCATGTTCAATTCCTGCAATCCACCCCTTTACTAGCCCTTGTATCCAGTGTCGAGTACCGACTTGATCTCAGGATGGACATAGGCTGGTCTAACATTCGCCTAACTACTGGATACTGGTAGCGTCGTATGACCCCATCTACATGTAAAGCCTACTGTAGCTCGGCTCTGGAAGCACTGGATTTTACCTGGTCCGGCCCAACCAGGAAAAGCTCTCCAAACGTCAAGGATGCATTTGGACGAATAATATCGTCAGGAGCCTACAGCAGTCTTCTCATAGGACATCAGAATATGCACAATCCAAGACCAGTTTACGGGTATGACTGGCACGGTTCCTCTTTGCTTGCTCACGCGCATATTGTCCGCAGTTGGATGGTTGACAGTCTATGCGAGCGACGGAGAAAAGAAATTGGCCAATTCATTTTGGTAAGAATCGCTCTATGCGGAAGACAGAGAGATATCCAAACATGTCAAGATAGTTGATCTCTCTCGCACCCCGTATGGGCGTAGGTGACTCAGCGTTACCACTTTCACTAACAACGTTAGCACAACATGGTGTCTGTGATCCTTGCTGGCTATCGGCTCAGGCCTTGCTCCGCAGAGGTTGGAGGTTCGGCGTGCTAACCCACAATGGCCGCTGCCAACCAGACCGCGTACTCGGCGATTCCATGATGAATACCCCAAATGGTCGCATCTTGGCTGGCGACAGGGGGTTTGCGCCACACTTGTCCAGGAGGACTATTCGTCCATGTACCGTCACCCCTGTCTAAACACTTGGGTACATCATCGTCTTGAGCGGACAGGCGATGTGAGCTAACAATTACAAGTATCTTCTTATATACAGTCATACCTCTCTTTGCCTCTTCGATACATTTCTTGATATTGTCGTTTTCTTCTTGCCCTTATTCTGAGGGATTCTGTAAATCCTTCTCTTTTCTTATCCATTTATTTAGGGACATCTCTTCGAAGCAACTCTCTATTTAACTGCTCCATACGCTTACTGTCGAAGGGCTTGCGCAGCGCCGAATTCTCTAGCATTTCCGACGGCGGCATCCACAACGCAGCGTCACCCGTTGAAAAGAAAACGGCGCCGCCAACGCCTGTTAAACGCCCGCAAGTCCCCCACAACTTCTGTGCTACCACACTGTTCTCCCGCATATCTGAGTTAGTCGACATCTACCCGGCAAGGTTGTCCCCCACCCCTTACCAGGAATACAACTAGATCCTGTCCGAGCCCGGATCTCCTCAACGTCCAGCTCCGTTTACTGTATTCTCTACTAGTTTTCCTCTGATATTCGAGACTCATATCCTTGCCTCTATTACCTAATTCTCACTGCCGTGTTATCTTTCTCTCCATGTACCTGCTCTTAGGCTAACAGGTTGCACTTTCGATCCGATTCGGCCGCTCTTGAGTTCGTCCAGTTCTGTTGTTAGATATATCTGGGTAATAGGAGGTCATAATATTAACTGGGCTGTCGTGGAACGCTGCCGGCATCTTTTATTCATCAACCGGTCTGGATCGTCTACTCCGTTACGCCCGTCTTGCCGCCTCACTAGAAGGGTGTGGCTCGTCAGCACCTAATTGACGAGTTGGATCGTTGCAAAGCCAACCGAGCCAGTACATACCGGGCTTTTCTCGTTGGGCATGCCTGTTATTGGATCTCGCCGCTGACCACCCATTCGAGTCAACTCACTGCTTTACGAACAACCTGGTACATAACATGGACGCTTGACCTCGGCATGTTCAAACTTCAGACCTCACGTCGAAAATAATAAAGGTAGATATGGCGTCCATTCGCCTACGTTCGGATTCCCGAACTAGATCGGGTGATGGATCACGGTCGAAGCGAATGGGAGGAGTAATGGAAACATCAAAGCAAGATTTTCCGCCGTCTTTAAGTCAGATCGCCCGTAAAGAGGCAGACAGTTCCCGGCTTGGGCTTCCTCCAATTCCACAATCTAGGGCGCCGCAGAGTCGAATACCTCAGAATGCTTCGGCTCGAAAGCTTCCTGGCCACAAGTCCTCCGCAAAACCCCCTCTAACTCATGAGACACAGTCTTGGTCCACGAACTTCGGCCAACCCACAACAAATGTGTCGACCTCATCCGCTTCAACTACGCGTGGACGAAGCGATTCAAACAACCCGTCTCGGGCTGTCTTACGCCGGAAGCAATCAAATCTGTCTCGGGAGCGACCAACTGGGCAAACCCAGTCTCGTTCGAACTCGGGGAGAACTGATTCGTCGTCTTCAATACCGCTGTCGCAAGCGTCTCTGGATCCTAGTGCCTCCTTTTCGGATAGGGATATCACCGCTAGCCCCGTTGAGATTCGAACCGCTCAAAAGCTTGAATTGCCTCGAACGGCTGTGCAGTCGTCTAGGATCTATCCAGAGCTGGACCGCTATCGAGACATTGAACTCCCTCCATTGAGAGACGGACCGAGCATAGATGTTCCATTCAAACTGGCAACCGAGAACCTCCCACCGCCAACGCCACTCTTCTCCGGAGGCAGCAGCCACAGCCAACTGAGCAATTTTAGTGCTAGCCCTTCTACCAGGTTCTCCGAGTCGCCTGGGCCTGGTCCTTATAGCCGCGACACGACTCCAACCTCAATGTCATCACAATCCCCCGGAATCGTAGCGCCGCATCGTTTTCCTACTGCCCGGGTGAGACAAGTGAGCCCAGTCGAGACTAGGCCGCCAGTGACGAGGAGAAGGGCTGGCAGTATTACAAATGAAGGAGACGCTTTTGGCGCCGATCCTGATGGTCTCGCTGCAGTCCGGGAAGCTTTAACATCGTCGTCATCGAACTCAACAGTGCGTATTGAAGACAGGAAGGAGAAGAGAATGCACCGAGGACTATTACCGGCACCGCCGAACCCGCCACCGAGGAAATCGTCCCAGAAATTCAAGAAAGACCGAGGCGAAGGGGAGTCGCCATCGAAAGCCCCTCGGGTACCTGCTCGGCCCCCAATAAGGTCTCCATCTCCGGTGAGGGCAGTTCAATCATCTCATGACAGAACTCAGAAGACTGTGACGTCCCCCCAACCTCGTCCAACGCCGCCTTCACGGCCTAGTCGAGATGGGACGCCCGACCTGTATTCCCATTTCGGTGGGCCGATCCCCGTGATTCATAGCAATCTGTCCTCAACCAGTCTCACCGACCGACGTCAGAGTGGTCAACTAGCACCTAGTTCATTACCAAGGGCTACGACTCCTTCTACCCAGGACCGCTCAATGTTATCAAAGACTCCCATGCCTCGAGAACCTACACCGGCGCCGCGATCAAGTATTCCCAAAACCGCCCAGCCGAACCAGACGGAGAGGGGTAAAACCACTAGGACGCCTAGCCCGGCCACTTCTTCATTTAAAACGAGGTTTCCGCTATTCGGACGGCGAACGAAGACAGCTCCGGAGGTACCGCAGGTAGAAAAGAAAGAGAAACCGGCACGAAAAGGTCCTGCGGCTGGGACGGGCCACGAAGGATATGGCAGGATCGGGTCAGTAAGGAGGCGTAGCAGTAGCGCAGCAAGCCCACCAGTTCCAGTTCCGTCGTCAGACAGCCTTGCAAGTCTCCAGTCAACCGACCCCTACTTTCTGGAGCGGATGCACCCCGTGATAATTGCCGGCGGCGAGGTTGTGGAAAATCGAAACACCAGCTTCGATTTGGCGCGAACTGAGAGCAACCAGAGCATTACTTCGAGCCGTCCAGGCATTGGTTCTCGCAACAACTCGTCTGTGTCTATGTCCTCAAGAGAGGAGTCCCGACAGACTCTGTGGCCATCACCATTACCTCGCGCATCAATTCAGTCCCGCCCTTCAGATAGTAGCGACTCGGAAGCGCTCTCGATGAAACCCACCATTGCGTTTCGAAGGTCAGTGCAGCGACTCCGGTCCCCGGATCGCCCCCCATTGAATCTTCCGAAGCCCATAATCACAAGAGGGATGACTTCTCCGTCAGTGGGGAGCATAGAGACGAATATCTTAACTGATGACTCGATGCCGGATTCCCGACCGAGGCCTGTCCGTGAGCAAGCACAACCAAAGGCCGCACCAAAGAAGCTGACGAAGCGAGCCAAATCTCCTCGCAAATGGAACTTATTTAGCAGATCGCAAAGCCAACCTTCCAAGGACCGTAAGAAGAATGTTGAAGCGAGTGTACCCGCAGCGGTGAAACCTGCCCCGAGCAAGCCGGTTGCATTTTACACGATGATGGACTCTTCTGAACAAGACGAAGCAGAGGAGCAAGATGTCTGTGATATCTTGAGGGAAGCCGAAGTTCTTGTTCCGTATATGCCCACAGGCGAGCATGATCGGAGACCGTCTGAGAATAGCCTATCTCCAGAGATACCTCGCACCCATCTAGCTCAACCTCAGGACGCCGTTCCCAGACCAACGCGGCATACTGCTACTCCTGCCAAAACGCAAAAAGCCTCGATGTTAAAACGTCAAAACGAAGCTGCTAACCCTGCATCTTCAGCTACTCCCAATGTTCGTCCAAGTAGACTTCCTCAGGTTGGTAGGATACCTAAGGTTGTGACTACTCGCCCGGAGCAGACATCGCCGAAGAGCTTCTCCCGCCCGTTCCATCGAGTCAGCCTGCAAAGGCCGCCCCCCGACCTAAGTCGAATTGATCAGGACTCGGTTGCAAAAGGTCCAAGTCCACCTAGACTTCCGTCACCAGAGCGTACTCAAGCGGGACCATCAACTATACCGGCTAACCAAGACTCTACCAATCAAGCATCAATCGCCAGAGATCCGTCTCTTGGGGTTGGCGAAATTGGGAAGGAGTTCCTTGCATTTTCTCCTCCAAAGGGCTCCGAGTGCACGACAAGCTCAGGGTCTAGTAATTCAGAGTTAGTCAACATAACCAACCACCCGGCATTACCGCCAGCGCCGAGCGGACCGCTTACCGAGGATGAAATTTGGGATGAATACAACGATTTCCTAGGGGAAGTCCCACCATCTGCTACTTCGTCTCGGGGGATCCCTTTCCACCTGGAAACTTACGGGTCTAAGTTGGTAAACGAGTCGAACAAGCCGCTTGAATCGCCTACTATAAGTACCCATCCTGCCAAGGCCATTCGCGATTCCATAGAGACTGGACGGGCTGCTACTTCGTCTAGCCACTTTAGCGCAGATATGACGGCTAGAATTAATGCTGCCTTCAGATTCGGCTCCGACCCGCCCTCTACGCCATTTTCGGTCTCGGAGTTCGTATCTGGATACGGTGACCGCGACAGCAACTTGCAGCCGAGCAAAGCTGCTCTTGCCTCTCAACGAGACAGCTCGTCCTCAAACAAAAGTGCTAAATCTAAGAGGGGCTCAGGCAGCAGCCGCAATAGCGAGGAAACACCCCTTTCGCAAGTCAATCTTCGGGTTGGCTCAATGACAGTTAGCAAATGGCTCACGTTCGGTCATGTGTTGTTTAGCCCGGTCCGCGAGGACCTCATCAACGACGTCGGCTCACTCAAACGTCATTCCATCCTTGTCATTGATGGTCTTGGCAATGATGACTGGTCCTTTTACGCTGCGGAGACGTATCCCGCTGCAACTTTCTTCAATTTGTCACCCCGTGCACCATTAACTCGAGAGCAACAATCGACTCCCACTTTCCCGCTCTCGCCGCCTAACCATCACCAGATCCAATTCACTTCTCATAAGGATAAATTTCCTTTTGGACCGGACAGCTTCACATCAGTTGTATTCCGATTTCCTTCTGCAGCTCCGGAGTCGCATTACCGCAATGTCGTTTCGGAGGCACGTCGTGTTATCAAACCCGGTGGATACATTGAGCTGTCTATTCTCGATGTGGACTTGAATAATATGGGCAACCGTACAAGACGTGCGGTACGTCGCCTGAAGGAGCGAGTGAGCGCACGCAACCCCGACTACAACCTTAGTAGTGCAGCGGATCTCATCATCCGCCTTCTCGGCAAGAAGGGGTTCGTTGATATCAAGACGTGCCGTGTTGGTGTCCCTGTGGCGAGCGCGATTACCAATTCCTCTGGTGTTAAAGGCAAGAAGGATGAGCGAAGTCTGGCAGAGATGATGAACGACAAGACTGAAATGGGCGACGAGAACATTACGAACATGGTTTCGAAAGTTGGGCGGTGGTGGTATAACAGATGCTACGAGACTTCGACCGGAATGACTACTAGCATCTGGAACGATAAGTCTTTATTGGCCGAATGTGAGGAGTGGGGAACAAGTCTTAAGCTCATGGTATGCCACGCAAGGATGCCCGAAGCAAGAGGAAGAGTTGCAAGTATATGACAGACTCCCGAATGATAGATGATTCGGGCTTTCTCCGAACTCTATCTACGATTCGACGGCGCGGTTTTGGAATCTCAGACATCCTTCCTTTGGTGGATAACCCTTTCTTCCACTTGGACTGCTTGGTTTAAATCGACACGTACAGCATCTACGCATTTCCAGTCTTCAACATCATCCATCATTTCATTTCCTTTACCACCAAGGCGCAGGGAAAAATCATAAGAAGAGCATCGCAAGAAATCATTTCAAACAAGATCTAAAGAGGGCGCGAGCCCACCATCAATATCTAGTTTCTTATTTATCAAGAGATGGGCAGGGACCAAAGGACTCGAAGTCACATACATAAGGAGACCCGGGAAAACAGTTACGGCTCCGACAACTTACCTACTTCCGCTATGCCCTCGATCGGCGCCATGGCGAAGGAGAACATTTCACTTCTGCGCACATACACGAACTACTTATTTTACACCTTAATTTCACCTGCCGCTGTCGACTTAGGTTACCTCCTAAGTGTCGACGGGCATAACTACTATTTAATATCTCATTGCTCATTGTCGCGGGACCGGCCTCCAGAGAAACTTCTTAATGCTCTTCGTTAAGAGCAGTTAGAAGTTGGGATTATTCGAGTATGTTTTTGGGGTATGGGAGGCTTGTGTCTTTGGTTGTTCCGCGGCAATGGCTGGCTATTGCGCCTCTACGATGGCTTTAGTCGGTAGTATATCAATTTTGTGGGGGGGAAGGTCGAGCGGAGGGCTCTGGAAGCGAGTTTGGGTTAGGGGTTTAACATTGATGCGGCGTACTTTGACGACGAATGAGATGGGGTTATAAAGAGCGTGACGAGCCATGATTACCTGATGACGTTGTGGGGGGCGAGCGTGTGGGGAGTCTTGGGAATTTGTTATGAGACAAGAGAGTACCTTAGCGAGCGAGCGCAGCGAGTTTAGTGATACCCCATTCCTTTCTGATAATTAAACATCGTTCGAAGTTTATCTTCTTTTAAACGTTGCCATGTTGATAGTCTATGTTCTATCGATCTTCTAGAAGTATGCATCATCAGTTACAGTACTGGAGCTTTTGGTTTAGTTTCTGAGTTTTTAAATATGATAATAATGGGGAAATTTAAAGAGATATTCTCTCCCTTCTTAAGTTATATACTATGGCCTGCATACATCTGTCTGATATATACACGTCTATATCCATGCCAGTCCCTATCGGTTCATCCCCTAAACGCCAAATAACCATGTTGCAAGCCCGAGGCCGTAGCCGTAGCTGCTACGTTTGAATATACATGCAAGGCATAAGTTGATGGTGGTATATACAAGTACCGTTCCGCCCCGTTCACGTCGAGCCATAGCCTCTCTTCGTCGAAACTCGTAGATGTCGGTGTGTAGTCGTCTCGGAAGCTCCTGGCCCCAATGGACATACAATCCACGTCCTCGCCTCCAAGTATCTTCGAAGAAAGAAGCCCTTCAAACGCAAGTCCTCCTTCGGAACATGATCTCGGCCGTCATGCTCGGACTCTTGGTCATCATGAACATGTTAGGACTAGGCCTGGCCTCGCCGTCCTTTAGCTTGACGTCGTAGCGCAGCAGCAGGTAGGCCAGGATCATCTTGATCTCGCTGGCGGCGAAGAAGCGCCCCGGGCAGGCGTGCTTGCCCAGCCCGAAGTTCATGTTGGTGTCGCCGATGCTCGTAAACTGCCATCGCCCATTAGCCGCGGCCGCGGTGGCTTCGTCCTCGGCGGCCTGCTGTCGTAGCTTGTGGAAACGCAGCCCGTCGAAGACTTCTGGGTTCGGGTAGTACCGCTCGTCTACGGCCACGCCGGCCATCGGCGCGAGTAGGTTGGTCCCGGCGGGCAGGTGCGTGCCGTCGGATAGGTCGATTGGTTTCATTACTTTTCGGATGAAGGACGCTAGAGGAGTGTGAGTTTCGATATATCCTGAAATTTCGAGGCTTGTTCGCGTTCTGATTATACTTACTAACGTTGCCGGACAGACGTTGCGACTCCTTGATGAAACTGTCCAGCTTTTTCAACCTGGTCATGCTCTCTTTCTTGCCCCATGCTTCGTCACTATCAAAGACCTCTCGTGCTTCTTCGCGTAGTATCTCCTGCATGTCTTGATGGACTGCTAGATCATATATGCAATCCGTCGCCAGGTTGCTTGTGGTGTGTATCGAGGCCGCGCTTAGGAGCAACTGTATCTTGCCCTGTATGTAGTAGTCATTCTTCTGGTCCTCCGGCAGGGCGTCGAGCAGCCACTGGACGAAATCGTCGGGCTTCTCGTAGCCGGGAGTTTCTGCGTCACGGATCCGCTCCTCGATGATGGGCGTGAGCATCTCTTGCGCTCGCTCCAGGTTCTTCTTGATCGTGCCTAGTTCCGAGACCAAGTACTGCGCGACCGGCCGCATCCACGGCGGGAAGAATTGTAACTTAATGACCGCGATAAAGGCCGTGACAGCGAAGTTGATGCTCACGTCCATCCACTCCTCCACTCTGTTTAGCGTTGGTCCTACGAAGATGCGCCCGCTTAGCCGTGCCACAGTTCGGATCATGAAGGGTTGGACCTTGAATGGGGTCCATTCTATCATCGATTAGTTGGATAGTCGCTTCGAGTGACGCTGTCCATATGATCTACCTTGACATTCGGGGAACTCTGTCGCGATTATGTGTTCGAGCTCCTCCTTGAGTTGCGGCGTCATCCGCGCCAGCTGCCCGGTCATCTTGCATTTGAGAAGCAGAGACAAGGTGTCAGCGTGGTGACCCGCGCAGAGCTCGGTGTACTCGCTCAGCATAGCCTGTTCATAACGTTCAGCGCTTCGCTCATTGCTGGATCTGTTTTCGCTTCGAACGAACCTCTCTCACAGCTGTCCTCGCGCTCAGGGTATCTTCTGGAAGACCCTTGAGCTCGCCAACCAACGTCGCTGGGATGATGGTTCTCACGCCTTCCGTCGTCTTGATCTGGTACACACTGTCATGGAACTAGATAAGCGTTAGTATATTGGAATGACCTATGACTTAGTCTAGGGTTAATACAGACCTTCGAATAGCTATCTTTGACCAGCGCATCGGCGCTGAACATCCATTTAAACCGAGACGCCTTGTAGGACGGTGCTGAGACACCGCATTTCTTCTCATTGGATTGGAAGAGCCATATGCAGAGCAAGACCGCGCCTATGGCAACATAATAGCTTAATCGACTACTAGCCAAGACTTGGCTGGGCAGCACATCTGTGACTATTGTCAAGTTGGTGCGAGGACTGCCGTCCTCTACCATGGAAGGCATCGTAAGTGAGAGAGAAAGGGGGGGAGAGAATGAAGAAACCTATGAGATGTGAATGACAATAGCACGCCCGCGACCCTCGTTGAATACGGCGCTTCTCATGAGTATAATTGTTCTCAGCAGAGAAATCGGTGAATGTGTCAATACGGGGTCAAGTTGACCATCACGCAGGCCAGCGATACAAGCAGCGGATGCTTAGAGCCACGATTCACAGACCAAACAGTCTCTAACTTGTCTGTTTATTTCGTAGAGTCGAAGACCATTGGACTTTCAATTAGTAGCCGTCCTATGGGTGTAAGTCGTGTAATTCAGAGAGCCGGAGATCGTTGAGTGGATATCAAATCTTCCACTATTGGACGGCAACCATCACATCCGGCTCTTAGAGTCGAATGAAGAATACTAGTGGGAATTAAGGGCCGTAGAAAGAGAAAAAGAAGAGAAGAGAAGAGGGGAAAAGAGAAGAACGAAAGTATAGTTCGTTCAACAAACCACGGGAATTAAAACACTTTACATGAATGAGTTTCTATTACGAAGAACTAGATACTTGAGGTGTAAGGAAACACTCGCGACTAGGTCGCGTCGTAGGTACATCCCAAGACCCCTAACAGAGGCTGTTCCCACTCGTATCTACTGTTTGGCGTCCGCTGCTTCACTAGACGTCGTGTCCTCATGAGACTAAAAGGGGGTTTACATTGTTGCTGTTTCCAGTTTCTGACCAGGACCCTGAAACGAGGGCTGCGAGGGTTACTGATTGAAGCTAAGGACCCCGGACCCCGGACCCTGGTCGCTTCCTGGTTCACGGCTTGAAGCGCCTCGTCTTGCCAGTTTTACCATTTCGGGAAATACATATTCCATACCCTAATGATTAATAAAAGGTTCCAGGATGATGAATATTTACACTTGTAACTTGCTCTTTTCTTTATATCATGATAATTAATAGATATTCCTTCGCAAGCGTTTCGATTTCAGGTCATTGACTTAGACAAGTACTGTATTAATCCATGTGGTAGAAGCTGACTCTGCGGTTCTTGGCACTGTCTCAACGAGTAGATCCCCCGACATGACCTTTATCCGCCCGGCTTAACGAGGTCTGATCTTCGTGCGTCAAACTCACTCGTTTTGGTCATCCTACGACGTTCCACCCTGGCTACGTCTCCGTGCAGTCTGAGCTACCCGTCGATCTGCGGGCCAACAAGCAATTCGGGTCATGGTAGCGATGCAATAAGCATGAGATAAGAGTCTAGGATCCCGGGAATGGTTCACGGCACTAGGCTTATGACGGTTCGCAGGGCAACTTCAGCCGTATGTGTCCAATGCGCCGAGACGGCCCCATAGCTTCGACCTACCTTCTCTAAAGCTTCTACGAGGCTTATTTTGTTAATCTACCCACTTTTCCGACGACGCTGTCATTCTTCTGACTCTAAAGGTTGTCCGATGAGTAGAGATGAAGTAGACAAACCGGACTTGGCGATGACAAGCGTCCTATTTGGTTCTAACCCAAGGGGACAGCGACCAACATGCCACTCGATGAAGGTATAGTGTTAATATGGCCCAACACAACACCTTTGCGGTGAGTTTGGCGAATTCCTCGATCTCGCGTCTCGATAAGAGCCGTAGAAGACTCACTCCAAAGTCCAAACCCGCTATAGCAGGAATGAAATCATAGGTCTTAGGAACCTTAGAAGCATAATGGAACCTTGGGAGGTCTTGCAAGTAAATGCTACCTCTTGACCGAATCTGGCGTTCGGGCTTATATGAGGCGTTCTTCACCCCTCACTGGTGCTGCTGGTTGCATTGCCTGGTCTTTCCGCAGCGTACCACGGCGGAATTATCTTGCTTGTCTATATGTAATTGGTTGAGAACGCGGTAAGGCTCTGAGTTAGGCTCCCCCCAATAGCAAGGTGTGGAGGCAGTGCATGAGAGGCAGGACTAAAAGTGACTTGGGAGCCTTCTAGTGGGAGTCTGCTCTCTCTCATTCACTCGTCTCTAGATTCATAGTAGCCAAAAGAACATGACTTAGCGATAATGGAGGCTGTCGCGGCCGTAGGACTTGCATCGAACGTGTTGCAGTTCGCCGAATTCACAACGAAGCTAATTCGAATTTCGAACGAACTCCGGCATCACGCAGCCTCACCAGAAAACAAGGACCATCAGATACTCGCAACGCATTTAGAAGCCCTCGCTCAGAACATCAGCGATTCAGCTAAAGCAATCTCACAAACCTCTACCGCGGTCTCCCCTGAAGAAAAGGCACGTAGCACCCCCTACTTTGTATTTCTGTTGTGTTTAGATTGATTCTAACTTCAAATGGTCGATAAGGCTCTCCAACCGGTAGCAGCTGGGTGCTGCGAACTTGCAAAATCTCTCCTCAAACGTCTTGAAACGTGCGGTATCCAACCTGGACAGAATGCCAGTCGACTCCAACGCGTTAAGAAAGCCTTCAGGGCAATCTGGAATAAGAGAGAGATCGAGGAGATTTCCAACAGGCTGGATTCCTTCAGAAGCGAACTTATTCTCTATTATGCGTTCCAAGGCAGGAAGACCCAGCTGGACCAGCAAGCACGACAATCTACAACGAACAACGCCTATGTTGACAGACTAGACAACCTGAGCTCTTTGATCGAAGGTTTGAGACACGATGTCGATAGAACGGGGAACAGTCAGCATTCAGAGGTCTTAAAATCCATCGCTGAGTCGCGGACAGAGAATTCTCAATTCCATACACGCGCGGCGCAGCAAATCCTTGCAAATCAAACCTCTGTCCTTGGCACGTTAGACAGCCTCCAGACCTCAATGACGGCTTTGAATGTCGGTCTCCAAAACGTCAACACTCAACAACCAGAGACCATCGAATCTCTCGCCCGCGTCAGGGTGGAGAATTCGACATTACTCGCCACAGCAACGCACCAAGTTCCTCTGGCTGGAGACCTCGGCGCGTCGTTTGAATACGTACTCCGCCCCCTTCTCGAAGAGTATGGTGATAAGATGCTCGCAGAAGTCAAGAAAGAGTTCCGAGGAAGAGCTCGCTGTGAGATGGATAACCTCATAAAAGGCGCTTTCCCTGCGCTTGATGAGATGCAATCTCGCAGCAAGGAAGCTCAGCGAAACGCTGTTGACGAAATGGACATAGACGAGACAGACACAGACTCGGAGTTGTCCAAGTCGAGGTGCTCTTCTTCCGGATCACACAGCATTATACCCCCTGATAGACGGACTCCTCGCTGGCAAGACAAGAATAGCATCACCATGCTCTTCCAGAAACGATGGCGGACGGAAACCAGTCTGGGAATCTTCATGTTGAGGATCTGGGATAGAGTCCATTTTGACGCCTTCGGACGTTCAACGAGAATATACGAACTTACAGCACAATTCACCCCGTCCCCACGTTGGCTTTCCACTGGCTGCTCGATAACGTACGAGAATAAAACTGACGCGAGGGGAGGACCAACATTTTGCTTCAGACTACCGAAGACGTATCGGGTTCTTGAAACCGATCATGAAGTCTGGGATGCTATAAGGGATGGCGATGTTTCTACCATCCAGAGCATGCTGTCACAGAAGCTCATTTCACCTTCAGATCGAGATATATACGGCTCTCCATTGCTCTGCGTAAGTCAACCCACCAAAATCAACCACTTGACTGGGTGTGCTGGGTATGCTGAGTAAAACTAGATCGCCGTATCGTCGGGCCGACTGGACATTTGTAAAGCGTTGGTTCAGAGTGGCGCAGATATCAACGAGTGTAATGAGTAGGTAATGTGTTACATATCAGTCAAATATCTTGAGATGTGTATTAACGGGCCTTTTAGTGGTGGTTGTAGCGCTCTATTCGAGGCGTTCCTCCCTTATTGTATATGCGATAATTTGCAAGGCCGCGACATATTCCACTATCTTTTAGGCTTACCTGGAATCGAGATGGAAGTCTTCTGGCAAAATTCGTATTTGATCGAAACCGCAGCACTCGCAATGGAATGGAAGGACGAAGAAGCAGGTCGGCTGGGGAGCCGTGCGAACAGTCTGCAAGACTGGGCATCGGCATGCCGATTTGTAGACTTTGACTTCAATATCTCGGGCGAAATGATATACTTAGAACTTGTCGTCTTTTTTTGGTCAACTTGGATTGATGAAGACGTCAATAACCTACATGCCGTGGAGCAATTCGATCGCATTACGTTGTTCGACTTAATAGTCCAGCAAGTATTTGGTTGCAATGACTCAACAAATACGACGGACATACCTGTCGCACTCGCCGCCTGGTTTCTACGTTGTAAAATTCTTGAAGCCTTTGACAGTTCGCTCATGGCTGACGGCGCTTCGTCTGCTTTGCCAATCCCCTACCGAGGTCATTACGCGCATCCTGTGGTGGCTCAATGTTTAGAATTCTTAGAACACGTCATATCAATGGGAATTGATCAACACCCAGACTGCATTTTCGACACCTACTACGACATAACGATCTCTGATCAGTTTTATAACAAGCCTTATCAACATGTATGGGAAGAGATACTAGAGGAACACGGATTCGACGTAGGGTGGGTATACGAAGAAGATGACCGACGGCAACGCGTGGTTACAGGGGAAGCCTCAGCTCACGAGGTCAGCGTCGGGGTGGACGCTTCCGCAATGCGAGACGTGAGACGTCGACGAGGTTACGAGAATTCTAACGAGTGAAATGGGGGCAACCTGGGCGTTCGGTCTTGATTTCATGATATTCATTCAATCTCATAAGAATATAAGCATCACAGTTTTCGTTTAATAGTTTTCATATGAGTCCGTCACAGAATTGAAAAGCGCGGTTTGACACGCGGATCAATGTAGTCATATAAGAACATCACCGATTCCCTCTGATGTAGACATACCATCAATTCATGCGCATCCAGTCCCGGGCTACTTGTACATGGCATGACCTATGTCCCTAAGACGCCCAAGTCTCATCTCCATATAAGAGATTCCTCCTCCCCTTTTCCAGTCCAACCTTTCCACTCGCGAGATCCTTCCTTTTCGCCTTCCCTGCCGGCCCCCCCAACCATAGACCCCTATCCCTTGAAGCATAAAAAAAGGGGGGGAAGACTTTCAAAAGCCTGGTCCAACGCCAACGGCCCAAACCGCTTCACGCCGCAGCCACCGCGACGTCGTTAGCCGCCGGGTGTTCCGTAGCATGGGGTTCGATGACGCCCGCCATATCCGGCTCCTGGACCTCCGCGACATCGTCGCCCGTCTGGACTGTAGCATCGCCTTCAGCGTCCTCTACTACTACCTCACCCATGCCCACGATATCAATCCAGCGCCACGCGTCCACGGTCTCATGCCCGCTACGGTCTAGGATCGCCCTGTCGTCATGGATGCCGTCGTCCGCGTCCTTGTCCGCGACCATGGTCTCGTTACTTCCGCCACCACTCTCGTTATTAGCATTTCCATTGGCACTTCCATTTCCAGTGCCAGTGCCGTTAGCGCGAGCCGTCACATCTTCAACATCGGCATCGCTAGCGCCACCAGCGGCGGTTGCAGGGGCACGATCAACCAAGATCTTCCCCCCGAAGGCGGCGCCATCGATAAGGTCGCCAGTCCAGGTGCGGGCGACGGGGACGCCGTTGAGACGGAGGACCTGGAGGATGGCGCGGCGGTTGAGGCGGAGAGCGCGGTCGGGCTCCTCGGAGCCGAAGACGCGGCGCGTGAGGCGAGGAAACAAAACCCCGAAGTCCGACTGCGAGAGATGGGCCGAGCGCTCGGCGTAGAAGAAGTGCGGCTCGGGCAGTTTGACGCCCGACTCATAGAAGGCCGTCGCTTGCACCGTCCGCTCCTTGGGGTTTGGCGATAGGATCCGCGCCGTCGCCGCCAGGTGCTCGCTCCACTTGAAGAAGTCCTCCGACTCGATCGCTAGTAGCGCGCTACCGCCCGGCGGCGTCCCGCAAGACGGGTCGCTGGCCGAGGCGACATACGCGGGGAGGGGGAGGTCGAATAGGGGTTTGGTGGTCTTGGATAGCAGCGGGAAACACCACATGTCTAGCAGGATGGCGACATTGCGCGAAGTGATCTGCTTGTGGATGGAGGAGTCGCGGGACGGCGCATATAGCGGGTCTTCCATGGCCTGGAGCTCGGGGTGGCCAGCATAGAAGACGGTCTTGAAGAGCTGGACTATCGTGGCGGAACCGAAGCTGTGACCAGCGAAGATGATGCTGCCGGGTTCGTGCACGTGCAGTTGGTTGATGAACGGGGCGAGAGACAACGTGCTCTTGTTCATATTCGTCAAGGATGCGCCCCTATCGATCCCTAGCACAGCGTCGTGCACCAGCCCTAACTCCCACAGCCGGATCTTGAGCTGGTCGTTCCGCAGGGCGTGAACTTCGTCTGTGCTGTCGTGAGGTATGCGGTTGTAGGGCACCATTCGGCGCGTATTGCGCACGAAGTATCGGTGCTGCTGTGAGGGGATTCGGATGAAGGACGCCACAGCACTGCCGTCCCGGTGTTCCGGGCACACGACCACAATACCGTGCGACGCGAGAGACCCGACAATCTGCGAGTAGGCGTTCCTGCTCCCGCCAAGGCCGTGCGAGAAGATGGCGGCCGGCCATCGCCCGTTCGGGGTGTTCGGTTCGAGGACCGGCGCATTTTTAATCACGGGTATCGATGTGTAATGTAGATGTCTCGGTAGGAATCTGTATATGAATTTCAACATTAGCTAGGCGCCGAATAACTAGAACAATGGTTGTCCACTCACGAAATAGCTTCTGCCACCAGTGGCCTGATCCCCAAGAACTGTATGTAGGCAGATAGATGCTCTCTTTGTGGAGCCGGTAGCCATGTTATGCTCTTGCCCTGGGCGTCTGGAAGCGTCGGGTAGAATATTCGAAACTGGATCGTCTCTATGTCGGTCGCATTGTCAGGCGTTGGAGCTGGTGAGTTGAGCTCTGAAACAGGGATCTCGACATCGACGGTGCCGACCTTGTAGGGACCCGTGTATTCCGTGAACCCTGGTACTGGATTCAATCGCGCCAGGAGAGAGCTCCATTTGTCGGTGCTCGAGTGGTCTGCTGGATGTGCCATGATGATTGATACCGACGAAGCGGCTTAATATCGTCGATGGTGTGGCAAGTATGGTATGTAGGAAGGATAAGCGGTAGCTGGGAGGTCCGTAGGTGGTAAGTTTCAGGATTTTTGCTAATCCTTGGTATCGGTACCCTAGAAACGAAGTTTTCTGTTCCCGATAGTTCGCATAGGAAAGTCTATTCTCTACCTAGGTAGATTTTAGGTCGTGAAGGTCGTAAAAAAGGCAGGTTCAAAGGCTGGCTGGTGCTAAGGGGGAAGGAGAAAAAACGTTATTATTTCGCCTAACACAGCCTCGCCGTCCAGCCCCAAGGTTGCTCCTCAAGGTGTACAATATTATGAAAAGGGTTCACACAGTAGATGCGCAAATGTTTGCTCCGTCAAGAAAATGCACAGGGGATTTAAACGCCGGAAGGACGAGGAATAAATAAGCAGATAATCCATTATCAGGCCAAGCAGAGATGGCCTGATTAAAATCAAAGAAATATTCCTCGAGAAACATAGACGCAAGTGTCTAAGTGAGCCAATGACAACCTGCAATTCCTCAGCTGCTTTAGCTCCATGTAGCGGGCACCACGTCATCATTTCAGCTACTGTGGCTGCGAGCCGAGGCTGTTTGGCTCTTATCAGTACTACCTAGTCTCCCCAGCACCAGAGAGTGAATTTCTTCTCTAGGGAATGCATTTTGATTGATGCTTTCGAATGGATATTGAGCACACGACAAGTCGCGTGCCCTTATTCAAGTGGTTTCCCGAAATGGAGTCTAAGTCGTCAAAGGTTGCACCTAGTGCGCCATTGAAAGTTCAATAGCACCCGTAGTGGACCTTTGATTGCATCATTACGCATTTGCTGGTAAAGGGATCGGCTTTAAGTGGCTTCCGGTTCCTGCAGGTGGCGATTTTCTCACTCTTGTACAAACTACGTATTACACATGTATTACATACATTGCACGTATATTCGGAGCATTGCTGCATCTGCATAGTAATAAATTATTGGTCAGACACTGGGATGCCGGTCATCTACAGATACAATTTGCGCTAGACGGATGCTGATATACTCGTACACCTTTGATATCCATAAGCTTCGGAACTGGTTAGGTCTCACTGCCATTCGGCGTCGACCTTCTCGAATTTATCAAGGAATCCCTTGAAGAATTTAACGCCCAGCCCGGGATCTAACGATCCGCAGGTAGCACGAATGGAGTGCATGCTTAGTTGGGCCATTCCCGCATCGATAGCCTTGACACCCATCGCGCTACTCAGCATAGGACCAACTGTGCCTCCGCTTCGAGAGTCGTTTCGGATCTGGAAAACTTGAGGCGTGCAGTCGCTTAGCTGGCAGACTCTGGTAAGAATGGCAGTTGATACTGCGTCCGTCGTCATGTGGCCATTGCTGTCTGCCGCGATGCAGATACCAACATTGAGACGAGGTGCGTGATCGTCTAGATAACGGGAGAGGAAATTGGGGTTCACAGCGTGCGTAACATCAGCCGACACGAGGAAAGATCGAGCATAGGTTTGGCCGATAAGACCAGGACCGAATGTCTTCTCTCCACACAGCGACTCGACGGCCCTCTCGATGACAGATGGGAGTAAGTTACCCCTAGCACCTTGCCGAAGTAGGGAGCCGATTTCCTCGTCGTCAAATAGAGCAGCCAATTTAATGACCCCGTCGTCCTCGTTTGCCTCCGAGGCTAAGAGTCCCTGGAACGCGGCCCAACTGCACAGCTTGTCATCGATGCGACCAGCAAAAATGAATTCTCGGTCCATTCCGCCCACTGTCGCTGGTTGGAGATCGAACAGCTCCAATTCCCAGTTCACTATCTGTGAGTGGTCCTTGATGCCTAATTCCCTCGAAATCAACTGGACGAGCCGCGGTGGTTGAGTGGAAACAAACGATCCGGCAGGGCCAAGGGGCTCGACCGGCTTGGAATCCGAAGAAGAAATATCGGAATTGTCTAATCCAATAATTGGCACCGCCTCAGTTTCTTTGTTCTTCTGGCCCATAATACCAACACCGAAATGAGGTGCGAGCGTCGGTATACGAGCAACTAAGCGTCGTTAGTATCAGGAAACTCATTCTTGCCTATAACGTGCTTACTGGGCCAGTCGAGTTTAACGAGCTTGCTTGATGTCTTCCCAGAGTCGTCCCGTACAATGACTCTACCACCTATGCTAAGATCTCGATCCCACCAAGTCTCATTCAAGGCACCAGCGTAGGGAGCAACGCCTAGCTGTACGTATCCAGCTTTAGTTGACTTGTTGCTAACAGGCTTGAGCTTCGCTGTCAGGGCGTCAATGTGGCCTGCTATCATAGCTACGCCATTGCCCGGTTTATATGCTTTTCCGACCGTAAAAGCAATGACCGAGGTTCCATTTCGAGTCACGAAATACTTGCCGCCAGCCTCGAGCTTGCCAGACCAGTCGTCTCGTGCAGGGAGCTTTACTCAGTTATTAGTTTCACCGTCCGAAGAGCAGTAATCAGCCCCAAACACCAACCTCTTTGTAACCAAGCGATGCCATTTTATCCTTGAAATAGCCAACAGCATGGAAGATAGTAGGACTCTCCTGCAGAAACTTGCAGAAAGGTTCAGTGAAAGCCTCGGGTTTTGATAGCAAGACATTGCAGGAGGAACACGAGCTTCGGTCGTCTGTAAGCTGGAAGGCAAGCGAATCGGTATGGCGATCTGGTATATCTCGATAACAAGAATCGCATAGAGCCAGCGATTTGCAGCGAGCTAAGTCGCCCACGATAAATGCTTTCTCAGCATCAGACATAGCCGGTTCGCTTTCAAACTCGGAAGGGTTGACGAAGCTTGACAATCGAGACACGCTCGAAGCGTTCGCTACGGCGGTGCTTCGAAGAGACAAGTTGGAGCTGCGTTGGCGCAAGAAATCGGACGTGTGTCGTGTCATGATTGATTGAAATGCTGCCTTATATTCGTAGCTGTCTGGGTACCTAGGTAATTAAGCGTTGACAGCTGAATGTTGACAGTAAGTTGTGGTGTCGTGGAATAGAGGGAGGTCGGAGATGAGGATCGGTTAATGAGGTCAACAACAACAATACAGCTGAGCTACCTGTCACGGTAGCTCTAAAACAACCGACATCGCCGTAGGTTTAGGCGTTAGACCTTCTAGTAAGCGATTGCGACAGATAAGACATCTTATCCGTCACCTGCCAATTTCCACAGCGGATGACCTAGTCCGATCCCTTCTCCCTCAGGTACTACCGACCCCACTTAGGTCCAAAGCTTGGCTTAGACGGTTCTGGTGAGCCAAAACATCTCCCGAACAACTTCTTTGTATGGAAATATCGCTAGATGGGAAGGGGAAGAATTGATCTTTTCAAAGTCAAGAAATAAGTAAGTTGGTCGTCGTCAGCTCAGGTGATATATTTCAGTGAATGCGACGGCCTTGCCTACCTGGTACCTAGTTTCATTCGACGAGTGGGTGAGTCAGCAATCGTTGTGACATCGCGTACCGGTAGCTCATCGAACAATTCCGGAACTTCATTCGGTATTCAAACAGCGCCCTACAAGTCCCGAGACATCTGGACGAGCTAACCACTAATTTCCCATCATACATTACATGGGCATTGCAGACTCTGATATCTTATGCTGGAATTATTCATCTTTCATCTTTCGTACCGAGTTCTGGCTGACGCCATCACCAGTCAGACTTCAGCCCGAGTGACGGGTTTCATTGTGGACTTTCGTATGGAGCACCTCCATTTTTGATTCGTTTTATGACCTCTCGTACCCTCCAAGATGGAAATATCAGGGATGGCCAAGTCCATCGTCCGTCGGTATGTGGTTAGCCTGCCCCAAGTAGGTCAGCTTCAGTCCTCGCGTTCTGTTGCCAGGGCTCCACGATCCCACCTTGAGGCAGTCACTGATCAGATCATGCAACCCTTTAAGATGCATTACTGTGGTCTGGCCTATCTCACCGGAAAATCCGGCTAGACACGCGTATTCCCGCAGACCAGCGGCAGCCTATGAGCCTGAGTATGACGGGTTATTAATAATAGCAAGCATCGTCCTGGACCATACCTAGGTAGATAACATATCTGGTTGTCCTTCCGCTTGACGTCGAAATGGATCTCGTAAACTGCGGCGGACTTACAGCCTTAGAGCTAGTCGCGCTCCAATCAAGTAGGGAACTTGATATCTTGTCGAATATCAAGATCTTCTTTGCCGTATTTGTATTACAATATACTTTGCTCAAGTTCTATCGTATCATACTGTATCCTCGTTTCTTCTCGCCACTTAGACATTTACCAGGGCCAAAGGTATACCGCCCTTAATCAGCATCATTGTGCGGTATTGTACCGTTCTGACTTTGTGTTCAGAATCATAATCTCGTCCTCGGGCAAGAAGTGAGAAAATTCAGAGCTGAAAGCCCTTCCAGCATCCAGTTACAATGGATGCGCAAATGGCCGGAAGCGCCATTTATCAGATATCTCTCGTTTGCAGGTAAAGAGATTTTGCTGGTAAACAGCTTGGCTGCACATAAAGCTGTCCTTCAGACGCATGTATATGATTTCGTCAAGCCACCATTCTTTGCTCGTCTGGTAGGCGAGATCACTGGTACTGGCCTTTTATTCGCAGAAGGGGATGTCCACAAGCGCGAGCGAAGGTTGTTAGCCGGACCATTCTCTGTTCCAAGCATGCGAAAGCTCCTACCTGTCTTTCGACGAAAAGCCAAAGAGATCACGGGAATTTTCGAAAATGTCCTCGGAGATAAATCCCATGCTAGCCTGGAAGGTATGCTATCAGATTAATGAAAATCATGATAACCCTGATTGTCCTAAAACTAACCCATCTTGCTCAAGCCATCGAGACTTTGTCCAAGTCAACTATGGAGACCATAGGTGTGACGGTGCTGGGAATCGAGTTGGACACCTTATCATCAATGTACCCAGTAGGCTTCCAAGAGCTATATGGCCAAGTACTTCACCAAGGGCCCTTGGGTCAGCTGATTTGGGTGATTAATGCCTTCGTACCGATTCGGAAATTCGTTCCTTTCGATGCAAATTACAAGTTTATCCAGGCGAATGCGGATCTGAGGAAAATGCTACGAGACATAATTCAGCAACGCGCAGCAGACTTGGCGGATGGGACCTTCAAAAGAGAGATAGGAGAGTCTAGAGACCTCTTGACATACATGTTAGAAGAGGCCGAGTTACGCCGACAGGAGACAGGGAAAGAAGTCTGGTCTGTGGACGATATTATTGGCCATGTGAGAACATCTACAGTTCGCCCTCATTGAAAATGATGCTGACAGGATTACCTACTTCCAGCTTTTAAATTTCACATCTGCAGGTCAGTCGATGCTTTCCTATGATCTTACTTGGTAACCACAGATTCATACCACTGACTCCTTCTTACCCCTTTCAGGTCATGAGAGTACGGCCACTACCTTATCGTGGTCGCTCTACGTACTAGCTACCAACCATGAAATGCAAGACCGTCTACGATCCAAGATCAACTCCTTATTAGAAACGAACCTAGAGCCGGACTACGACTCTATTTCCGGATTGCCGTACCTCCACAACTTCGTCCGCGAAGTTCTTCGCGTCTATCCTCCATGTGCGTCTTCCCCCCTTCCCCATCCCCAATTTACCATTAAACCTGAATATCCTTCGCTTCACTTCATGCCTATCTACCTCCGTTCCCCATCTTCCTTAATCTGAGAATTCAGATACTTCCGTAAGCTAAACAAACGCAACCCAAAAGCCTACATGGCCCAGCGCGAAGCCGCCAAAGACCTGGTGATCGAGGGCGTGTCCATACCCAAGGGCACGCAGGTCGACATCAACATCCCGCTAGCGCACCAGCACCCGCTCGTCTGGGGTCCAGACGCCGCCATCTTCGAGCCAGACCGCTGGGACCGGCTAACAGGCGACGCGGCGACGCCCTTAGCGTTCGAAGCCTTCCTACAGGGCCCGCGGATTTGTCCCGGCCGCAATTTTTCGATCGTCGAGGTCAAGGCCGTGCTCGTCGAGCTGGTGCCGAGGTTCTGCTTCCTCGGCGTCGAGGGTGCGGATGGCGAGCTGCTGGCTGCAGGCGAGGAACAGGTGGGCAGGGGCGTGAGGCTTGCGAACCCGAGTTTGACGAATAGGCCGGCGGATGGGCTGTTGGTGAGGTTTGAGAGGTTGTGATGGACGGTCGTGTCTCTTTCACTTCGGCTTTTCGTCACTGCTTCGAACTCTCTGATCGTGGGCAGAATTAACATCTAGGAGGAGGTAATCTAGTAGGGCCCTAGAGTTTAAGTACGTGCGATATACGTCTTAACGGCGTCACTGCTTCAAATCGGATTCTAACCTTCGTACTATTACTCAGTCTCCCCTACAGGATCTGGAGGGTCGCCTGCAATTCTCTAAATTAATAATCATAAATATTAGCCTTCGCTATTTAAGTGCGAGTTCTACTCAAGCTATCTAGAATCTTAAACGTCCAAGTCGTCCTTCTATGCTAATATCAGGAAAATCTAGACAACTCAAACGCTCTCCTCACTAGTCTCGCCTTTAACCAAACCAGCGCGACGAGCCTCCATACGCTCGTTGACCATACTCCCCGTATCATCATCGTCGTCATCCTCCTCCTCGCTCGGCACCTCTTCGTCCTCCGGTATGTCGCCGCCGTTGTCGGAGGGTTCCGGCTCCGGCGGACGCCGGCGCTTCTCGAAGTCCTGCTTGTGCGCGCCGGCCATGATGCCGCGGATCGACCGCGCGCGCAGCACCTCGGGTCTCCGGCGCCATCGCATGCCGCCTTCCGTCTGCTCTTGCGCTTGCGCGCCGGATTGTTCGCGGCCAAGGGCCGACGCCCCGGCCGTGCTGACATCGACGGCGCTAGCAGTCGCGCCCTCGACGGGGAGCACAGGCATCTGCGCGAACGGGGCGGTCATAGTAACGCGGCGCTGCTCCTCTTCTCCGTCGATGCTCGCGCGCTCGATGAGCGGCTCGTGCGGGTGCAGCGAATAGGGCAGGGGCACGTCGCGGCTGGCCTTGTACTGGGCGACGTTGGCGCAGTGCTCGTTCTCGACGCGGAACAGCGCCCATATGCCGCGGCGCGTGACCTCGGCCAGGGCGACGAGGAAGGAGACTAGCGTGCTGTGCTGCTTGTCGTGCGTGAAGATGGCGTAGAAGACCCAGCCGAACCGGAGCACTGGGTCGACTACCATGACGGTGTAGTACAGCCATTGCCGCTTGAGGCCTAGGATGTCCCGCAGGAAGCGGTGGCGCGTGTCCGGTTGGAAGAAGGAGAAGTCCATGAACAGATCCCAGATTGCTGGAGGTTTGTCGTTAGGAGGGGATTTTGCTCTTTTGGGGGAAGGGGGGGTTGACTTACAAGTGTAGATGCTGTTCATGGTGGAGAAGGTGATGAAGAGTCCTAGGTTGGATTCCGTCGCTCTCATGCGATACAGCGATAGCGTTACGGCCGCCATGATAGTCATGCCGTACTTGCCGCCGTTGACAAGATGCGGGAAGACGTTCTTGGTGTCACGGTATCGGCGAATGCACTGTAGCGCACGCCAGACTGGTGGCAGCGCCGAGAAGAATCCTAACAGGCGGGAATTGTTGGAGTTGCATTGCACTGGATTATCCCAGCGATGTGCGAAGAGGCAGAAGAAAAGTTCGATATTCTGTCGTGTATTAGCTACATGGGATAAGTTGATATGAATACTTGGCTTACTGATGTGGCATAGGTGAGGGAGCAGTACATATCACCGAGAAAGAAGTCGCGGAACTCGACGGGGTATAATCCTGCGAAGAATAATCGCCACTAGAAGAAGTCAGAACAGAGTTATCATCTACCGAATGCGGCACTCACGTGTGAATATATGAGCCATTGACGGCTCCTATACCAGAGGATTGGTGCTGGCAGGAAGAGAATAAATAACGTAATGGCAATCAAGATCACCGGATAGTATAGATATAGCTCTTCCGACCCGTACCTAGTGAAATTGACCCAGAAGAATATGCCGAAGAGCATTAGAAAGAAGCTTGGAAAACTCGACAATTGTCTCCAGTCTAAACTGTTTCTTGTGTCGAACTCGAATATGAAGGGATAGTTGATTTTGTTGAACGTCCACATATAGCAGTCAATGCAGAACAGGAACATCAGAACCAGCATCAGAAAATATCCGCCGTATATCTGCATGAGATAACTGGCCTGCTCTTGCACCTCCGGATCCGGATCGAATAAGAGCTGGGCACCGTACACGAGTCCCTGGAGGGTGAATACGGTCCCGGTGCCGATGAAGAGTCCGTTCCGGAACGCGATGGCAGACTCGTCTCCCGGTCGCCGGTTCAAGCGATGAAGCTTCCCTGTGGCAATTTTATGATTGCCCTTTTCGAAATATCTCGCGTAGAGGTCCTCGACCGCATGGATATATTCTTCTACGGTGGAACTATTGACGAACCATGACTTGTTGACTTTCTCGTTCATGTACCGATATGGCGGTCGAGCGTTGACGGCTTTGTCGTATTTCTTATTGAGCTTTCGGAACGCGGTTCGGTTGAGCTGTGCATACGACTGGAGAAGTTCAAGCCCGCGATAGAACTCTTGCAATGCCAACTTCAGTTTCCGTTTCGCCGTCCTGTATGGCACGTCATGGCTAGGCGGTCTCCTTATGTAATCTCTCCTGGCATCTACTCCCATAGCGCCGAGCACTGGGGTGAAATGCAACTTGGAAAACGCTTTTGAATTGGCACCAGGTTTGAATATCCTAGATTTGATCGGGTCGACCCAGTTGAGAGAGCCGTTAGTACCGGATGATGTACCTTTACTGTCGTGATCATTTCCGTCTTCGCCTCTCTCCTTGCGCTTTTTCAGCTCTAGTATTTCCCGGGTGCGGCGATTTCGCATCTCGTGTAGCTGTTCCCGTAAAGCTGCTAAGCGCTGGCCAGCTTGCTCTTCTTTCTGGCGATAGAACGTCTCCACCTTGTCAAGTTCGCTGTCGAGGAAGTCGAAGAAATCCTTTTCACGCTGCCTGACCGTGTCGAGGGCTTGTAGACCATATCCGAACTTGGCGCTCTCAGTTCGACTGAGGCTCTGGCGTCCATGTTGTCCTGTGGAGAACATGCGGCGAAGTCTGTTTGGCGCGTTTTGTTGAGACATAGGACTAGGTTGAGCAGCTGGTTGAAACCCGCCCTTTGAGGTAACTAGGCCCAAGGACATGCTACGCTTGGCAGACTGTCGACTGATAGACTTCCGAAACGTGTCCGTAGGCCTAGATGATGGCTGATCGCTTGGTATTGCAGGCTCCCCCAACGCAGGGGCAGGTAGTTCGAACACATTCCAACTACTCTCCGCAACTGAAGGCGGCGTGGGTACGAAGCTATCGTATCGCGCTTCATTTCCCGGTGACGCTGCCAATGACTGGTGCTCCGTCCTTGCGGGAATCGGAGTCGGTTGAGATCGTGGCGTGTCATGAGTCCTCCGAATCGCATGGCCCATGGGTGCGGGGCTTGCTCGTAGAGACTCAACCTCGTCTACTACAGCTATATCGGGGCCACCATTCTGCTGACGAGAGAATTGACTTGGTCGAGGGGTGGTCTCTCGCGGCAATTCACCTCTTCTTCCCAGGCCCAGTGGCGTTCCATTTGCTTTATTGATTGCTCTTGCGACAGCCTTGATGTTTTTCTTACCGGCCTTGTAGTTCAGATACTTGACCCTCCATTCTGGGATTTGGGGTTAGCAGTCGCATACATTCTCTTGGGTCTCATCGTTGTAACAAGACCGGCATATGCAGGTCAGTTATATTCGATTTTCATTACTCACCTGGGACAAGGTCTTGGTCGAGTTCCTTAGCAAATTTCATGACGTCAAGAACAGTAAGAAAGGATTTAACCTTCTAGACCCTGAATATCTTCTGCTATGCATGAGCAGTGGAGTGAATTATAATATTGATACGCGATAGTCATCCATTCCATACCGATAGAGGATAGATGTCGTGCACTAGATAGACTCTTGGAATTTCGCGCACCAATAAGTAAAAGTTTGGTCCACAAACGAAGAGATGGTCATGGCAATTGGAAATTTGTTTACCATAAGATAGGTAATAAGATAATAAATGTGTACCTATTATGGAGCCTATCTATTTCGTGCTACAGGGCTGAAAGTGCACCGTCTGACCGTTATAAGACTTTCTTCGGTGGGTCATCCCCATGCATGTTCCAGACGCCTTATCGACCCCTGGTGACTGGTAATCTTACACTGTAGACGTCTTTTAGCGTATCTGGTCAGTCAGTGCATTATTTCCGCATAATGTATCCGCTTTGGTGTCGTAACCCCTTTACTTCGATAGATAACAGCCCGTTGAAGCTACAGTTTCTGTACGAGTGTTACGTTCGTGTTCTCATGTTTGCTCAACTTCAGATAAGAAAGTGCAACATTAGACACATACGATTGAGTCGCATCTATATAAATGACGTTGTAATTCGCTCACGCTAGAGACCGGCACTCTTTTCCGAGTTCGGCTATATCCGCTTCATGTCGGGTTAGGGTCGAGCTGAATATGATATTAATATTCGACCAGCATCAACAATATATTGCTGTTGCTATAGCACTGATGTCGGGCTTATCTTTCTATAGATACCATGCCGAATACTGTATATAGGACAAGCTGCTAGAAAATCAGCCTGCTTGAGAGTTGGATTACACCCCGCCAATAATGAAAATTATACGTAACATTAAAGCCTTTAGTGATCTAATGTACCTCCTAATGCATTTACAAGACTGATGTTAAGCTGTGTAACACTTATAGTCTTTGTATTACTTGAGCTTTGACTGCCTTAGTAAGCTATATACTTCTCTTCGAACAGGACAAATGTACCTAGGTATACAAGAAATTGTTGAGTGAGATGAGGCTTAGAATGTCATGCCGGTACATATGTAGTAGCT
Source organism: Hypoxylon crocopeplum (assembly GCA_022578875.1). NCBI lineage: Eukaryota > Fungi > Ascomycota > Sordariomycetes > Xylariales > Hypoxylaceae > Hypoxylon > Hypoxylon crocopeplum. Next base: position 82,909 of record MU399613.1, on the reverse strand, counting down.
CGGTACTGTTATAAAAGACGAATATAGTCATCCCGTCCCCGTATAGTCATACGTGATTCCTGACTGACCATACCCGGTGCTGCACACCGTAGCACAAGCGCTGAACACCATGCACTAGCACTATTCCCCTATGCCTCAGTGTGCTACGAATAACATCAACAGGTACAATCAAGGGAGCCTTTTCTAGCTCCCTTATAGGTGGTTAGAGAGAAATCCCTAATACACAGTCTCTGACATTCTCTTAGTCCCTGATACAAAGAGCTTGCTTATGATACTTTTATATTTCTATTAATATGGTTTTCTCGCTATCGAGTCTATCCAGTGCCTCTTGGCTTCCTATAAATGCCTACTTCCGGGGCTATACTCAAAGTGCTCAACTTACTCCCTTGCCTTCCTATCTTTCTACTTGCTATTGTTGTTCTATTAGGCTCTATACATCATGTATCCTAACAGGAAAACTAGCGAAGGAAAATATATTAGCCATTGTCAGGATATACACTTCAGTATGCAGCTATATTGGAGCTTTTATGTTCCATTTTTGGGCTCGAAAACATTCGCTTTATAGGAAGTGGGCTATTTGCCGTTGCTGTAATCTGAAGCTTGTGTAAGCTCGAGTTCGAGTTTCTCTTAAACGGAACGCCTAAAGCCACTGGGTAACCTACTCAAGCCACTGGGTTCCACCTATCTTTTTCTAATAATGGTATAACTACAAAGGACAGGCGGATAATCAGTAAGGTAATCCCCTTATAACACCGGCGGTAGTGACGATAACAAGGTCAGGAAAGGTTATTCGGGGGCGACAGCAAGGTCTATAATAACTTCGAAGGTTGAAAGAAAAGATATCTTTATGATGTGTAGGATTGTATCTATATACTACCTATTATTAGAAAAAGATAGGTGGAACCCAGTGGCTTTAGGCGTTCCGCTCTCAAAGCTTTGTTTTCATCCGATTTCTTAAGAGCCATATACTTTTTTTCCATTTACCTAGGTAGGTAAGGTGACGGCCATAGCAAGAATAAAAACAATGGTATATTATTCCATTCTCTAGATACCTCCTATATAAAGGGGAAAATGCGCCCAATTATTATAGCAATTAAACACGTTTGGGCAGCGAGTAAAACGATACATCTGTTGTTGTAGGAATTAGCCAGCAGTCGCCAGCCGCTTGTCAGCCTACAAGCTTATTTTGACAGTCGTTCTAATTTTGCTGATCTGACAAGACAAGACCATCCACGTCCTCCACCTTAATCACTGAGGTAAGTTGAGGATGGCGAACATACCTGGGAGAAGCTACTAATATATATATATATTTATACCTACCTAGCTATATATTTTGTATCTCTCTACTTACGAGCTCTTTTTGGATTTCGTTTCTTCTCCTTCTAGCCTTGGGCTGATTCGCCATGGCGTCCTCTGCAGAGAGCACACCCTTTCGTATTGTTGTGTATTATCAGACTACCCACGACCCTGATGGCAACTTGATCTCAATCCTACCCTTGATAACGAAGCCAGGCATTTCGCTTACACACCTAATCGTGGCCGCAATCCACATCAATGAAAATCCGAATGGCTTAACGCTCAACGACCATTCTCCCTCAGACCCGCGTTATACTACCATGTGGGCAGAGATGCGCATCGCTCAAGCCAGTGATATCAAGGCTATGGGCATGTTAGGCGGAGCAGCAAAAGGCTCCTTTACCCGGCTTGACCAGGATCAAGCCACGTTCGAGACATACTACGGTCCACTCTACGATCTCATTCGGGAAAGAGACCTCGACGGCCTCGACCTGGACGTGGAGGAAGAAATGTCGCTGGCGGGCATCGTTCGCCTTATCGATCGCCTCAGAGCAGACTTCGGACCTAACTTTATCATCACTCTTGCACCTGTCGCTGCGGCCCTTCTTGATGCGAGGCGCAACCTAAGCGGTTTCGATTACGAAGCGCTGGAGGTGATGCGCGGCAACCAGATAGCCTGGTATAATGCTCAATTTTATTGTGGATGGGGCGATGCTAGTAACCCCGTCATGTACCAGATGTGTATCGCACGAGGCTGGGCCCCGGAGAAGCTCGTCATTGGTCTTGTGACAACGCCAGACAATGGGCCTGGTTGGGTTCCTTTCGAGGTATTGGGGCCAACACTGGCAATCTTGCGTCGTCAGTTCTCGAAATTCGGGGGTGTAATGGGTTGGGAGTATTTTAATGGACGCCCTGGAGGCAAGGAACGACCTTGGGAATGGGCGCAGCGCATGACACAGCTGTTAAATGTTGACCCGGTTGAGAGTGCGCAGACCACGAGCGGTACGAGTGCTCCGAGGTCTGGGATCACCGAGATCGATTCGGACGTAGAATTCGAATCCCAGCAGAGTTTCGAGTACTACTCTGATGGTTTACTCGACGACATCGATAGTGAGGCCGGTCGTGTTTTGTAATGCTCTTTACTAAGGTCATAGGAAGAAGTCTTATTCTTGGTGGTTGAACTTAAGAGTAGCTCCACAACGGCTTCGTTTCCATTCAGAGAAGCCCAAGCTAGAGCGTTTCGTTTGAATGTTGGATCCTTCGAGTTTAACTTCACCTGTTTTCCCATCTGTGACATGACAATCTACTCTAGCCCATAGTAAGATGCAGTGATCAACGGTGTAAAGCAAGTCTCCGTCTGCACCTTAGGCGACGACATCAACTAAGCTAAACTCTACAAAATCAGGGTTCTCTTTGCGTGTATCCCAAAAGATTATTCGGACGTGTGTTCCAAGTTCCTGCAAATGCTGTCTTGCCGAAGTTACCTGTGTTTGAACCACGTCAGGCAAATATTACGCTGAGTTATGGCCACAATCTCGCTAAGTTGCTCTATGTCGTTAAAATATTATCACTTAATTTTGTCTGACTATACCGAGTCCCGGCGAATTTGTGTGACTGATTCTGACTGGGGCGGGATTAGACCATTGCACAGGCCGGCAAGAGTTAGAGCTATTCACAGTGCATCAATGCGTGACACGTCTACCTATGTGGCCCTGACATATATGTGAGCAAACAACTTGTGACGAATGATAATGGACATTGTAATTTATTTCAACGCCTTGGCTAGTGGATTAGATTCTAAAATATTTCTTTAACTGGACAAGCGGAGCTCACAAGCTACCTACGTTGTTACCATTCTTCATCTAATATTCCGCAACGGTATGATGTCGGCTCCTTGTCAGCACCAAGACGCCACGAGTACTGAGATGGGCCATCTTCCAGACAAGCATGAGACAGCCAAGGAGCCCGAAGATGCCCAGATTTCCGATAAATCGGGGAAGACACACCTACTGTGGGGTCGAGTCAAAGATGCATTCCCGGAAATCGTCGAAGCTGTGAAGAGGGTGAGCCACCTAGAAGGACTTAAGGACTCCTATGCTTTTCTCTTTCGCTAACTTCCCACTAGGAGTCAAAGTCCAAGACGAATAACGGTGAGAAGAGACGATCCGACACATCGCAAAAGACCACTAGTAGCGTCGACAGGCTGTTAAGCCTCTCAGAGAAGGGCAGAGAATTCAAGAGACGTTTGACTCTGTCTAACGTCAAACAAATCATCAGGCCAAAGCAAAAAGATCCCCTCCACCAGTGGTTCGTTGACCATTCCGGCGGCACACTGAGAGAAACACGTTGAACCTCTATCGAGATCTGGTCCCCCTAAGATAACACTCAACGCGTGTGCGCTATCACTTCCGATATCAACAGAATATAGGTCTTCCCTAAGGTGGCGTTAGTCATTTCGGAATATTATCGAGGTGCGACATTTGAACTTCTCTTCCAACGAGGGCAATACTAATTGAAGTTTTAGTATATTATACTAGTATGGGAATTTCCGTCACAATAATCTCAGTAACAGGGGCTCGTTGTTAATTTACCGAATGAAAATAACCCTCCTCTGACATTCTTCTTGAGAGAAGCCGAACTCATCGATAATGTCTCTTTTCTTAATCATCGTTGTCATTTTTGTTCCCACGCCTTTTTCAATGCCTGCGTAGTAGAAAGGCAAGGTAAGTGAACCGCGTACTTTATAAATTCCTTGAGGTAGGACAGATAGTAGAGGTAACTACCTCCTTAGAGACTGATTGATGTCAGCAGGTGGTCCAAGTGCCGGATATCGGAACACACCGGCTTCCGATCTCGCTACAGCAGGGTTGTTTAGGTAGCACCGAGACTGCTAAGGTAAGGGACCTTACTGTATTAATGATCCAACCTTATTTAGACCTTCTTTAACATTGAACTTCTATTAAACCTCACTTCCCAAAGTCAAGTCGATGAAGGCTCGAACATGGCCCTGCAATATGTTAATTGTATCGACTACGTCGATTCTGACACCATCCCCATTCTTTCGGCTACGGCCTTGGCTAGTTTTGCAAATGTGAGCGTGGGAGCCAACAGCTTCTGGAATGGATAATCCAAGCCAAATTCCTTGAACAACCACGTCCTCATCTCGGCCCCAATCATGCTATCTAGGCCATAGCTGCCAAGCGATGGACCGTCCAACTCGAAATCGTCGGCTGGTATCATCAAGATACTAGACACTCGCTTGACGATATGTTTAGCGATGACTTCTACAACAGCTTCAACACCCTCAGCTGCTGCTCCCTTGATCGTCGCGGCAAAGCTATCTGAACTGCCGCTGTTGTTGCGGCTAGTCTTGCCTGCTATGATTACATCTAAGGTAGCGCGTACGTGACAGAAGCGTATGTCGTCGTACCAATAAGCGTCTATGCTTTGTTCTCCCTCTGAGGCTAGCATCATCGACTTAGCTAGCTCGCGAGCCTCCATTCCCATGACAATCTGCGACGTGTCGTTTATCTCCGTCGCCTCATCTGAATTCATGGGAGAGCTCACGCCATGATCGGGACGTGGCGTCATCATGGCCGCCTCGAAGCCTTGTAGCATCTCGTGCTCATCGATGCCATACAAGCCCTTCCGCAATAGCGATACCTCAATCGCGTCATTCTCAGCCACGATGCCTACGTCCAGTACCATAGGCAATACGAGTGCCGTAGCAGGAAGCCCTGCAGCGTGACGTTGGCGTGCTAATGCATCTAGTGCACTATTGGCAGCGCTGTAGTTGGCCTGCCCGATGTTACCAAGCAGCGCTGAGATAGAGCTCGTAAGCACGAAGAAATCTAAATCAACATTTAAGCTCTGGAGTTCGGTGTGTAAATTGAGCGCCCCTTTCGCTTTAGGATTGACGCAGTCCGCAAAGGACTGGTGGTTCATTTGCTCAAACATGCCGTCCTGCGAGTTTCCGACCGTGTCAGCGTATCTAAGCATTCGACCAAAGGTGTGGCCTGGATGGTAACTAGACAATTCTTATATTAACTTACCTTCAAAACCATAGCTCCATGCACAACGCCGCGAATAGGGCGTTCGGCGTGCAACGATGCCACAACTTGGCGGACGGCTTCTTCATCAGAGGCATCGGCGCAGAAGATCCGGGTTGAAGCACCTGACGCATTGATATTCTCGATTAAACGAGCGGCTTCCGGCTTGTCAGCGCCTGATCGCGAGATGAAAGCAAAATGCCGTGCTCCGTGTTCCATCATCCATCTAGTCAAGCTTCGGCCCAGCCCTCCCAGACAGCCGACAAGGAGGTAGCTAGCGTCAGGTGATAGATGCAGCCGCTTGGGCTTTTGAAGGACCTAGTTGTCGAGTCAAATGTCAGATCTGGACATACCGCCACGATGGGCACTGTACCAAAGTTGATGCTAATAACTTACCTTGACTCGACTTTCCCCATAGCGATAGCGCACAACTGTTGTCTTGTCAATTCGGTTGTCCGTCGGAGTCGTTGCTATGTCTCTGGCATCCTCTATGTCAACAACTTCGATATTATCGCGACTGGCGGTAGTAGCTAGTAATGGATGGGTCTTGAGCAAATCTATTGCCAACGCGAGGATCTTGGAAGTCGCCTTCGGCCAAGCATGCAGCGACTTCATATTGCTAGAGACAAAGGTCGCGCCGCGAGAGAATGGCAAAGGATCTGGTACTATCTCTGAAGAAGTACTGTTCAATAGCAGGAATCGGGTGGATGGAGGGACGTATCTCCACACTTCTTGGCTCGTGGAGTCAAAGCCATGGGACACGATCGTTATGACTCCCGAAGATGACTTTTCATGTTGCTTACGGATAAACGTCAAGAGGTTGTCTATCTCGCTCAAAAGTAGGATTCGCTCGGGGGCCAAATCGAATTGCGAAATGTACTGGTCCTTTTCGTGGTTTGAGCGCGCTACAACATTCATGTTCCAACCTAAAGCTTTGGCGAGCATCGCCAGCGCGCTCACCTCGGTCTTCGGGCCCGGCAGCGATAAGACAAAGTCATCTTTCTCAAGCTTGGCGTTGATGAGGCAAAGGCGCAACATTGGACAAAGTGACGGCAAGATGCCTACAAGGACCTCAAGTGAAATCTTCCCAGTCTCGAATTCGTCAAGCACGGCGTATGCGGAAGTGTGCACCGTGGTCTGGAACCCATCATACACGAAGGCAACGGCTCCTTTCCCTATGAGTGCCTGGTTCGCAGCAGAACCAGCTCGAATGATTGTCCCACCAACGAGGACTTGGGACCCGCGGGTAGATGATGGCCATTGTGATGCTACAGCTCGCAATTCGATCTCGTCATCGGCTAGGGCGGGCCGCTGCTTTCCTTCATCCTCAAATACTAAATGGCCTTCGGCGGGTCGAGCACTGATCTTTAATATCCCGTCCAATGACTTTTCTTGAGGCTGGATCTGGTTCCCTTCATTGTTCATATCCTCTTTAGGGTAGACACGACCGATCTGCAACACACCTTTATGTAACCAGAACTCGGTATCGTGACTCGAGTCCTTCGTATTCGCGGCCTCTAACCGGCTGACTATGGCTGCGCTCACATTACGAGGTTCCTCGTTCAAGTCGAAGTCTAGTAGACCAATTTTTGAAGCCGCTTGCTCAGAGCGCAAGACCCGGAGCAGACCTTCGGCAGCGCCCATTCGAACAGCTGTAGCTGCTGCTGCGCGGCCCTGTCTCGCGCCGCTCGTTACCCACAATACGCGCACGTCAGATGTGAGTACAGCTTTGATGGTCTCGAAGCTCGTGGAGTCCGCGAGCATGGATGCGGAGATCGCGCCCGCGGTATCATCTATCACGATGCAATTGTCCCCGCCTAGATGGAAATTTTTGATGAATTTTTGACGAACTTTGTGCTGCCCTTCGGACTCGGACAGGATGCTTTGCAAGTCATGCCAACTCCCACCTTCTCGAACTGAGAGTACGGTGATGTCGTTGACGCTAGCCGTGCCGGGGTCTGCTTCGTTAGCAACGGTTTTGCTGGGAGAATTTAAGAGGGCGAATTGTTGGCCGATTTGCAGTGTGAACATCGGATCCCGAAGAGACGATAATATAGGGGTAGCTGATGAACCAAGGAGCCAACCACCTCCCTTGACCAGTCCCGATACGGTCTCGGAGCGTATTATATCTTCCTTGAGATCGGGTCCGACCAGTACAAGATCATGGGGTCCGGCGCTCTCATGTGGCCAACTTTCAGGCGCAGTGCTTAATGCTACTACGGAGACACGAGCCTGTATCCTCTCAGATAGTATCATATCTCGCACATGTTCTTGAGCTTCGGCGATAAAGCCAATGGCAACGGCGGCATCACACGGCAATAGCCCCAGCACAGTGTCAATAAATGCTTCGACGAGAGGGTTAGAAGTGTCGGCAATGATAAGAGCATTTTTCACGGCCTGGCGATGGCTGATCAGCTCTACGCATTTCGCGAGGCGCTCAAAGGATGTCAAAAGAGCCGGCCACAGTCTGATAAAGTCACTTTCACGGAGGCTTTCGATATCAGGCTTCCACTTCACGACAGAGAAAGGGTTGAAACCGCCTGGTCCTACTCCTTTCTCATTACTAGCACTCCCGGCTGGAAGAGCAGCGTCGTACGTGATGCAGGTGAGGTTTTTTATATCCAGCAGAAGCCTGCCATTAGCGTCGCCAAGCCGAACATTGGTATTGAAACTCCTTCCATCGAAATCGTTGGTCCACGCCCGAGCGTGACCCGTAGTGGAATCGGGGGCGGCCGCGGCAGCCTGCTGATCTAGTTCCGCGGCAAATAGTGACATTTCTTCAATCCGGATTGGCACGACGCCCCACGGCATCTCCTTATGCTTGCCTGCGTGGATAGAGATAATGATCAATTGCAGGCAAGCGTCAATGGTGGTCGGGTGAACGAGATAGCGCGACTCGCCCGTCATAATACCCGAATTCTCGCGCACTATCACGTCGCCCGCAGCATTACAAACACTGCGATCGGTACGTGCCTGCTGCAGCTGCTGGAACGCTTTGCCGTAATAGAAACCGACACGGTGGAAAGCGTCGTACCACCGTTTGCCAGACACCCGTTGCGTCAGAATGGATTCGTCTACGGGGTCGTGCCCTAGTATTTGCGTACTAGGCGTATAGCTAGCCGAGATACGCCCCTCGCAATGGACAGTCCATTCTCCGCCTTCAGTCAAGGACTCCATAGAGAAAGTATACCAACTATATGCAGTCTCAGTCATCGTGGACTCCTGCAAGCGAGCAACTATTTCGACACCGTCATCATTGTTAGGCACCACGAGGGCCTTTTTTATGTCAACGTCACGTAGCGTGACACCCCCTAGAGGCAACCCAGCCGATTCGTGGAGCTGCCGCAGAGCTTCCACAGCCACTGACAGGTAGCCCGCCGCGGGAAAGATGGCTGTGCCGCCAAGCTGTGACTCGAGCGTTAGTCGGATTCGGGATATTCCACCGCCTATCAGAGAGGCATGATGCTTGCTGATAAGCCGTAGATGTTGTGTACTTACATTATGATCTTTTAGCCATGGTATGTCACGTTGTCTAAGCACGTTCCGCCATGCTGCTGACCTACTTGAAAGCCCCGATATACGACTACCTAAAAGATCGTGACGGGGATAGCTGCGCGCGCGCTGTTCGGCACTAGCACGCGGCTCGGCCCAGTAGCGTTTCTCATAATTCCACTGATAAGGTGGAAGGTCGACAAGTAGATATTGTGTATTTGACTTGCGGATGTTGTTCGTGCTGGGAAAACCCGCCGAGTTGACCTCTTCCAAGTCCACAGTATAGCCAGCTACGAACAGGGACCCCGCAACCGAGAGGAGTTGGTCAGCATCATTCCGGTTCCGCACCAAAGACGGCACGTAAGTGAACCGATTCGCCATTTTCTCGTCTGCGCGGCAGATTTGTTTGAAAGGACCAGCCAATGCTGAATGAGGACCGACCTCGACGATATAATTTATGTGGGCATAGTCTTTGTCGTAGCCTAGGCGCTGGACTGCGGTGTTGAAAAGCACTCTCTGGCGCAGGTTTGCTGTCCAGTAGCTAGCAGGCAAGGAGTTGGATTCATCAGCAATCGGTTCCCCCGTGACGGAGGATATCATCTGCGACCGAGGCCGACACCATAACAGGTCTTCATCTGATAGGTTTCCCATCGCTCCGGCCAGCATAACATCATATGCCATGCCGACAGCAGCCATGTGGGGAGAGTGGTACGCCCTACCCGTCTGAAGTGCGCGGGCGAAGATACCTTTGGCATTGAGCGTCTGACAGAGCTGCGAGACGGGCTCGGTTCGTCCGCTCAGGGTCACGCTGCTTGGCGAATTCTCGCACGCGATACAGACATCTTCAGAGGTGGGTGGCAGGTACTCTTGAATCTCACTCGGTCCCAGTCCAACTGCCAGCATAGAACCGGACTCCGAGTACGCAGCAACGGCACGGCCTCGGCAAAAAGCCACTATAATCGCCTCAGGGGCACTTATGAGACCTGCTGCGTAGGCGGCACCAATTTCACCGGAAGAGTGGCCGATGCTTACTTGAGGTGTGATGTCCCACTCAGAAAAGAGGTCAACCAATGCGATTTGTATGGCTGTGCAAAGCGGCTGAGAAACCTCGGCCTGGTTAATCCTGCCAGCAGTAGCCTCGGTATCTTCTAATAACAAGTCGACCATACTGAAATCGGGGCTTGGCTCCAGCTTCCCGAGGATGCGATCTAGCTTTTGGATAGTTTCTCGGACACCCGGGAACTCGCGTAGGGCGACTCTTCCCATGCCGGCCCATTGTGCCTGTTATCTCCCCGTTAGTGGTGATTATAACTTATCAGTATGCTCAGGACTTACGCCTTGGCCTGTGAAAAGGAAACCGATACTGATATCCTTCTTGGGAGCAACGCCGCTCTGCAGAGCCGCATCGGCAAACGCCTCGACCTCTCTGCCCTCTCGCGCTACCGTAAATGCCCGATGCGAAAACTTAGTGCGATGGAGGTTCAATGTGTGCGACAAGTCGGTGAGATAGTATCCCGGAGCCACCGCAGCGATTGCAGCGATGTTGCGTGACAATGTCGGCTTGTCGTGTGCCGAGAAACATAAAAGAAAGGGCTTCTCGGACGAGCGGTTATACTGGGCCTCCTTCTTGGACTTGGCGTGCTGGTACCATGGGTACAATGAGTCTATCGACTCGATAATGACGTGGCCATTGGTACCGCCATATCCAAAGGAAGAAACGCTTGCTCTGCGCACTACCGAGTCCTTTGGCCAGGGTGCTGTATCAGCATGCACTCTCGCGTTCCATTCCTTCTCCAGGACTGGTGTTTATTACCGTCAGCAATCAAGAGCGTAAAATAGGGTAATGCCACAACTCACTCGCGGGGTTCAGATTCTGAAAAAGTGCGACACCTGGAATGAGAGCCGCCTCAGTCATTAATGTCGCTTTCATGACGGCAAATATTCCACTCGCCGCCTCACTATGACCGATGTTTGGCTTCACCTTTTCTACAAGTTAGCAGACACCTTACAATACAGATGTACTCGAATCAGAGTAGCGAACGAGGATGTCTCCCTGCTCGTGCACTTACAGCACCAATAAGCAACGGCTTGTCCAGGGGCCGCGTGTCGTTCATGGCTTGCGATATAGCCCTGACCTCAATCGGGTCACCCACGGGCGTGCCAGTCCCATGTAGCTCAGCGTACGCTGTTAAATTAGGGTCTAGATTCGCTTTCTCGTACGCCATTCGCACAACACGTTCTTGGCCCTTGATACTCGGGTGCGTAATTCCCATACCCTCTACCTTTCCATTCCTATAGCGACGACGTGAGTTTCAAATCAGTGGCCTTAGGGCCAAACTTCTACTAGAGATATATTTGACTTACGTGTTAACCGCAGTTGAGAGAACCACTCCACGGATTGGGTCACCATCCCGGATTGCGTCCGCGAGGCGTTTGACAAACAAAGCACCAACACCTTCAGCGCGACCATATCCATCAGCGGAAGCATCAAAGGTGTGACATGTCGAGGTAGGAGACAAGATGCCTAGTTTAGCGGTATTCATGTGCTGATCCACTGTTAATATCAAGTTTACGCCACCGACGATGGCAGCATCACAATCGCCACTGCGAAGCGCGTTGCAAGCGTTATGGAGGGCGTATATCGAAGAGGAGCAGGCCGTATTGATGGTAAAGCTAGTAAGTAACGTTAAGCTCAGATTGCTTCGTCTTACAGTTCTCTAGGAAAAGACCTACCTTGGTCCATTGAGGTTAAATACGTTGCCTACGCGGTTGCTGATAATACCAGGGTCGACCCCAGTAGCAGCATAGTTATGGCGAAAGTCTGGATCCCGAATCGACATTTGTTCTATATGCCGTCAGCAATTAGCACACTCAATATCTGAGTATGCGATTATCTATAAAGGGGGAGAAAGGAAATCTAGAAACATACGATAGTCAGCCGTAAAGGACCCCACGAAGACCGCAGTATTGGATCCAGCAACAGACTCTAGACTCGCGCCTGCAGACTCCAAACACTCATAAGTTACCTCGAGTATCTTTCTCTGCTGCGGATCAAGCCATTGTGCCTCAATTGGCGTGATGTTGAAGAAAGTAGGGTCAAAATCCTCTGGCCGACCATCAAGAAAATAGCCGCCAGCGATGTTGAACGAGCCTGGTCGGTCTAGGTTCTCGTGATAGTGGGCATCAATGTTGAATCGAGATGCAGGTACCTTAGGTGTCTGTCCTGTTCGTTTCTCGATCAACATTTTCCAAAATGACGAGTCAGAATCGATACCCCCAGGAAGTCTGCATGCTGCAAATAATGGTTAGCCCTATATCACGACTTTGGTATTGTCTAAAGTTTGGCTCGGGGATTAGTTGCTCACACATTCCACAGATGGCGATAGGCTCGACTGCCAGATTCTCGGGCTCATTGTCTGGTAAACTGAAATAGGGGGACATCTTGGTATGCTTGCTTTGGGTCTCGGCTATTCTCTCAATACTCGAAGCTGATTCTCAGATGAAAGGTGAACCCTTAAATGGACCTGACGCGGAGTTATGATTTATGTCACGCTCTTGGGCATTCCGATAACTACCTACCTACCAACAACCGAGACCCCTATATGTTAAGACGCATGTGCTTAGTCGCTCCTTGAACATACGTGGACGGTCTCGATGCTGCAGGCCTGACCCGCGCGCGCATTACGTGCATGGCTTTCCACTAACCGGCATATCGCCATCCGAATTAGGAAGACCATCCTGCATGCACCCTTTTCTTCATGTCGGTCTGGTTCTCCGAGCACTCTCCGAGACTCTGGTCCTGGGTAACATGAAGTTGAGCCACCGTATGAGTCGCAGCTGCAGCCATACCTAAATTCAACGGAATCCAAGTTCCTCCATCTTTCGACTCTGACTCTTCTCTTATTCAAAACATTCTGAAGTTTTCCTCGCAAACCTCACAATACGGAATCGTTATTCTTTGATATCTCTGACTTCTAGCTCACTAATCTTTGTGGCTTCCCAATGGACTTCCAGACGAGCGGACGGTATTTCTACACCCTGAGCTGCTTCGCAGTTCTTGCGCTCTGGGGTGTTAGCCTATGGAATGGCACTGTTACGGCTTTAATATTTGCCGCCTGGCATGGAAAGCTAGGCGAAGGTGGACTGCCTCTGAAGACGGTGTACACAGGCGTCCCACTCATCGACTATCCAATAGCGGTTCTTGTCGCTTTCTTTTTCTATGGAACTAATGGACATGACGATGGCTACCAGCTTTTCCTCCTAGACGCATACTCGACGCTTCAACCTGCGTTTGTGTGGCTTTATGTCGAAGCATCTCGCCCGTGGGGCGAGCCCAAGTGGATTTCTAGGTGAGTAGTTGTGTCTCTTCCAAACCTCAAGGCCAACGAGTCTCCATTCCAGTTCCGGCTGATATAATTCCTAGGCCCGTGGTATTCGGGTTGCTCTGGCAATGCTTCGGGGCGGCAATCTCACTCCCGCTCTACTACGGGACTCACCTGCAATGGATTTCCCAGACCAGGGCAGATGTCGCGAGAGCCGCGGATATTAGCCAGGCTATTGCTATTCCTTTTGCCTTCCTGTTTGGCGCCGTTGCCCCGATGGTGATCGGCATGGCTCCGACCTGGTTCGGGCCGTACAGCCGACCCGCGACGACCCACCAGATGATTCTAGCAGCCTGGCAGCCGGATCCTATATGGGTGTCTTGGATCACGCTAATAGCGGCAACTATTGTGGCCAGTCTTCCTCAAAGTCGAAAATCACGAACTAGGCCCAACCGAGACGGAGACGAGGACAAGAGAAGAGCACACCGATGGATCTGTGCCTCATATCTGCTGGCGGCAGCGTCATCGGTATTGGGCCACTTGTACGTCATGGGTAGGATCGCCACTAGTGATAGCCAGGCTATGGACGTAGTACGCATGTATGTCCCGTTCCTTTTCACGGGTCCCTCTGAAACAACAGACATACTTGTGCGTGGCCCGTGGCTTTTTCTACAGTACGATTTCATCATCATCAGCCTCTCGAGCCTCTCTTGGGCGTTTTTACTCCTCAAATCGACCTATCCGAAGGGGCATGTCTCTACTGCGGCACTCGCATTGGTGATGATGGTTAGCTCCGTCGTCATCGGGCCCGGAGCGACAGTGTCCATTACTCTGTTCCTCCGGGAGCGTCACCTGCCCGATCAGAGCTCGGTCCCGCATAAGATGTGAAACAGGAACCAGGGGTAGTTGAGGGAATTCTAGTTTATGCAATGCAGGCTTAAGTCCCCGGGGTTGGTATGCAAGTAGGGGTGTTCGTGATGTTGGGCGCAAATAGTGGCGAGATGAAAAAGAGGTTGGGGGCGAACGTTGACCGTGGGAGTTTAGTAATCGTCCATACTTACCTTCCGAGGATTCGCTAATCCTTCTTGATTGTTCTGCTGCTTCTCGTGTGATATGAAGTTCTCGCGGTCATTGGGCATTCTGCCGACGCCGGACGACTCGCATACCGACCTACCTAAGATACCCAGTCCTATATGCACTGCTCAGGGGCAAAACTGCGGTTAATCCCGGGGCGGTGGGTAAGCCGATCTACAAACGGCTATAGAAATTGATTACATAACACTTTTATACTCAGTTTTGTTGGTAATTAGTCGTAAGTCATCCAGATAATATGAACCATAATACACTCTACATGGTACTGGATACGGCTCTTCCAACGAGCACCGGAAGATTAAAACATGTGATCTTGGTCGTATGTACCCAACGGTTCATGAATGATTAAGCGTATCCGCATGGATTCGACGTAGGCCACAACGATTGGACGCGGTGGGAAGCGATTAGCCGGCAAATCCATAATGGATGTGACCGAGACACATCGACTCCTGGCCTGCCTATTCGGAATACCACATCCTGGCTGTCGCTCTCCACCTCACACCGAGCGGTATACGGTCAAGTCTAGACCTACGGATCTTCATGGCGACAAAGTGAGAGAAACGCAGACGTCCCCACCACCTCCGGCAGTTCTGCCTACGTGTTGCATAGAGATACGATGGACGGAGGGCAGCAATGCTTCTCGGGATCTGAACATGTTGGGGGTCCTTGAACGACCAGCATACTCCTTTCAGGGGCAGATGGATTCTGTCGTTGCCAGGCACTCATGCATCTTTAAGCGGCCGCATACACCTATACACCGACAAGCGATCATAGGTAGACATGTGTCCCTCAAGTGACCTCATGTCCCGACTCCGGTCACCTACGATTAACACTACAATCACCTATACTAGTCGAGGCTCTAAGGAAAGAGTAGAAGAGTGAGATAATAATATTTTTGCGCTCTGTTGGCCAACCACGATGGAATCAGGGAAAGTAGAGCAAGTTGATGCTGCCATCATCGGTGCAGGTTAGAACATCTATGTACTTATGACGTTCGAATGACGGCTAAATCAAAGTTGATAGGATGGTACGGGCTTGTCACCGCTAGGACATATCTCCGTCTGAGACCGGAAGCCAATGTCCTAATCATAGACTCTGACAACACTGTCGGCGGTGTCTGGAGCAAAGACAGGCTGTATCCTAACCTGGTGGCCCAGGTTAGGCTCGGGGTATGCAGAAGGAGTGACTACCACTCTCTGATCCTGAATATGCTATGTCTCACATTCTCATGGATATGGAATAGCTGATATGACGAGCTAGCTCTTCAATTACTCGGATACTCCTATGCCCCCCAATGGCGGCAACGCGAATGACCCTCGCGTCACAGGCGAGATGATACACAATTATATGCACAAGTACGCGCAAGACCACGACTTGTTACGCCGCATCAGGTTCAACACCTTTGTGACGAGCGCGAGGCAGTGCGCTCTTGGCTGGCGCTTGCACCTGAGGGACTCTGACCATGTCGTCGAGGCGGCAAAGCTCCTCGTGGCAACGGGTGTCACGTCTATCCCGTACTTGCCACCGTTGGCGGATGATCTTGACGATGCGTCCATACCAGTCATCCATTCCCGAGACCTGGGTGCGTCGTTTGACGCCATTGGGGACGATACCGTACACAAGGTAGTGGTGGTAGGCGCCGCCAAGTCGGCCTACGACGCTGTGTACCTGATGCTCAGCATGGGCAAGGAGGTCACCTGGGTGATCCGACCCGACGGCGCTGGGCCCCTGGCTATCCTGCCCTTCAAGGTGCTGAATCTAATGAACACGATCGCGGTCGCGTCAACGCGCCTCATGACGCACCTCAGCCCCTCCATCCTCAACACCCACGGCCCCTTGTATTGGATGCTCCAACGGAACCCCGTCGGGCGCTGGTGCGTCGGCAGGTTCTGGGACTTCCTGGACTACGTCAGTGGCGTGCATGCCGGGTACCACGACGGGGACCACGTCGGCATGCTCAAGCCAGAAATCGATCGTCAGAGGTATGTCAGATGCCCGTTCCCACGTCTATCTAGAGTTGGCTATCTATACCCGAGTGTCCAAACGCCACGCTGCCCTGTGACGAAAGACTGACGGGACAACAGTGTACTCTGGGCAAACTCCGGCCTGGGCGTCGTGACTCTACCCGACTTCTGGACCACCCTGCACAGCAAGAACCTCCACATCGTCCGCGACGAGATCCAGGCCATCAAGGGGGCTACCGTCTTCCTGAAGTCGGGCTCGACGACGACGGCTGACTATGCTGTCTTGTGTACGGGGTGGGGCGACCACTTCGCTATGTTCGACGCCGACCTCAAGGCTGCCATCGGCTTGCCGGCGTACACCTCGGGCCGTGACCTGTACTCCGCGGCCGCCACGGACCAGCCCGCCGAGCACTCGTCGGACCTAGTGGACTGGGCCTGCCACGACGCGGCAGCCGAGGGGACCGTCGATAAGCAGCTGCCGTTCCTAGCGCGGCCCCCTAAGTTAGGACAGCCCGGGCTGCTGGACCCGCGCCGCCAGAAGATGTGGCGCCTGTACCGGCGCGCAGTCCCGGTAGAGCTCGCGGCGCGCGGAGACCGGAGTCTGGTGATCCTAGGCCAGATCCACACGGTGCAGACGCCGCTGGTCGC
Organism: Hypoxylon crocopeplum; assembly: GCA_022578875.1. NCBI lineage: Eukaryota > Fungi > Ascomycota > Sordariomycetes > Xylariales > Hypoxylaceae > Hypoxylon > Hypoxylon crocopeplum. Next base: position 66,046 of record MU399613.1, on the reverse strand, counting down.
CGAGGTCCAGTCGCTCTGGGCCATCCTGTACCTCCTGGGGGAGATCGACGTGCCTGATGTACAGGCCATGGCGACTGAGGTCGCGCTGTGGAACGCTTGGACTCGGAAGCGGTATCTGGGCCAGGGCCAGAAGTTCCCGTACTCGCTGTATGATTTCTTGCCGGTGAGTTGTCTACCTACCCCGCCCTCATATCTTGGGTTGTGCCATGCTGTGAAGCTGGATGAACGGAAGGTCGGAAGCTTACATGCGTGGTAGTATATCGACAGCATATTCGGCGACTTGGGGCTTGTCAGTCGCCGCAAGTCGAATCCCGTCAGTGAGATTCTGAGCCCGTATCATCCGCATGACTTTAACGGGTTTGTCGATGAGTACTTGGAGAAGAGAGATGCTGAGAGGGGGTGTGGTAAGGTATAATGGCTCTTCTGTTAGTTGACAATCACTGTTGGTGAGGACTACTAGGTACCTAGATAGATAGAAGTTCTGCAGTCTGTTGAACCCTTGTTGGGGGTTTGTTGGCTCGGTCTGCAATAGAGGTCCTGGCGCATCGTGGCAGAAGCAACTCAAGACCCAGGGTTTGGAGATAAGCTTAAATCAAAATACAGGTATGCGGAAATGTCTAGACTGTATTGATGCCCATAGTGAAGAATACTAGTTTCTCAACTCATCCAGGCTGTTAAGGTTGATAGTTGCCATTGTGTAGGTATGTCAGTGCCTTGTGTTGAGACGGCTGCTCTCGACCTATGTCTAAAGACTTCATCTAACAGAACGACCGACGCTCGTGCGTTTATCATGACATAATGATCATAGATTGTAAAAGGAGAAATGCTCATTTCATACCCCTAACCAGTTAATTTACCACGCGTGTTTTCTTGGCCCGTGCATGCTCCATATCGCGGTTCCCATTCTCGTCTTTTCTGTTCTGAAACGATTTCACATCCTAGAAGTACTAAATAGTTGATTGAGAAGGACAGCCTTCCTAAACAACCGATTCGACATATATGTTTTGTCTGACTCGAATAGACCCAGTAGCAAAACCATGAGCGAACCCATATCTCCGACACGTACTCTAAACGATGCTATTGAGAGAGCTAGGTATTGAGAGAGAAGTAAAGGACGGACTGGCAACCTGCCTAGACGAAATGAACACTACTGGCCATGTCGCTACTTCAATACACAAGAGAGTCCTCACCAACCCTGGCCTGACTGTTGCACATACTTTGATCCCGTTGCCGTTGGTGCTTCGGGATGCTGAGATCATCAAGAACTTGTATCAACAAACTCCGTCTGGCGGGAATGAAGAGGACCCAGGATGAGTCGGAAAGCTGGTCATCTTCCTTCCCTCGAAACATGCGGGAGGCAGTGTCCACTTATCTCACCCTCGTAAGAGCTACATTTTCGAGACAGAAAGATAATCTGACTTCGGCCTCACGGCTCTCGCGTGGTTTTCTGACGTCCGGCACGGGATCAAGCCTCTAGAGTCTAGGTTCAGCCTAGTAATAACTTATAATATCATCCGTATGGGCGGTATTCGCATGTCTGCCGCCGTGGTGGAAGAGCAAGTAAGTCGTCTTCGCTCGTTGCTCACGAGATGGCGATCAAAGCTACCAGACACGGTAATTCTGGCGTACGCATTTGAGCCCCCATATACTGAATCGAATTTATTATCAAGCAACCTCAATGGCCGGGAGAGCGCTATGTGCCGGGTTCTGCCCGACGTTGGCTCGGAATGCGGATTTACTATTTTCGCTAGGTTGATCGCATATCCCTATTTTAATCATTCAACAGGTGGTAGGTTATCTACTTGACAAGGCTCATGACCTATCCTTGAAAGTCTTATGGGAGACATTGTATTGCCTGGAAACCCTATTGCAACATAAAGGTCTGAAATCGTCATATAAAGGATGGAAAGGGTCGCTTCCAAGCATGGCAGTCGAACAGGAGGAATCACTGGACATTGACGATTGTGACTTTTTGTTGGACCCGATAACTTCACGACCTAACGATTTATCGTGGTTGACGAATTGGTAGGTACACAACCAGTGCCATCGTTCAAGATTGAGACTGACCGTCGTGTTCCGTACTCCCCTAGGTTGACTCCGATACTATCAGCCCTGGTTCTAGGAAGCTGGTTTGTGTCGCATTGTAAGCCATTTATCAGAAGCACAATGCTAATACGCTTGCAGGAGCTCTGGATGCTTTCCGATGCATTCTGGAAAGCAACACAGACAAGCTTACATTGCAGATAACAATCCTCCTGCGTAAAGTTCTTGTCGTCAAACCTCCGAGATGTCCATCGCAGCCTCGGGGCTGGGCACACAAGCCTAGGCGTTGTGACAATGGATCCTGCAAGGCCTGCATGCACCTCTGTGCTTTCTTCACGGACAGCGCAAAAAAAAACCTGCGAGTTTCGCTTGCGGGACGCGAAAGAGCGATGGCACTTAAAACAGCTGTTACCGAAGATGCTCTTCCAGGCCCAGTAGGTCACGGGGTTTGAGGTATTTGCTTTAGTTGTGACCAAGCTTGGCAAAGAATACGAACTAGGTATGAAGAAATACTGGTCCGATTTTGTAAAATTCGAAAAGAGAGTCACTGGACTCCGCGTGGAGTATGTGGAATCGTTGTTCGGGGAGGACCAGTACTGCAAGTTAGTTCTCCTGGAAGGTGTAACGGGTTCAGGGGGTGTCAAACAACTCGGAGATACCGGGAAGAAGAGGGCCGCCGATGAGGACCTCAAGGGTTCGAGTGCTTCGAGACCTAGACTTATCGAGTAATCTTGACTAGATCTCTTATATTGAGCAAAGGGAAGGGGAAAAAAGAATCCCCGCGGTGATAGAGACCCCCGAATTTTAGATTGTTGTAAAAGTATCGTAATAAAACGGCAACTGAGAGTGCGGGATATAGTAGATTGGTAAAAGGTAGGAGGCATATAATCCAGGCCAAGAGTTAGTCTGACCTGGGAAAGGAATACCAAGTCAAACCCCTAGAAATGCAGTCTTCCAAGCGTCTCCCCCAACGCCCCGGCCGTATGCTGAGCTCCCACATGCAAATATGAATTCATAACGCCTTGAAGCAGTAAATCGTGAGCGCGCCCGTTTGTACTACTTTGCTCCTTCACTTCATGCCGCCGAACACGCGGTCCAGCTCTTCGCCCTGATCGACCGCCATCTCGCTGATAGCACCGCTCTCCCTGCGTCCCGCGAGACTCATCTCGGCGAACTGGCCGGCGACATCGGCCTCGAAGACGACAGAACCGGGCCTGCGCTCGGGCTCCAGCAGCCTGGCCTCGCTGTCGAGCCAGCCGGGCGCGACCCGGCGCTTCTCGGCCAGCTCGCGGGCTCTAATGCGGTCCTCCAGCTCGCGCAGGACGCGCTCGGACTCGTCCTGCATCTTGGCGATGTGCGCCTGCAGCGCCTTGCACGACGCGATGATGTCGTCCGGGTGCGCGGCGTGGCCCGACTGCGCCACCACGTACTTGACCCTCTCGTCGCTGGCGCCGGTCACGCCGCTCGCGGGGGTCGGGAGCGTCGAGGGCATGGTCTTGTAGGTGTATGGTAGGGTGGCCGCCGTGGGGAGGGAGACAAAGGGCGAGACGGTCAGGGGGACCTGCGCCAGGAGCGGATGCGTGCCTGTTTGTGCTACTATCAGCGACGATGCGAGTGGAAGGAGAAGGGGTATGTCGGCTTACGATCATCGCGCATTGTGACCATTGTGTACAGGAATTATTAAATGGAGGAATAATAATTCCTCCTCGAATCACTCAACCGCAATCTGTCATGCGCGTCTCGGTTGATTGTATATGTTGATGATTTGACTCGATGAATATGACGATGCAAGTCGTAAGAATGGCTGTCGAAGTTGCCAGACGGTCCCGGCAGCTGTCACGACGTATGTGGCGGCCGATAACGATAAGATATGGTGATAAGCCCCTCCAATTCCCCTGTTTTTTTAATCGAGCCCCTCCAAATCGGCAACTGATTCACAGCCTTACCGCACACCTTCATATATCTTCACAACTTTATTTTCACTTATTACGTCGAGGTTCTTCACATTGAAGCAGCACGCTTTGAATAAGAACTCTTACTACTCTTAACTGCCACAAATATCCTAGGGGCCATGTTACCTCTAACAGTAATCCGAAGCTGCCCTTCGGCGGACAATGACTTCCAGCCCTTAAGTGAATACCAAGCTCAGACCCCCGACACATTTTTCGATGGGAAGCCCATCCTATACTATCATGACGAGAATGTCAAGGCGTGGGTTTCAGCAGAACAACATGAGCAGCTATTCTTCTTCTCAAAGGCATCGGAGGATGGCAGTGCACCCCTAAATCCTACTCCGCCTGAGTGCTATGCGCTCGAGAACAGCTATGGAAAGCACCTACACGAGGAGAAAGTCGAGGTATTCGTTGGATCAAAGTAAGCGTTATTACACCGAATGCGAAATGCCCAAGATTACTAACAGTCGAATTATAGCAAATTAACACTCTTTTCTCACATGAGTGGGACGGGTATCGAGATACCCTACCCGTCCGTCACGCTTCATGCAATCAAGAACTTCCGCCACGTGGAGAAGCCTGACGACTCTATGTTCAAGTTCATTGGAGTCTACCTACAGCTCGAGTTTTCCAGCTCGGGCGGGGACGACGATGAGAGCTTCGATCCAATCGAGCTCACCCTCATTCCGTGCAACCCATTGTCAAATGAGCAATCTTCTGCAGATACACCAACCATCGACCCTTTGAACAATGAGAGGACTACTGCGCTTTTCAACCAAATATCAGCATGCTCGAACCTGCATCCTGATCCTCAGGACGAAGAAAATGGGGACGAGGAGGAAGGTGATTTCGACCGCATCATCTTCGAGGGAAATGTCGAGGGTGGTGCTGTAGAAGGCTTACCTGGTGTCATCATGGGTGATAGCAACGGTGGTCTGCCACCTCCAATGCCGGGAAGCTCGGGCTGGATTACTGCCGACAATGTAGACGAGTATTTCGACGAAGAGGGCAACTGGATCGGAGGAGGTGGCCCAGGCGGGGAGGTTGGATATGGGGCCGGCCGCGTTCGCACACATGATGAAGTCGACCGAGACGGCACGAACGGACATGAGAACGGCGAGGACGTTGATTCCAAGCGTCCACGAACCGAATGAGCGATGTGTTAGTAGGACGTCGGGTTCCCGATTTCGCAGATCTGTATGTCCTCACAAATCCTAGTCCTAGGAAGGGGGCACTGCTTTGCGATTCGCCTGTACCTCATAGGCGTTCAGGCAATTCAATATGTTTGCCAAGTAATCTCTACGATAGTAGCTGGAGCTTCTGATTGTCGTAAGTGCACTCACTTGGCCCGGCCAGAACCATTTTATTAATGTACTGGCAGTCAGTCCATGATGGATACCCGACGAAACTCAATCTTCAAAGGTAGACATACCTATACGCCGCCCATGGGTGGGAAACCAGACAGTTTAATTACTGTGCATAAGACCCTGAGACATCATGTACCCCTTTAATGAATCATACTCGAAGAAATCAGTCTCAGACAAAGGGGATGACTATATTGGAACGTCCCAGCCCGTCCTGGTGAAAAGTAAAAACTGTATCTGACGAAGGGTATTAATAAACTGTTTACATATGAGAAAAATTACGCTCGTCTCATATCGAGAGTTGCGAGCCAAGGCCGTGGTTTTTACGACTGGTCCTTCAAGAATCCACTCGTATCGTACAGGCTTTCGACACTCGATCGTTTGATCGAGACCTCTTCGCTCTTCAGTTTCGTGGCGTGGGTCATGAGTTGGCCAGCGTGCGTTATTGCACTCGTTCTAACATGGCCACCGCCGCCGCCGCCGCCTTCTCTCGGTGGCTTACGAGCCTTTTCAGACTCGCGCTTCCTCGTGTCCAACCCCCCTTGCAGCGCAATAGTCCCTCGACGAGCCCTCGCCATGCTCCCTCTTTGGGGACTATTCGCTTTGGCAACGGTACTACTCGCATCACCGCCCCCCTGCAAAAAATGCCCACTACTCCTCAGCCCCAGACCCCCTCCTCCCCCTAGCAGGAGGTAATTCTTCCCCCCGCCGCTCTGCCGCCCGGGACTAAACCCGCCGCCCCGCATCACCGGCAGCGTCGGGCTCGCCATGCTCTGCTCGCTCACGGTGCTGATCTGGCTGTTCATGCGCCGTAGTTCAGTGATGGTGGTCGACATGCGCACGCTCTTGCTCCGCTTTGTGGAGGCGGCGGTGGTGGTGGGGGCGCGCATCGGCGGCACGCTGTCCTCGTGCTGCGAGTACGCTGACCCGTCTGACGGCATGCTGCGCCGCGGCTTGGGCGGGGAGGAGCGAGGAGGTGATGAAGGAGGTGCCCGCGGGTCCACGGAGAGGTGGTTTCGCGCGTTGGCCGTGCCGCCCCCGGGCTGCAGGTAATCCGGGATGCGGAATCCGACGATGCTCGGGGCTGCTTCGTTGCTGCCGGGTTTGGTGGGCGAGCCTTCGGATCCGGTCGTGGGGAGCGTCTCGGTGCTGTCCGTGGCGGTGTCTGTATGTGGTTCGCCGTGCGTGTAGGTGTAGCTGTCGTACACGGATGACAGGCCGGCCTCTGAGATTACCGGGCTGCCGGGGGTTTCCATGTCAGCCCGTGGTGGCGAGTTGATTATCGTCCTGGGTGACCGCATCGCTGTTCTCCGCGTCGGTGATGGCGTTGGGGTCTCGATCGATTGCTCGGGCTGCATTGCGGATCTCCTACTGCTGGGCATCTCTGCTAGCAGCGGGGAGAAGACTTTGGATAGGCGGGCAGGGTTCTGCGGCGGTGGTGTGGCTACGGTAAAGGGGTCGTCGTCGTCGCCGTTATTTGAGGCGCGGGTCGTCATTGTCGATCTATGTTTGGACACGTCTGTCGATCCGGTGCTCCGATGTGAGGTAGATCGGGACATAGGTCGGCTATCCGGCGCGCCCCCTAAGGTCCCTCTACGGATCCGTAACGGGGGAGGTATATTCCCCTCCTCGAACCGGAACTTGGGGCTTTTATCTCCCTGCATCTCCGGATTCGGATTTCCGTTTAGCATGTCAAACGCGGACAGTATCTTATCCCCGCCGCGTCTCGGCGTTTCTGTCGCGCTGCTGTCTAGTCTCGAATCGGCAGCCGGCGGGCTGCGGATCGACGCCTCCTCCATACTATATAGCGTCGACAGGGCAGACGACATCGAGCTACCGTATGAAAACGGACGCGCTTGTTGGCTGCTTCTTTGAGGGCTGGGGGTAGGCTCCGTCGACCTTGCGACGCGGCTGGGACTGGACAAGGCCGTGCGCACTTCCGAGAGCGACTCCCTTTTGTAAGCAACGAGGCTATCCGGCTCCGAGAGCATCGACACCTGCGATATCTGCGACATGTGAGATATCTGTCGCGAGTGCCTCGGGGTCTGCATTTGTCGTACCGACACCTGCTTCTGCGGACTGGATCCTTCTAGCTCTGCGTACGCTAGTGTCGCGGGCGCGCTCTTGTGGCTCTTCACGGGACTGACTTCTCCGCTGCTAGGGTGCTCGTACATGCGCCCTGCGTCGAAGTAACTCTGGCCCCTTTCATGGGCTAGTCTTCCGGAGGAGTATGGCGTCATCATTGTCTGCCGCCTTGCGCTCCTGTTCCCGTCTTGTAGCCTCTCGGCAGTCATCCGCAGAATCTCCGCCAACTCCGTGTCCGTGGCGCTATGCTTAAGTATCGGCTGCCTTTGCGGTTGGGACTGGGGCAGCGGCAGCGGGAGCGGGATACTAAGCGACGGTGGCAAGCGTGCGCCACCCGCCAATTGTTGCGCGGCCTGGAACGAGACCTTGTTCCTGTATCGTGGGTTATGAATGATGTCCGGTGGTGATTTTGCCACCTCATTAGGGTCGGAGCTAGGGCTAGGGATGCCGATAGGGCCGTACGGTTTCTGGGGACTGGTATACACTTGTTGCTGTTGGCTCTGACGAGGTGTCCTTGTGCCGTATCCGGAGAAATGCATGTCCTGCGAGAGCTCCCTACTACTCCGCTCGCTGGGGCTCTCTACGGGCGTTTCGAACTGCCCTTCCGTCCCCGTCTCGGTATAAGGTAGCGTGGGACTGACCTCCCCCATTCCGCTCCTCGTCGAAAGGCGACTCAGAGAGCGGCCCAAACCGCCGTCGAACCAGCTCACCTTCCGCCTATGTTTCTGCTTCGCCTTCTTCGGGGAGGTAATGGTCGGGCCATGGAGGGCATCTTCGTCAATCCACGACGTCTTGCGCCGGTGCTGGTACACACCGTAACCTTTCTCCTTCTCCGGGGACCGCTGCTTCTGCAGCTGCGTATCCGTGCTACCGCGACCGCTACCGTCTGCCGCGAATGAACTCCTTGACAAGCTTCCCTGCCGTGTTCTTGCAGGCGACGGAATATGTATGCTCGAATGCCTGCTCCTGCTTTCCTCCCTCCCTACCTCATCCTCCTTGTCGATGATAGATGTCACCTGGTCGCCTACGACGCTCTTCTTGCGTAGACGCTTCGGCCCGGGCTCGGCTGCCCCGGACTCCATGGAGGCCTCTGGGAATTCAGAGGCACGCCGGCGCTCCCGTCGTCTGGCTATCTTGACGAGTAGCGAGGCAAGGGCCGCGAATAGCACTACGGCGCCGCCGACGGCGATGCCGGCTATGGCACCTGTGGAGAGAGCCATCGAGGCTCCTCCGCCACTGGCGGCGGTGGTAGGGGTAGCATCCTGTCTCTTGTCGAAGATGACTGATGCCATATCATCAATGCGGAAGTGTATGAGGTTGGGCACTGCTTATGTTCTGCTATCTGGTTGACCTTGGTCCTCACTTCTCGAAGGACTCGCTGGTCTCGGTTGATGTGCACTCGTAACTCTCTCGCCTTGTTCACTGACTCGCTGGATGGCCGACGAACTTCATAACTTAGACTAACTAGAGATGGTAGGAAACCTGAAGAGTGTTCGACAGTCTATGGCAAAACGACGAATTCAAGCAGTCAAACAGTCAAGAGTGAAGATGAAGTGCAATAGCGACGAGAGGAAATAGAAAACAACAACCCCATTCCGTAAACATGGGACATAATCGTCGTCTGTCGCGGAATGCGTCATGGAGGCCTACGAATCCGCAGCTGGAATGCGTTGCCGTCCAGACGTCCTTGGTGTATGCGTTCGGGGATTCAACGTGCATTCCAGCCGACATCATCGCAATCCCAGACATCTGAGACAACAATGGAAGCTTGGACGGCAATTCAACATCTCACGCACTCTTACAATTAATAGGAATATTAGATTGACCACGGGATGCCGTCGTAAGGCCTTAAGAGGGATATGCTGTATGTGTAAATTCAAATCATAGGTAAAGTCAGAAGATACCTGATGACAGCATATCACATGCGCAATGTTATGAATATATTCTTTTCATAGGAAACGCGGGAAATTTCCACGGCTCCTTGGTTCAATTCATCGATGATATAGAGATTGCTCTTCAATGCGTGTAAAGTTCAGGCCCTAGGGAAATTATAGATCTCTTGCCGGAAGTGACATCCCTAAAATGCAATGAGTACCCTGGAACATGCAAGGCCTCAACTCAGGACTCAAGCCGACTCCTTAGTTGCTCGTTAAACGCCTCCAGTGACATGAATTCCCTATGCAATATCGCCTCCGGCCAACACCGGCTCTGAATCGCATGGTGAGGTGTGCATCAATGCCGTGTAATTTATCGCGTATGATTCTGTTCTGCCTAAAGAGCCCCAAATGTGCTCTGACAAGTTACTGACAAGTTTCTGGCTGAAATAGGATCAGACCCCGAAACAACATGTAAAATCAACATCAATTCTTATTGATGTGCAAGAATTTCCACCAAACCACGCGAATGAGTGGACGACTCATCTGGTCCCTTACGATCGGCCATGGTGCCGATGTCGCCATGCGTGCCTTCGGTGCAACTCCCGTTCCGAATTCACCTTGGGAGGCGCGACAGTTACGGTTGTAACGGAATCTTCCGTCACATACACGATAGCTTCTTTCCAGACAATTTCCTCCACTTGGGCTCCGTTAGTGATGGTTTGGGTACTCACGATCTCGTAGGATACACCCGGCTCAGAGGTAACTACCGGAGCTGCAGTAGTCACTGGTGCGAGCGGTGTAGAACTCGAGGTAGAGCTGGAGACCAGTGTCTCGGCTAGCGGCGAGGCGAGGACGTTGAAATCTTGAGAAGACGACGCCGAGGGGGATGATGACTCGATGAAGGCTCCACCCAGAGCTGAGTTAACTGAACTCGCACTCGAAGAGGCGATCGGTGCAGCGGCGGATGTAGTCGCTGGGTCATCGCCACCGAGGAAAGTGCCGAGGAAGCTCGTGGCCGCGGAAAGTACAGGGGGAATATCACCAGTACCCGGCGTAGCGGATTCTGGACCAGCCTGGATTTGGATGTTGCCAGGGAGATTCGCAAGATTTTGTGCGGAACCATCCTCCTGGGCTAGCGCCGCAGGAACATCGAACTGGCAAGCGTCTTGATCCTCGTCGGTTTGGAGGGGCCCTTCATTCACGAAGAGGGGGCAATCCCGAATATCGCCGGACTCGTTCGTGCAAGTGTCAATAGCTTCTTGCAGGAACTTCACATCCCAACCGCTCATGAAATCACCGTGATAACCAAATCCTTTTGATCTTGTTAACAATGTCCTGCAAGAAGTTTGGACCATTAGCTTAGCTTACCTGTGGGATCGCCATTGGAAATGATGAACTCTCCGGTGCGGCCCTGGAACTGCTTTGCGTTGGTGTCCCAGATAGTTTCGTAGAACAGGGTGACCAAGCGGCTTGGATGGCTATCAGGGCAAACACCATTCCCAACCAAATCGGGGTACGCCATATGACTCTTATGATCCGGAGCGGTGGTCTGCCCATCCCAGCACGAAGGGAACATCAGTTCAATGCGGACGCCATCAGGACAGTTAGCGTCGAGAAATCCCTTCTCAGGCAAGTAGTGGCGGAACATTGATCCCTCGGGCGGCTTGTGATAATCCAAGCAGTTGAATCCGATCGCCCGCTGCTCCAAGTCTCCCTGGCTGGTCTGTTTGAGAGCAGCCCAGTCGGATTGAGGGGGGTCGGGAGATTTTGGGTCTCCGACAGTGTAGTCTCGGCGGTAGTTGCTTCCAGCGATCATCTGGAACCCTGGTGGGAAAGCCGTGACATTATCTCCACGTAGAAGATAGTAACTATTTCTTTATGTTAGCTATATAAGGTCCTTCGTTATTGTCTTGTATGAACAGACGGGTGACAATTAGGACCCCAGATGGAGCATAAAGGGCGGCTTGATATTTGAACGTGAACGGGGAGTGCTAGAACTAGCGTGATGAAGCAAACATTCAACTTACGCAAGCATTCCTCCAATTTGGGGGACAATCTCGAATTCATGAGTGTCACTGTCCTGGAAGTAAAGGGCAGGTGTCCAGTACGCTGATTTGTCCTGCTTCACGGCACATGAGGTGCAACTACCATCCATGAGCTGATCGTAGGTTGCGCTCAGCGAGAAACCTATCAAATCAGTATATTAGCAAATGCTTCGCAATTCGTCTTCACAACAGTGAATTCGACTCGAGTACTGCGAAATAGTGAAAACTTACCGGAAGAACCGTGAACGGTATGGATATGAGGAGAGATGACTCCGGCATCCATGATCGGGTCAATCCGAGCTAGACCTGTGCGACCGCGACATTCCATGCGCCAGAATGCCGAGACATCCTTGAAGACGCAGAGGAGGATTAGCGCGAAGAGGGCTTTAGTGGCCATCTTAAGGTCGCCTGGTTTGGTCTAGAGGCAGAAAGTAGTGATTCAATTGGGGAGGCGTCGATCGTGTCGCGAGAAATCGTTATTGGATGGTGTCGGTGAGAGGTAGGCGTCGCTTGATGATATGTCCTGTTCCTTCGAGGTACTATGTTTCGAGAATGTGTAGCCGGCTCACGCGTTCCTCGCTTTTTGTACCTATCGGTTCAAAGACAAATACCAAACTTCGAAAGATCGGATGGAGTACAACGTATTTGGTAGTACAGTCACGACCTGTTGAGAGTGATTGGTCCCGACCTTCGCCAGTTCCGTCGTTGATATCGGCAAGCCGCTGTTGAAGTCGGGGTCCAGCGCCCTCCTCTGCCTTGTGCGTAATCCCCCAGAGTCGCACCCGGGACGACAAGTTCTTCCACCTCGGTTATCCCAATCCCCTATTGCTGAAAGTTTACCCTTGCTATCCAGAGCGCTCAGAACGATATCAACCACGACAATCGATGGTGCGCGATATGCTTGCGCGATCGCGAACCGAACTGAGTGGCACAGAAAAAAAGATGATATCCACAGCCTGATATCGAGCGGTTTGGATGAATAGACAGATCCAACAGTCCTTTCTTTGCCTGTCACTACCTTCACCGAGACGGGGTACTAACCGAAGCTTGATGTTTGCTTGCTGGGAGTCGAAACGAATGCGATCAACACAAGAAAAGAACGTGATGGCAATAATCTGGATGGTAAGTCTAGACTATTGGTCAAGACGGGTGAAAAGAGCGTGGTTGACGTTAACGTCGGCAGGTACGAATGAGTGGAAAGGTTTGGCGGTGATGAGGGTTAAGGAGTGAAAAGGAATAAAAAGAGAGGGAGTGAAGGGCAACAAAGGGGAGATGGAGAACTAATAGTATGTAGAAAGGGTTAAGATCGCGGGAGGGCAGGTGGGGACCGTCGCATGAGGAGGTTCAGCATCGTGAGACAGTACGGGGTAGGTACTATCGGATACATGGGTACGTGACGACGGGAACTACACATACATCGTGTATGTACCTAGGTACCTACAAGTACGTTTGCCAAGATCACAACACCATCATATTCAGGTAATCGCGATCATGGTTTTTATAAGATGTAACTACCTACCTACCTAATAATACATGTTGTAATGGAAGGCACACACGTATGTGGTTGGCGACATATACCTAAGTACCTGATAGTAACTTCGGCAGATATCTCTGACAAGGCTAGCTTACTAACATTATATATCCTGTGTAGCGAAGGGGTTGAAGATAATCAGGTACAGATCTTGGCAGCGCGACAGTCCCGCTGCACCAATCCCTGCAAGATCGTCATTCCTACCGAAGAAAGATTAGGCAGATTGCTAGATTAAGAGAGATCGCCAAGCCAATCCCCCTTATGTCATCAAGGGGTTTTCTTTCCAAAGATGCTTATTGGCTAGGGGTAGTCAGGGACAGCCAGGAATAACAGGGTTAACAGGGCTAACCCCACAGACACGGGGACCAGTTTCTCCAATCTTCAGACGAGAGAGATTGGACGCAGCGGCGGCTGTACATACATGAGTACCTAGGCACCTAGGTAGGTACATGATTTACTTTGAAATGTCTGACGATCAGAAACTTCAAATATCATCGGCAAAGCAACATTGATAATAACAGTATGCACTTGCTCCCGAGGGTACGCGTTTGTTGATTATATACGTATGTCTGCTAGCTTGAATGTCTGCGATACGACATAGGAGAATTCGGGGCGATAGGGTGTAGCCTACCTCATTCACGGTTAGCTGTGATTGGAAAGCGATGATATTTGAAAATTTCTTAGGTCTTAGAACACTCAATAGCCCAAACAGACTTGTTTGTCGATGCAGGCGTTGTTTGTGTTGCCCACTTAGTCCCGATCCTCTGTTTTCGTAGCAATCACCGAATCTTCGTCTTACAGATATACCTCATTTACCTAGGTACCACCGCGTCTATCTCACCATTCACAAGTCGAGTATTACATGTCGTCTTCATCTCCGAGAGGGTGTCGTGGTATGGTAGTATGGTAGTATGGTGTATCAAGTTGTACAGTTGAGTGTAAGAAATAGCGTGATACCGCTCTAAAACTAGTCGGCCTCACACAACTTTCCCATTGCGTGCATGTGTTGTAATTGTAGGAATATTCAGGGTGACAGTGAGAGGTATGTTGTAATGCGGATGCCTTCAAATTGATTGCGACTTCTCATAAGCGCCGAACGTACCTGTCATGTACCTGAATAGCCCAACGAGGGGGAGGGGCAGACAGGGGAATGCCAGGTTCCTGAAACCCGTTTCAAGCTATAGCATATTGGGGTCGGCCAATCAAATACTCTCCTTGAGCTGATGGTTGCTGTCTTGGGAATCTAGAACTGGTCAATGCGTAGAATTCCTCACGCCAAAGCCAAGACCATCAAAATTTCCGACCTCAGACCTTAGAACTTAGACATCAGTACGCGGTACGCGGTTGGTGTACAGAGACAACATCTCCGTTAAAAATGATCTGTTTGTTAGATTGGTATCCATCCACATTCAAGTTGTTATTTAGGGCTTATCTGTGCCGTCTTCAATAATCAATCACTGACACTGGTTTTTCGTATCATCATAAGCGAAGAGAGACGTTGGAGCGCAAAACTGATGCACAAGGCCTCCTGTCATGTCGGCCAATTGTACCGTGACTAATACTTCCCGCTGGTTCGTACATCCAAGGATGTGCCCTGAATCGCCGAAGAAATGACGAAATGATCCGCGGCGGGAATTTTCATGAACACAAGGCGGGTGCTGTAATTGGTCTTTTCTAGCTAATCCCATTCAGCTAATGCTATTCAGCTCATCGCAATCAAAACTCGATATTTCTGAGTTCCATCAAATAACCATATTTTATTCCTAGACTATCAATACCTATCACATGCCCAAGCTTTGCCTGTTCCACATGAAAAGGACTTACACACATCGATACAACAATCTTTCTTCATAGTATTAATGTAGTAATGATCATGGAAGCCTCCAGCTTTACACTACTGATACAATGATCTCTAACCATATGTACTACTTTTGTGAGGATCGTCGCATTAGAAAAGGGGGATCACCATAAAGTCATCCTAAAATATTTACACGGGACAAGCACTCGAGGTATGGATCAACAGGGTAAAAGACGATTTACATTACATACCTCTACATACTTAGTCACATGAATGAACATCTCCACAACGATAATCTCTGTCATCTGTCATTTTAGAAAATCGCGAATGGAGATTTGTGGCACGGTTACTTGCATAAACGGTGAACATACATATTCTCAGCCTTGGCAGGAGTTAATTACATTACCGGTAATAAATACATTTCAAGCCACATACGTGCCACAACCCAGCCCCTGAAGTTGGCAGCCACAGTTGGATCCATCGACGAACGAACGATTTAGACCTGTTCGAATGCGACAACACATAAAACAATTCCTAGACAAATACCACGGCCGTTGTTGGTACAACTTCAATATGTGGCATCCCTGATATGACGATATTCTTATTTCCTTTTGCGCGACCATGGATGATCTCTCGGGTCTTGATTGGTCCTCGACCAACTCTGGTAGTGGCAATAAGCCCCCTATGAACCCGAATCCCATCAACTTGACGAGCTCACCATCCCCTTCCTATCCGACCCTGCGGCCGACCCCATCTCCTCAGCCCTCCGGCCGATCCACCCCACTCTCTGCACAAGGCTCCGGTTTCAATGTCTCCAAGTCATTGACTTCCAAGCCTGCCACGGATAGCTTCAGCGGTCTCGTGGGCTTCAAGGCTTCCAAGCATATTGCCAACCTAAGCCTTCGAGAACGGCAAGAAAAGCTCGAGGCTCAAAAGCGCCAGAAAGAGGAAGAGGAAAGACGGAAGCTACAATCGCAATATGGCGGCGACCAGTTTTGGGACAACATCGGTCAGGGTTCTACGCCTGCATCTCGGACAATCTCCCCGAGTGTTCTATCGATTGGTAGTGGGATAGGGAGTCAAAATGGACACAACAAAACTGCCGACGACGACCTCTTTGCCGCATTTAATAGGGATACGCAAGTTGACAATTCCAGTCACTTCCCTCCGCCTGCGCCGCAACGGTCTGGGAAAAGCACCCCGGCAAACGCAGCCCAGCTCGACTTAACCGACGCCGGTGCATGGAATAAACCTACAGCCTCAAACGAAGGCGACTTTGGTGGTGATGATGATCCCTTCGGCCTAAACAGGATGAAGACTCAGTCACAGCGACAATCAACTGTTGACGCAGGTGAAGACGACTTTTTGGGAGACCTTGGTAAACCGGTTGAAGAGGTACGACGGAAAGCTAAGGCCGCCCAACCTCAACCTCAACCTCGCAGGGTGATCGAGGATTCTGACCCAGACTCTGAGCCTGACGTCCCCCCGAGAGGAGATAGCTCGGATCCCTTCGATAAGGCGGTGGCAGAACTTATTGACATGGGATTTACGGCTGAGAATGCAAGGCGAGGTTTGACAGAAAGCGGAGCAGGTTTGAACGTTCAAGCAGCTGTCGGGTGGCTCCTAGATGATGCACACAGACAAGCTCGTCACAAGCAGGTCTCTCCAGGGTCGGCTCCTGAACGGACCAGGAGGGACGATAACCACCGTTCTAGGAACAATGGTAGCCCCGCCTGGATGAGCGGAGAGCAGACTGATGAGATCCCTGCGCGGAGAGACAACCGATCCCCGGCTTCTGGGGATGATTTTTCAAAGAAAGCCGCGGCAGTGAGCTCGAGCTTCTTCAAAACGGCAAATTCTCTCTGGAAAAGTGGACAAAAACAGGTTCAGAAGGCGGTTGCTGATTTCCAGCATGAGGGCGGCGATCCTAGCCAGCCAAAATGGATGCGTTCTACTCAGCTAGATAGTGCGCATTCTGGAGGGGCCGAGATCCAGTCTGCGACTGACGAAGCTCTGATGCTGGAATCCGGGATGCGACCCGAGAGGCAATCCTCCAGGCCTACCCAAAGTCGACATGGCAACCCTCGAGACCAGTCTCCGGCTTTGCCCAGCCGACCAGCCACTCATTCTCCAGCTGCACCTAAATGGCAGCAGGCGGCACGGCCAAGCTCGCGCGACCCTCGAGCGCGATTGAACAAGCAAGCCATTGAAGAGCAAAGCGCACAAGCGTATATTAGTCCTGCAAGAAGAAAAAAGGTAACACCTCAACCAGCAGCAGCAGCGCAACCAGAACCTGAGCCAGACCTACTATTCGAACAGTCCGCCCCATCGTCTTTCCAATCCCAACCTCGGCGCTCAGCTCAACCAACAGCACCTACACCTAAAGCACCTGCACAAGTCTCTTCAAAACCAATTACCCCTCGACCACTCCCACCTACTCGGAAGATACCTTCTGTGTCCTCATCAGTCTTGGAAGCCTCTACAAGGCATCGCCTCGAAGGAACAGCACATTTCAAGCGTGGAGATTATGACGCTGCCCATACAAGTTACACGAATTCTCTGACTGGCATACCACAATCGCATCCTGTTTGCATTGTTCTCTTGACAAACCGCGCGCTCACCGCTTTAAAGACTGGTATTCCTAAGCAGGCGGTCGGTGACGCAGATGCGGCGATAGGTATTATAGGGCCTTCTCACGGTGAAGGTGAGAAGGTCACATTACCTGACGGCGAATCCCGTGAAATGAAGGATCTTTATGGCAAAGCGCTAAGCCGGAAAGCCGAGGCACTTGAACAGATGGAGAAATGGGATGAGGCCGGGAACGTCTGGCAACTATGCGTTGAAGCCGGCGTCAGTGGTGCCACCGCTATCGCCGGCCGGCAGCGATGCCAGAAAGCACTCGCCCCTAAGCCCAAACCCACGCCGAAGCCGGTACAGGCGGCCAAGCCTCGACCAAAGCCATCTGCTATGTCAGACCTTAATCCGCAGAGGAGCTCTGAAGCTGTGCAGCGTCTTCGAGAAGCGAACAAGGCGGCCGAGGCAGCTGATGACGAGAAATTTGCTCTCGGCGAGAAAGTTGACGCAAGAATCGCCGCCTGGAGAGATGGCAAGAGGGACAATCTACGAGCTCTAATCGGAAGTCTTGACCAGGTCCTATGGGAAGGTAGTGGGTGGAAGAAAGTGGGCTTGCACGAGCTTGTGGTTGCGAACAGAGTCAAGATACACTACATGAAAGCCATCGCCAAGTGTCATCCTGATAAGGTGAGTTTCTTCTACCTTAACACGTCTATATCTCTATTCCATCTTGGTTGTTGGACTAACAAACATATTACAGCTGCCGCAAGACGCAAGTACAGAGGTAAAACTCATTGCCGCCACGGTGTTTGCCACCCTCAACGAGAGCTGGGATAAGTTCAAATCCGAGAACGGATTGTAGGTAGAATCATACTATGAGAGGGAGACGCGTCGTTTTCGAAAGAGCCATGAGATAGACAGAGAAATGAGATTACGATTTTACGGCGAGCTACAGTATTTGGGAATTCCGCCTGCTAGCGCCGTGGCAAATAGTGTCCAGTATTGGATATTCCGAGCCATGTTGGTTTAGATAACCAGGGGCGAATTCAACTAACTCTTAGGCGTTTATGTCACCAACGTTTGCCCCTGGATCTTGTAATATTCGCGTTCTCGCGGTTCCCTTATTTCCTTCTCTACCTCTCAGGATTGCCTATTTAACATTGGCAACCACGAATTCCTGTTAGCTCTAAACCTCAACAGTCACAGATGGGTTCTCATCTATTAATAATGCTCCGACTTCCAGAAGAACAATACGGTACGAAGCAATTAAAAATTAGGTAAGACTGCTTACTTGGTATAGTCGTTATCGCCGATATAAGACCGGTAGCGAACAAGACATCCCCGCCTGATCGACGTCATTTTCTCACTGGCCAAGCAGGATTCGGCTGGTCATTCGCTTCGTTCTTGTCAAAGTTGACCCTTTACTTACGTCAAAAATTTCCTCTTCTGTTAGACATCCTTGGTTATATCGGCAAGGTCTTCGTTCGATGTCCTCCAGTCCGGATTACCAAAAGAGGAAAGCCGCCGGTGAGTCGCGCTCTAGCGTGGTCGTGAAAACGTCCTTCGCGTGCCAATCTCCTTTTTTCCGGTGTATCCAGCCTCGATAGCGGCTTTCGCTAGACGAACTAGACATGGGGTTTAGTTGTCTTTGCGGGGGGACTAGGAATGGGGACAGCCCGGGCTTTCTGGGGTTGTAGAAGCTGGAGCCCCAAAAGCCCCAAAAAGCCACGCCCCCCTTTAGCAAGAACTCTACCGTCGATAAAATATGATGCGATCTGACTTGCATGGCGCCCAATTACTACCTTCCTATGGGGTTCTTATGGGGTTGGATCGAACCGTCTAAACCAAATCTGCATATCGGTATCACGAATTTGGATTGGAGCCTCGCTATCTCGTGGCGTGGCGCCGAAGGGTCCCGACCTAGTGAAGTCAGCCTGTCCGGGTCCTCCACATTCTACTTCCCATCTCCAGTGCGCCGCTGCTTCAGGTACGACACCATGCCATCTATGTAGATCCCGCTGTGTCTGAGACCCACTACCAGCCCATTTTTATTTCTTGCTGGTTGGAGACCCCGGCTTCTGTGCTCCAGGGTTGGGGTTGAGTAGCCGTGTAGCGGTCTATATCTTCTCTATCTGACTGTGACCTACCACTTGTATCACATTTACGTGGAAAAAAACATATATAACTTATCTTCGCCCCATCCAAAAACACAGATTATCTCATCTATTGTGTTTTCGTTTGCGTTGCCTACTCCCCGATTCCAGAAGAAGGGACCATCAATCACGACAGCACGTCTCCGTCTCCACATTTTGACCAACGTGGAGAAATATATATAGATTCTTGACTCGCTGACCCAAGTCGAAATTCACCTACCAAGGGTCAACTCCTCCCACCGGCCTCTAAAAAAGAGCCTTATCATATAAGGACAACTGAGGACCCAGTTCAACCTATCATCAAGAATACAGCACTCGCGTCACCACCATTCATCATGGGGCGGTACTTTGGCCTTCGCGGCGACTGGCTCAACTATGCCATAGGCATTATCGCAGGATGCGATTTCCTACTTTTTGGTTACGGTACTTCAGCTCCATTGCATGGTACAGACGACAGATAAGAACCTAACATGTCTCAGATCAGGGTGTAATGGGCGGGATTCTCACAATGCATCAGTTTCTTGATGCTTTCCCGGACATAAACCCCAACTCTTCTGACGATCCTATAATAAAGAGCCAGCGATCCAGTACGCAAGGAATTGCTGTTGCAGCGTATAATCTAGGATGTTTTGTAGGCGCCATCACCACCATCTTCGTCTCTAACCCCCTTGGTCGTCGGCGGATGATCATCCTCGGCACTTCGATCATGATCATCGGCGCCATCCTGCAAGCCAGTGCTACCACGCTCCCACACTTCATTATCGGCCGTGTCATTACTGGCTTCGGAAACGGCGGCAATACTTCAACTGTTCCCACATGGCAGTCCGAGACCTCGCGCTCCCATAAGCGAGGCAAACTTGTCATGATAGAAGGTGCCCTAATCACATGCGGCATCATGGTCAGTTACTGGATCGACCTCGGTTTTAGTTTCATCGACAGCAGCGTCGCTTGGAGGTTCCCGCTCGCCTTCCAGATCGCATTCTGCATCTTCATCCTGGCCTTCATCTGGAACCTGCCCGAGTCTCCACGATGGTTGATTCTAAAGAACCGCGAAGACGAAGCCCGGGAAGTTCTTGCTGCGTTGGCGGATACTTCGATCGACAACAAGGAGGTCGACAACGAGTTTATAGCTATCAAGGAGACTGTCCTCGAGATGTCGAAGGGTAGTTTCGCAGACCTCTTCACTATGGATAGAGAACGGTATGTCCACAAAATACCTGAATCGTGGTTATATCAGGAAGAATACTGACTTTGAACAATAGAAACTTCCACCGCACTCTGCTCGCCTTCGTCAACCAAATGTTCCAGCAGATTTCAGGCATCAATCTAATCACGTATTATGCGCCCGTGATCTATAGTGGACTCGGCATGAGCGACTTCATGGCCCGACTTCTAGCTGCGATTAATGGCACAGAATACTTCATCGCTTCCTGGCCTGCCGTGTTCCTTGTTGAGCGCGTCGGTCGTCGAAAGCTCATGCTTTTCGGTGCCGCCGGGCAAGCTGCGAGTATGGCCGTGCTGGCAGGTGTGAATTCGGCACCCGACAACAGTGGAGCCCAGGTCGTTGCTATCATCTTCCTGTTCGTCTTCAACACATTCTTCGCTGTTGGTTGGCTAGGAATGAGTGCGTATATTTCGATTTCTTTTATGTCCCAGACTCATTTCAAATCCTATCAGGAGGGGATTACACTATGCATCCCCACCATTATACTTCAAATATTTTATTTGGTCTTTACTGACTTTCCTGCTTCTTAGCCTGGCTGTATCCCGCCGAGATCACCAGTCTCCGAATCCGAGCGCCTGCCAACGCGCTATCCACATCTTCTAACTGGATCTTCAACTTCCTCGTCGTCATGATCACGCCCATCGCCTTCAACAGCATCGGATATCAGACGTATATCATCTTCGCTGTCATCAACGCGTTCATGGTGCCTTCAGTCTACTTCTTCTTCCCCGAGACGGCATACCGCTCGCTCGAAGAGATGGACTCCATTTTCCACAAGGTGCACGGCAACAAGGGTTACTTCACCGTCGTGGACATAGCTGAGAAGGAACCCCGCCGCTACGGCAAGAATGGCGAGCTTCTCATCGCCTACGAGGAGACCGAAGAACATAAGGCCCATGTTCACCCTGCAGAACACCACGAAGGCGGGTCTGCCTCCGCCTCCGTGGCAACTGATGCGGAGAAGGCCCAGGGCGGCGTGTTCGTTGAGAATCGCCATTAGACCCTACTTACGCTACAATATCTGTCGTTATTCGTCATATACAGTGCTATTTATGAATGGAGAGTGTTAGAAGTAGAAATCTATCACGAAGACTATTTACTTTAAATATCCATCGTTAGAATTACGTCAAAAGCATCAAGGATTGGAATTCAGTATACTTCACGAGACACGATTTTCACCTGTCTTTGCCACTTCCATATGGTACCGAAATCTGTATCTGCTCGAATTATAAAGATACCTCGTGTTTCTAGGAATATGGCTAATATTCATAGATTACCTGGTACCATTTATTGCGGTACTTCCACTATGGTCACCAAGCTCAGAAAACTGTCTTGCAGTAACAAAATCAAAACTGGAGACTACATCTATCGTCATATTCAGAGTTACGTTGGATTCACTCTTCCTGGTTATCAGCCAGCAACCCAGGCATAGACGCGTAATCATTCCCGGCGCCTTTCCCATAACAGCGTGATGCCGTTTACCGAACCCTAAAGAATTTATACTGCCACTGTGGTTTGGCTAGACTCGCGTCTTTAGAATAGTATATGAACCCTATACCGACTCTCCTCGAAACTCCTCCCTGCGTAGCCAGACCTAATAAGATTGTCTGCGTGTCAGGCGGTTTGGTGATTGTGTTAGCAGCAACGACGGCGACAAGTTCGTCTACTGCGTCGACTTCGCCGTCAAACCTGAATTGCCCCTTATGGGCAGATACCTCCAAGTTTCGGACTTGTCCGCCTGTTGTGCTCGATATCTGGAACTGGTGGGCTGCCAAATACGGCCCTAGGAAGCCAAGCTCGCCACTTGCTAGACTAGGCGGTAGTTCGCCTCGTGATTGGTCGAGTAGCTGGTCAACATCTATGCCAATGCGGTCATGGAGATAGCTTTTCATGCGGACAAACTCGTCGGAAGCTCCATGATTCTCGGTTTCGCAGGCTTCCTCCCAGACATCTCTGGTCCAGAACTTCTGCCCCGAGCCTCCGTAGCTCCAATACGCGATGGGCGAGTAGATGGGCACGCGTTTGATGGGGGCTTGGGAAATGTTCCTCGACAGCCAGAGGCTGTCAGCGAAGACGAATTCGGTTGGGCCAATCCAGGACGCCCTAGTTTTTGTCGCCGCCCCCCGTGTTAGCTTCTAACGGTAATTGGAAACCCGGTTTGGTGCTAAGGGGGAGGGATCAACACAGGGGGTAGGGAGATACCATAGTCAGGTAGTTCGGGGTAGTTAGGTAGGTAGGTAGGTAAAAGAACACACACTTACCACGACCATGTCGAGAACTGGTCAGCCGGCTCTCCGGACTGGGCTGGCTCGCATACGCGTTTCTTGGATCCGTCAGAGGGGAACCAGAGGAGTGCCTGATATAGCAAATGCGGAGGGATGCCCTGCGTTTGGCGAATCCTCAAATCCGACGCGTTTCCGGATCGCTTGAACCTATTGAAAATCCCCTCGAAGGCGTTCAACATGTCATTCGCGTATGTGAGGTTCTTCCGGCTGTATTCTTGCACGGCTGTTTGGTAGTCTTCGATGTCTAGGCCCCCGTTCACGTCCCCTAAGTAGTGGTATGGTGTTGGATCAAGATCCCTCCTTAGGTTCTTAGTCCAGAATGGTGGCCCTGTCCTAACCTCGACGTCAACATTCTTCGGTCTCTTTGCTGCGTAGTCGTAGCCTTCTCTCCGCTGCGCCTCGCTGCAGTTGAAAAAGACCTCTTCGGCTGTGAAGTAAAGGCATCGCTGCGATAGGGATTGCTCCTGGAAAGTCCACCCTCTTGTATTCCAAGTTGCGCTTCGAACCTCTTCACACAGAGATAGCAAACAGGGCGAAAGGTCGAACGTTGCCTCGTCTGAACCATCTACAATCTTGGTTGGTTCGATGGGGTGGCCCGTACGAGGGCTGACCCCGTTAAGCCCGGCATCTGCGTCACTACCCGAGGCGGCAATAATGGTTGCGGTCGCGCAATCATAGACGTCGTCCATCCGTCCGATGAGCCGCGCCTTGTCCCCGAGGTCATCTTGTACAATACACAAGGTATCAACCCACAGGTATTTCATCCCCATCTGTCGAGTGAATTCCATAGCGTCGCGGACCGTCCGGGGAATTCTTCCCATCGTCCGTGATGCCGGCCTCGACTCGGATAGGCTTTTGGGGGCACTCAACTCTTCCACGTTCCGCTTGAGAGTAAGGAGAATGGGCACTACTTGGTCGTCGTCGCCAGGGAAGAGGAGAGTCGGAATTCGACCCCAGACATAGGACAAGGCCACATAGGCGACCGCGCTCTCTTTTCGTACCAAACACTCCTCGTCTACATCAATAAGCCGGAAGGGGTACTGAGGCTGGAACAGATCGGTGCCTCCTCTCTCTATGGCCTTCTTCGAATGTTCATGGTTTTGGCATTCTTCGAGCCAATTTTTGAGGAGCGGGATGTTGATGTAGCTTCCAACCTCGAGTCGAGGGAGGTAGTTCATCTGCGAGTTGCTTGGGAAAGTCTCGATCTCGGCGATTATAAACCGATCCTTCACCTTGTCGATTTGTCTCAGCGGGGCTCTGTGGTGGTCGAACTTTGGAGGCTTCTTGTCAATGGCTAGCAGCAACCTCGGCTGGGGATGATTGGTGCGCCCCTTTTCCTTGACGGATAGGGGGCTTCGACTCTGGGTGAAGAGCTGACAGGAAGGTCTAGTTGAGTCCCCTCCAGTTTCCCAGGCACGGCCGACGGCTTCGGAGATAAGACCGCAGAATGGACAATCCGGATCGTTGTACTCGGAGAGACTGCCGATGGGTTGTTCATTTGTCTCATCGGATAGCATCCTTTCCAGCTCTAATTCACTGCAGGTGCTGCATAGGCGGTGTTTGGCCCGTCCAAGGCCTGAGGATGTCTGATGGGAGTTCCCCATACTTTCCTGTCACGTATCTGTCTATTGAGAAAATGACTAGTTCAGGCACCAAAACGTAGCAAGTAGCTCGGTCTTGCGCAAAAATGATATATCTGTATATCTAAAAAGTAATGATGAACAGGACGTTCGTTGTGAGCGGAGCCCTGCATCCTATAGCCCAATAAGAAGAAAGATGTGCGCCCCTTTCCTGAACGGTGCCGCCCGCTTGTCTTGCATGAGCTGAAATGCTGTGATGTCACACAAACCCATGCAGTGAAGAAGGAGATTGGAGCAGACAGCAGAATATCGCATATTTATTGCAGCAGGACTTGGCAGTGCCGAGTAAGCTGTCTATTCATTATTGGCCATGATACGAAGAAAGCAATTTATAGGCGGTTTTCTATGCCGTTGTGACAGCTATTCGAGATCGTGGCATTATTCCGCTACTTCAAAACTACTCCTTAGTGGCATCCACAGCCAATCACAAACGTCTATAATAGCCCCTATGCATGTACTCGCTAATACGTAACCAGCTGTCTTATAAGGCTATTGCTAAAGGGCATCGTCCTAAAACTACCATTCTGCTTCTTAAGAATCCCAATAACCGAAGTCCTCGCCATCCTCAAGCTAGATCATCTGAGTTAAATACACACGCCATTATAACGATGCATATAGTCCCGATCATACGATTTGACCCCGATCCCAGGCCTACGACAAATGTTCCAAGACCATCTTCTGAATTTATCTCACAACTTGCCGAGAATCCTTCTACTTCCACGCGCCAGCTCTTGTATCCATATCTTTGCTATGAGGCTTGGCTCCGACAGCAGTTCATTCAACCCAACTCTGACATTGATGATCTCGAGAACCTAGTTCCGATCTATAATGGCCAGGAAGATAAGTTCAGAATCCGGACGATCGACCGTCGGGAGTCCGACAGTGATAAGTACATCCTACCGCTACGAGACCATGAGCGAGAAGAAGATGGTAGTCTTGCCATTGCTCCTTCGCTCAAGGACTACCAGAACAACTTCGAGGGCTTTACATATGGTCAGTCAAGTCATCATTTATCTCCTTATCCTACAAACCTACCAACTGTTAACACAAAGTACAGGCACCCTGGCAGGTCTAGGTATAGTAATATCAAAGGATACGAATCGTCAATCGTCTACTAAATACTCGACCGTAAAATAGATTGGTCCAACATCGTGGTGGCCGGGTCATCTGCGCTTCTACCCTTGCTCTCCCGACGCAAAGACGTAGATATACCATACGACCCAGCAATAGAGAATCCGCTTGAAACCTACTATCAGTATGGCCCTTACACAAGTTTGCCCGGGCGCAAGAATTAACCGTCTCTAGAACTACCGCGAGCTGGAGCGATGTTGATATATTCCTCTACGGACTGGATAGCGAGGACGCGGCTATCAAGCGCATCATTGAAGTAGAAGCGGCGTTGCGAAAGAACCAGCGTCTTTTTTCTGGCCAGGCCCTGACACTACGCTCGGAGAACGCCATCACGTTCATTTCTCCGAGGTGGCCTTACCGTCATGTTCAGGTAGGAGTACAAGACATTGTTCTTATCAACAAGACTAATCTTCGGGCTTCAGATTATCCTCCGGCTATATAGATCCATTAGCGAGATCTTGACAGGCTTTGACGTCGACAGCGCCTGCGTCGCCTTCGACGGGAAGCAGGTGTATTCCAACCCACGGGGGATCGCGGCGATTGCAACTCGTACCAATACCATTGACCTCAGCCGCCGGAGTCCATGTAAGTAATCACTTCCCTACC
Source organism: Hypoxylon crocopeplum (assembly GCA_022578875.1). NCBI lineage: Eukaryota > Fungi > Ascomycota > Sordariomycetes > Xylariales > Hypoxylaceae > Hypoxylon > Hypoxylon crocopeplum. The sequence goes on along the minus strand of MU399613.1, from coordinate 39,737 downwards.
ACGTCTATGCTTCCGTTAGCCTCTCTTACTAAATGAGCTACAAACAGCCTACGAGAATCGACTGTGGAAATATCGCAGTCACAACTTCGAGGTGTACTGGAAACACCTCGATCGATCGCGAGTTCAGAAGATATGGCTGGATAATGATGACGACCCGTCGGAAATCACAGGCCTCGCCCGGCTGATACTCTCTGAACAAAACATGGAGAAAAACACCGACCAGTACCGGGTGAAGCGTGCCCTTAAGAGGTACGACGATGGCGGAGAGCCGATTTTGACGGCACCGAGTGGATACGCTACCCATGAGATCCCGTACGGCGAGAAGTTCACAGCCGACAGGTAAGAAAGATTTTTCATGTTCCAACGATCTCTACCCTTTGTGTCCCATCTTCCTGTGATGTTTCACCGCTTCTAATAATGTTAAAAACAACTACTAGGATCCGTCGGTTTGTCATTGGACACGCGAAAGAGCCGTACATGTTCGGTACCATCGAAGAAGTGACCGGTCAGAGCGCTGGCTCGAGTAGGAAGGGCAAATGGAAGCTCGCCCGGCGAGGCAAAGGGGAGCTAACGGAGAAAATCACCTTCATCAAGGACAACCCTGGCCGGCAGATGATTGGGAGTTTCTACCCGCTGACTGCTGATGACTGGTGAGACACCGCATTCCATTCTTCTTACTTTCACTTCCTATTTATCTCGTTACTCGCAATTGCTAACTGGCTGTTTACAGGACTGAGATGGCGTATGAGGGTGTATCTTATTAGGTACCTGGTACAAGATAGTCTACTCCTACTAGAAATCATCATCCCTTTTCTTTACCCAGGTATGTTTCGATTTGTTACCTGTCAATCTATGTGCATACGATGGGATGAGCTTAATGCAGTTGGATGGTTCACAATTCACGTGAACTTTCTCAATTGTATTGAATACATGTTCGTAAGGACAGTAAAGATCATCTAGTATCAACTAGGTCCGCACGATCCCGCGACTCCCGAATAGCCCGTCTATGAAACAGGGATGCTATGTGCCAGAGGCTTGTTGAGAACCTCGAAGGTGTCTCCCTCGCGGAACGGGTCACTATGGCCCTCTCCCTTTGGCTTATCGAAGTCAAAGTCTGGTTTCAGATACCCGTGCTTCTTGGCCTCTAGGAATTCCGTGGTATTGTACGTCACGTTGGGGTCCAATGGCTTGTATTTGCCCGTCTGCTTCAGCACGGGCGAGTCCTTGAATGGCTCGAGGACGTAATCGTCATTCGGCCGTGAAAAGTAATAAATTCCCACGCGAAGATGATGCTTCTGGTCTTCGGGTGGCGTTACGACTCGGTGGATGGTGGATTTGAAGAGCCCGCCCGTAAGCAGTTCAAGACACTGCCCGATGTTGACGACCAGAGTGTAGGGCTTGTACTGAACCCACTTGAACGCGCCACTTTTGTGCAAGACCTGTAAGGCAAGTACAGGCTGTGAGAATAGGATGCTGAACGTGCCCCAGTCTGCGTGGCCAGGCATGAAAAGGCCGCGGGCTTTGAGAGTTGCTTCCTCTGAAAGGGGAGCATAGCTCATCTGTGATATCAATGAGATATAGGTAGCCAAAGAAGAGCCACATAGCACTTACGTAACGGTAGTATTCGGTCTTGGACGAGCCTGGCTTGTGTGTTTCGAGCAACTCTCTTTCCGGTATCTCGAGGCACATGGCAAGCAAGATAAGGAGCTTCTTTTGAACGTCGTCACGGAGGTGCAGCATCACCTTCCTCGTCTCTCCCATCCATGACTCGAGAAGAGGCGGATGTTTGCGGTCGCTCTTTGGGTCGTTATAAAGCATGTTATAAAAATCAATCTGCAATCGTTAATTACACTAATTACCTTACGGTATCAGGCTGGAAGTATTGCTCACTTCCTTGTGAAATCCTAGACCACCTGCTTCCCTAAATCCCACGTAGATACCCTTCTTGTCTTCTTCTTTGGTGACTATCATAGAGCTTTCTTAGTTGACATTACAATGAGATGGAGGGTTTGTACTGGGATACCTTCATACGGAACCTTCTCTTCAGGCTTCATAGTCATGATGGCATTAGCAAGATCCATTTGTTGATCCCAAATTTCTTGCGAAATACCATGACCGGATATGGTTGCGAAGCCTTCTTCCGTGAACGCCTTGTAGAAATCGCGAGCCAATTCTTTCCTTGACTCAGGGTCGTCGAATTTGGAAAGATCCAGGTTCAGCAAGTCAATGTACTCCACTGCAGATGCGAATGATTAGCTTGCCACAGTCTACCTGCAATGTGTTGAGCGTGGGGAGCGCTCACGATTCTCTCTAGATGGAGATGGAGGAGTCCATTTGGTGACCTTGGGAAGACTTGATGGATTCGACATGGCCTTTCTCTGGTTAGTGGCGACACTACAGAGACTTCAAATCGTTGGATAGTCCTAATTCTAATAATAAGTCTCCTAACTATATCTACTTCATTTATGTATGATTCTAACCCAGACAGTTCATTTGAAGCCAACGCCAACTTGACCATATTTTGCAGCGATCTAGCAACACTTAGTGGCGGAAATCCTCCACTTCACACCACGGTGGTGCTCCACAGAGCGATGCAATAGCTTCTTATCTGTTTGTGGGGGAAGGCTGAGCCGGGGAGGTCTTATCTTTAGGATACCATTCAAGCCTCCAACTCCACTGAGCTAGCTCATATTGTCCTTTTTATTGCTTCTCGATCTTCTTGAGGTAGTTCTTATCTCAAGCTGGCCTTGACAGCTTCGACACCCCGGTGTAGGTATTTATTGCTACACCTACATGGCTTAGTCTCCGGTATCTATCAGCTACTAGGTCGAGATATCATGGATAAAATCGACCGTGTCTTCCCTCACCTCGCGTCCTGACTTAGATGCCCATCTCTAGACCTCACACGACTCCTATCACCACGGCCACCAGACTAAGCTACGAATATGGCAGACATCAAGAAAACTCCCCTAGACCCAATCACAGATGTCACCAACTCTGATCCTGAGGTCGTCTCAGTTAGCAAGGAGATCTTGGTCAGCGGCGCTGATCCCGCTTTGGCGTTGACTCATGGCGAGCACATCGTGTATACGCCAGAAGAAGAGAGATCCGTCCTCTCCAAGATCGACTGGCGTCTCCTTCCGCTCATGTGTTGGGTCTATGCCCTCCAGTTCGCCGACAAGATCTCGTTGAACTACGCGTCGCTTATGGGAATCCGAGAGGACGCGCATCTTGACCCCAACTCGCAGCAGTACAGTTGGGCATCGAGCATTTTCTATGCCGGTTTTATTCTTTGGGAGTAGGTACCTATTTGGAAACGTTCGAATACTACAAAACACTAAGCAGTCATTCTCTAGATTCCCTACGACATACCTTGTCCGAAGGCTCCCCATTGCCAAGTATACCTCGGCCAACATCGTAAGCTAGTTTCTATTTCTTGTCTTTCCTATTCTTGGATGAAAGCTGTGAGGTTAACCTTGGATTCGATATTCTATTCATAAATGGCTAGGGATACTAACAAGAGATCTTGCAGATTATCTGGGGCATCATCTTGACCTGCCATGCTGGCGTGTCTAGCTATGCGGGCTTGCTTACTGTCCGCTTCTTCCTTGGTGTCTTCGAGGCCACTGTTACGCCTGCCTTTGTCATTATCACCTCCATCTGGTATCGACAAGCCGAACAGGGCCGCCGCATGGGATATTGGCTTGCCTGCAACGGCATAACGCTGATTTTGATGGCCGTAATCGCATATGGATTATCCGCAGTGACGAATACCCAGCTCGCGTCATGGAAGATCCTTTTCCTGATCCTGGGGCTGACGACTAGTTGCACTGGTGTAGCGTGTTACCTATTGCTACCCGACAACGCCGCTAATGCCAAGTTCTTGAACGACAGGGAGAAGGCCATTGCAGCTGAGAGAATTCGAGACAACTTCCAGGGTATCGGCAGCCAGACATGGAAGTGGTACCAATTCCGCGAGGCCCTGCGAGATGTGCGGACATGGCTTTATGTTCTATACTCGCTCCTGATGAACATCCCAAATGGGGGTATTACCACCTTCGGCTCGCTCGTTGTAAACTCATTTGTCCACGACTCGCGACTTGCACTTCTATTAGGTGCTCCATCTGGTGTCTTTGACCTTGGAGGCAAACTATTCTTCACGTGGCTCTCTGACAAACTTCTTGACCGTTCGCTTCCTTCGTTCTTAGCTATTATGTTTCCAATGGTCGGAGGCATTATTATGATCTGTATCCCCTCGTCCGCAAAAGCCGGATTACTGATCGGCTATTACATGATCTCTGTCTCTGGTGCTTCTTGGGGCTTGGTTATGACCATGATCTCAAACAACACAGTTGGATACACCAAGAAGGCGACGGTCAACGGGCTTCAGATCCTGGCTTACGGAGCAGGTAATTGGATCGGACCCCAAACGTTCAGATCGAATGAAGCGCCGAACTACGAGCATGGCAAGGCTATGGTGGCTATCATGTACGGCCTTTCAGCGTGCGTTCTCATAGTCATTCGGATTGTGAACTGGCGAGAGAATAAGAGACGAGATAAGATGCAGGCCGAGACTGGAACTGCCGAGGTTACCGAAGAGGTTGAGAGGGCGAAATTCATGGATCTCACAGACTTCGAGCAGCTGCACTACAGGTATGTGCTATAGCCTTTAGGTTCTGGGTGGATATTAAGATGTGGGATGATTCTATATTGGGCGGGCTGATCAGATGCGTAATTGGGTATGAGGTAGGTAGTATAGGAGGTAGAGATGAAGTGTGGGTTAGGAGAGTTACAATTTCATTATTTAACTTTTATAACGTCCTGGCAGTGATGGTCTTTGAGTTCTAGTGCGTTTTGAATCAGTGAGCTATGGAAACGTTCCCGCCCACTTCACAAACATAAAAGTTGCCATGAGGCGGGTGAATAACCTTAGTACCTAACCTACCTAGGTAACCTAGGCGCACAGGAATCTCAGAAACATTAATATTCATTATAAATAGCCTGGCGTGCCGCGCATTCTCCAAAGACTCGTCCTCCCTCAAGTAATTAACCCTTTTATCTCACAAAAATGTCGGCAACATCAGAACCCCAGATTGAAGGAGCCGGCCCTCAAGGCCCACCCCCTACCTACGACGAAGTAGTTGACAAAACGACTAACCAGAGCGCCGCTGCTGTTCATATTCAGCCAACGCCTGGTCCTGCTGGAAACTGAAAAATCTTTTTAGACGCGCCTGGGGAACCTTCGATATATCACCTTCTGTTTTAGGCCTAACCCTAAGATGGACGACCAGCACCAGCTGTGGTTTGGGCAAATGGACGTTAAATGCTGCGATGTGCCCCTTCTAATGCGCGAGGGTTTCCACTGGACGACGGCGAACGTCACTAGAGAAGAAGGTTTTGTCGATAATATTATCCCAGAACTGGTCCATCTAGGAAAGCCCAACTACACATGTACCATTACAAGGTTTTGGATCTTGCGAGATTTACAACAACCACCGCGATGGACTGCCTGCTTACAGGTCCATGCCCCTAATAAGGAAGTCGTATCCGGAATTCGACTCGATAACTGGACCATAGACATGGTTCGGACCGCTAAGGCCTTGGGTCTTTCGAGAAAGTTAATCTACCAATTTGATAACTCGAGGCCCCGATATCATCTCAACAGCATTTACGACGATATGCCATTAAAAGGATGGTGGCCGTGGCCGAAAGAAGACCTGATAGCTACTAAAAGAGCTTAATAGATCGGGCAAGCTGCTACCGCCTTTATTTTTGTCAAGTAAAGGCGGTACTGGATTTCACTTTAGGTGTGGCTTCCCTGAAAGACGATGAAATGGTGACGAACTGAATTGTAGAAGGATCCTACGCGCGTATATAGAGTAAAAGTAGTCCTTCAAGGGCGGTCATTAATTTTGACGTATCGAACCTGCAATGTTTATTATCACAGGGCGGACGTCACATCTGCAATACAGGCGCGGATAGTGCAAGTCAAACAGGGTTATAGTTATTACCCTTGATTAGTCCATCTCATAGAGAAATAGTGGTAGTGTGGGAAGGTGTGATTACACCATGAAACTGTACTATAAATTGACAGTCTCTGACTTTCAACTTTGAAAAAATACAACAACTTTTACTCCCCCAATATCACTACAGTACCTAGCCACGATGCTGTAATCTTTGGAGTGATGAGCTTTTGTCTAGTTCTACTCCATATGAATGTCGGTTCTTCTCCTGCTCAGCATCATGTCTGCCATGCTGGCATATCCAAGACGTACGCCTTCCTCAAAATTATAATATTCATGCCATCCTTGAAGAAAACGGTCGAGACATATGTCAGAACATGTCCATCCTGTAGGGCAGCAAAACCCTCCAACGAGAAACCCCAGGGAGACCTGAACCCCATATCTCCTCCTAGGACGCCACTGAAGGTACTGTGTCTGGACTTCATAGTGGGGCTGCCGGATTCTGCGGAAGGAGGTAAATACTCAACAACAGCTATAATTACAAACTCGAATATTTAGCATTGATATAACAAAACATTCTCAACATACATCAATAATGATGTTCTTCTTACCGAGCGGGTTCCTGGATATATTAAAGCATCTTACAACGTAAGTTATATGTCTTTCAAGACTCGGATTAAAGATATCGAGGCTGTCAAGCCTGTAGCTGGGCCAAAGCTTGCCATCTACTCCATCTTGATTACTGACTGAACTGCGAACTTAGCCTCACATCCACCAGCCCAGCTCCCATCTCCGCCCAGCGACTCCGACATGGGCCGCCTGAGGTCGGTCTCGAGCCCCTTCCCCTCTTCGCCTGGCCACTCCCACGCGGGCGCCTCGTGTCACGGGGCGGATCATATAGGGGGGTATGAACTATGTTGCTCCGCGAGGGACTACAACCTATCTGGGGGAGACCCCGGGTACCTCCGCCATTGGGATTGCCTCCGCCGCGGTTATTGTAGCCGCCACGATAGCCGCTACCATAGTTACCTCCGCCGCGATTGTCATGGCCGCGATTCGCTGGTGCGGAGCCTCCGCGCCAGTATTGCCTGTTGAGACAGCGACAGAGACCAAAGCGAACGGAACGACGAGGCAAAGAGTGAACTGGATGATCTGGCAGATCTTTTCGCCTATGTCACAACCGTGATAGGACTGAACGAGGATTTCAAGTCCACCCTCGTCAAGGGATACGAAATCGACCAGAAGTACGGGAATTTTATCTAGATATACATACAAGAACCTCTTTGTCCTCCTGCCCAAGTCCCATCCTGACAGGTCAGGTATCCTGACACCTCGAATCTGGCTACGAGCCAATTCCTACTCCAGGACTCCCGCCATATGTCGGTGAACCTATAATATCTTCCCATAGAAGCGTCCTTGTTTATTGCTGACATGGTTTGGTATAGGAAGTCAGCAAATCCTCGGGATTACCAACATCATGATCTGAAGGGACGCCGGGGTACAGGGGTCGGAGGAAGGGTGCTCGGTGGGCGGCCCGGGAAGAGGGAGCTGTGGCGTTCCTCCGCGACAGAACATACTTAGAATTCGCCTTAAAGGTGATTATAATCATCTGTGTATTTATTATCGTCACGATGCGGACCATATGGGGGGGGGGGGGGGGGTATGAACAGTGTTGTTCCGCGAGAGACTATAACTTATCTAGGGGAGACCCCGGGTATACATACAAAAACTCTCTTTGTCTCCTGTCTAGGCCTTGTCCTGACACATCACGAAATTATCACCATATCAAAAATCAATACAACAGCGTAACCTACCCCTCAAGCAATTAATTGAAGGTGCAAGCGCACTTTACTTATGTCCACTGAATGAAGCCTTACCCCATATGCTATGTCCGAATGGGGTTTGCCTCAACGGCTGCTCCTCCGGTTTCTGTTGCATCACAATACAACATGCGTTACTAAGAGCTATGGAGGTTGCAAAGATGCCTACCAGGTAGGCACCTAAGGTATAGTCCCTGCCGCATAGTAGTGCTCGGTGTTTATGCTGAGCACCATAAAAGAGCTTTCAAACCCAGACTTGTGAGTTGTAGGTAAGACAAGTGAAGAGATACGAGGTACCTTCAGCTTGGGTTACGACGACGACAGGTGATCTTCCTTAGTTCAGCTATCTCGTCTCATGGAATAGATGGATAAGACAAATGTTTATCTCCACGCCTTAAAGCTTCCCGTGGGGAAGTGTCTGATATGGCTAGTGGAGTGGTGGTGGGCGGGAATGCGGAGGGCCGTGAAGGTGGAGCGCCACATCATGGTTGACAGTCACAGCCCCTTTATACAGATCTCGCATTGCTTGTATGCATGGTGAGGCCGACCACCGCTCGGGTTGGCCCGTTGATCGTATGTGTCACTCTTATTCGCAAAATATACTTGATTCGCAATAAAACCGTCTTAGTTTTGAGCATATGTTCTCCTTCATGATCACGACTTCGAATAATAATTGAAATATCCAAGTTAATTAGTCATGGGATCACTTACTGTCGATATACTTGCCGAGGAGCCACCTCTGGCCAAGTTTGCCGATACTAAGACAACAGAGGTCAAAACCGAAGAGGTCACTCTAGAAGAGAAGAGTATCGATCTAGGTTATACGGAAGGTTCCAAAGCTGAATATACGATTATTGAGGAGCCTAGTAGGTCAAAGCGGAAAATTCGCATCGTCTGTGTGGGCGCAGGAGCAAGCGCCATCAACTTCGCTCACGAAGTCGAACAGAGCAAACTTGACTTGGAACTCGTTTGTTATGACAAGAATCCCCAGATCGGAGGTACCTGGTTCGAGAACAAGTACCCGGGATGCGCTTGCGATATCCCTTCTGTCAATTATCAGTTGACATGGGCTCCGTCGGCCCATTGGTCATCCTTGTAAGTAATAGGGGGGGCGCTTCTAAAGTGCTTCTTTTGGCTGATCCAACTACAGTTACTCCGGTGCCCCTGAGATACTAAGATATTTTCAGGGTGCTGCTCAAAAGCACGGCCTCATGAAATACTTCAAGGTCAACCACCGGGTCGTCGGTGCGTATTGGCAGGAGAATGAGAAGATGTGGTTAATAAAGGTTCAAATGGGCGATAACCCCGAGGACGTATTCGAAGACAAGTGCGATATCTTCATCAACGCTACTGGTGTTCTCAATAAGTGGAAGTGGCCGGAAATCAAAGGCTTGGAAACATTTCAGGGAGCAAAACTCCATAGCGCCAATTGGGATGATAAAGTAGAGTTGAAAGGGAAGAAAGTAGGTGTCATTGGCTCCGGATCGTCAGCAGTCCAGATTGTTCCTAGTATCCAACCAAGTAAGTTTGCAAGTCCCTTTGTTTTCTAGAAGAGATTATTAACAGCTTTCATCTTAAGTTGTTGGCGATATGAAGTGCTTCATTCGTAGCCCCGGATGGGTGACGGCTGGCTTCGGTCAACGGTTCGCCGGAAAAGGGGGAACCAACTTCAAGTACTCTGAGCTGCAAAAGTACATACTCGCCAACGACCCGAAGAAGTACCTCGCATACCGAAAGAAGATCGAGTCGGAGCTTAATGCGCGCTTTCGCTTCATCCTAAATGGCTCAACAGAGCAGCAGGAAGCTAGAGAAGTGAGCTTATAAGTGATTCTGATTCATGCCAATCAATTTGCTAACGATCGTCCTTACTAGGCTGCTGAGAAAGACATGCGCCGTAAATTAGCCAAGAAACCAGAGATCGCTGACTTTATTATCCCTAAGGATTTCGCTGTTGGGTGCCGACGGCCAACGCCCGGGAATGGATACCTCGAGGCGCTCTGCGAGGATAACGTCACGGTCGTGTCCCAGTCCATCCAGGAGATCACACCTAAGGGCATCAAGACAGTTGATGGCCAGGAACATGAATTCGATGTCCTCGTCTGCGCCACTGGTTTCGATGTGAGTTGGAAGCCTGCCTACCCGACCATCGGACGCGAAAACAGGAGTCTAGCCGACGAGTGGAAAGACGTGCCTAATACCTACCTTTCCATCACTGTACCTCACTTCCCCAACTATTTGATCTTCAACGGACCCTTTGGGCCGTACGGCCACGGCAGTTTCCTCCCCATCACCGAGCTTTTAGGGAGACACTTCATCAAGATCCTCGACAAGATGTCTTCCGAGGGCGTGACGTCCTTCGAGGCCAAAGAAGAGGCGGTCGCCGACTTCATCCAGCACCGGCGGCAGTTCCTCCCGCGGACGGCGTGGTCTTCGCCGTGCCGGTCGTGGTTCAAGGGCGGCACGGTCGACGGCGAGGTCATGATGTGGCCCGGGTCGCGGATCCACTTCTTCGAGACGATGGAGAACCCCCGCTGGGAGGACTACGACCTCACGTACACGACCACGAACAGGTTCGGTTACTTTGGCAACGGGTTCGCTGCCCGTGAGTTCGATGGGCGGGATCTTAGCTGGTATCTGGGTCTCTTGGATGGGGATGAGATGCAGCAGGCTTTTCCGGACGAGGACTTTGCTGAGTTCCTGACACAGGCATAGGGCTGATGAGTTTACACTACTGGGTTCGGTACTGCATGGTTGGGTTTATTGCATTGATATTAATTCTTTCTTTGAGTCAACGAGATTGGCTAGAGCGGGCTTTAATTTCGCAAGTGTTCACGAGAAAGTCAAGCTGTACGTGATAGTCCGTACCTCAAGGAGTATCCGACTGTAACTAAAATGCTCAAATGAACAAAAAATTTTCATCTGCTCGATGCATTTCCCGAGAGAATATGGCCCTATACGGCCGGAGTGTCCAACTTGTAATTAATGCCTGATCTGGTTGTCTCTAACCGGTGGATAGCCTCTGTCTCCGTGTCGGCTCCGACTTGGCCACGAACATTAACACTGCTATCTTGGCCTGATTCATGTACGCGGAACTTTATCAATATCAAGAATGTAGCATTCTGTTGGTATGTAAACATGTACTGTTCTCAAACCTTTGAACAGAGCAGATAATCTGGTGGGATGCCCCTGAATCCGGGGCCTGTGGCACACGGTTCCAAGACTGAGGTCGCTTGTGTGTGGTCCACTTCGTAAACTCGTATCCCGATGTCTATGGCTTCTGGTTTGGTACTATGTAGAGGCTGATAAGAGTGGTCTGAGAGAAGGAGGGGGATAACGCTTGTTCACGAGATGCCTGCAATTCTTCATGTGGAGCTCCATCTCCACCTCCACCTCCACAGCATTGTTGCGTAAGTCTAGGTCACTCTCCCGGCATATCGTTAATGGCCCCGACGCTACCTACTATCCGAGCTCCACTTGCGTTTGCAAGTTAGCTCTCGTAGCGATGATATCGCTGACGACTCCAGCCATCGACGGTCCGATTGCCCAGACTGACCTATCTCTGCAGATACGCATGACGAGGTTCATGAACGTGGCTTCGCTCTCGTCTAATGTTACCATTAGTGTCGTCGGGTCGACGGTCCAGAGACGTGTCTGTTTCGCGTTTGTATCGGGTTGGCAGTCGTACTGTAGCGCTATCTCCATAATAGAGTTGAAGATGAGAGCGCTGGATCCAAGGGTGCGACCGTTTGGTCCGGCGTTCAATGACTTCTCAAGCTTCTTGCGTGTGTTTGCGATAGACTGTCTGAGTGCTTGCCAAATTATGAGAAGAATCCGATAACTAGCGGTCGTTATCCAAGGTACCTCCCGGATAGCAAGATCGGGAGCTAGGCTGGCGATGCCAGACATGGCTTCCGTTAAGTCGTCCATAATGGCGATGATGCTGTCGTCGCCGGAGGTTTGGCCGAAATTCTGCTGCGTAAGTGCATGTGTGGTTCGTTTGAATGTGACATAACTTCCGAGCGTGAGATGCGTAGCAGTAAGTAAGCCGGCAAAGACCCTGTTCTCAGCGATGCCGCTCACCAGCAGGTCATCCGGCCTGCAAAGACTCATCTTCACCGACCACGATAAGACTTGACATGCTTGCCAAATGGACTGATCAGATTCAGTAATAGCCATAGCCGTCCTTTCCTCAATTATGCCGTGTATGACCTTCAATGCGGCATGCACGCGTCTGTTCTGACTTTGCGTCAAAATGTGAAAGGCGGATGGATCAGAAGGACTTGGCGGAAGCTGGTAGTAACATCTCGTGAAGTCCCTCACCAATACTTCCATGTTGGTTAAGATGCACATGACTGCCATGGGAGATGCCGACAGCGCCTCGACGAGTTCAGGGTGTGGTACCCCGGACATGATCGCTTGCGATGCTTCAGATAGAGAGAAGGTAGATGCATGGCGAGGAATCCGAATGGGCGACTCGAGTAAGCCTGTAGTCGCCCTCCCGTACTCATCGTAAAGCTTCTGCTGCCATAACTGGGCGTCTTCAGCCTCCCAGAGCGAACTGGCTAGAGGTAGTTCCCAGCTAAACTCTAGCGGGGACAATAAGGGATGTAGATTGCAGGGCGAAAATACATGATGGTCGAGAAGTAGCAGTGTATAAATGGACAGTTTCAGAGATTCTTCGTCGATGTATGATTGCCATCTCCCGTGCAGCTGTGTGGAATAGAACTGAGTCCCATTCGGGATGATGTTGACGAGCCATGTCTGCGGAGTCGATATAGCAACAACCTGTTTAAGCAAACCTAGATCGCGGACGGCCTGATCCAAGAATATCTCAGCCTGAGTAGTACTTTAGGGGTTAAAATGTTAGAGCATGTCACTTACATCTACTAGCGACCTAAGCATCGATCTCGTCTTCGCATGCTCCGTAGTCTCGTGCATAAAAGCACCGTATACTATGTGCAGAAGAAATGTCTGTATCATCCAAGTTTTCCGAAGTTCTCGCCAGTCATTAGATACCTGCAGGAGATTAGCAACCAACCATGACGAGAATAGCATGCGGATCTAACGTACCAGACGTCGGAGCTCTTCCGATCCTTGCTGCCATAGCTCCTGGCCTCCTCTGATAAGGGCTGAAGTCTCATTCTCGGGAAAGAATCGAACCGAATACAAGCTACCTATGACAATTATGATATTCACTAGAGGCTTTGGCGTGGATGAGATGTCGAAAGTCGCTCTGTGAACGAGCGGAAGCACCGGGTGGAAATATTCGAAATAGGCTGTAATGTGCGCATTTGCATCTCGAATGATTCCTCTAATTAAGAGTATGAGCGGGAGACGTAGAACGTAATAGATTCTACGTACGTAGGAGTGAGGTGATTGAAAGGAGATGTTTCTTGCTGGCCGTTCAGACATGGTTCAAGGTTGCTTTGCGGACTGTCTTCATCCGGGGCAGCTGCCGTGATATCTGGAGAGAAAAACGTGTCGCCGTCTGTCACTGACGGAATAGTGAGATCGGTCTCCTGTTGACGACTGATGGTATTCGCACACCTGTTGGTGTGCCGTTTGCAGACGTCTCTGAAATGTTGGTAAGCTAACAGCGTATTGATGATACGATGTAAAGGTCAGACCTTCTTGAAAATCTTGCCTCGCAATGCGGGCATTCAAACGTTCTGCGGGCCTCATCCTCGTGTGCTACATGATCATCATGAGTCCCTTTACGTGAGATTGTGCTGCGCGAGTGACGAACCGCTTCTCTTATGTCGCTCTAGGTTCTCCTTTACAGGGGCATATTAGCAAGGGTCATAGAATGATATCTGAAGTGACATACACTTCGCGTGAAAGTCTTGGAACACAAGTTGCAACCAAATGGTCGCCTGCTTGAACTCATTTTTCATGTCATATAATAAAAGCATTAGAAGCTCATAATGAGGTAATGTGAAGGAGCAATTGTACAGAGATAACCAGCAACAGTCATATGGATACCTTAGGTACCTCCTCTAGGTATAGGTTAGTGTCTAGAGCCGGACTGTTATCTTGTCGCTCCTGGGCTCCTATCCATGGATCCCAGTGAGGAATCGCTGTAGGGCGCTAGAACCCCTGTTCGCGGGGAATCCTAGCAATTAAGCCTGGGCGCGCTACGGGAAGATAGGGGTTATGTTAGCTAGCAACATGGTGTAACTGTGGGCTGCTGTGGTTAATAATCTCTAATTCTCTGAAGGATACCACCTGTTTAAACTTGTATTATTATCTTCAGTCTATCGATTCTATGCAGAGTCTCCCATAGATTGGATCATACTGACAGTTCCGCCCGCAATGGCCTGAAATGTCTTTTGGGTTGTCCTGCGCAATCCAGAAACAAGCCCTGCGCTGTCGTAGCCCGAGGTTTCAGACGGCTTACCCCAACCACCACCACCAGGCGACTCGACGATGATTCTATCACCAGCATCCATCATAGCAGTGTTCTTCCCTCCGAGATTGATTATCCTCCGGTTCTTCTTAATCCAAAGATTCCGACCCCTCTTTCCATCCTCTCCACCTTCTAGACCGTACGGAGCGAAAGCCCGCCGCTCGCTCAAAATGGACACTTTGATCGGGAGGCAGAACTCGATATCACGAACGATACCCTCACCTCCAGGATGCACACCGGAGCCACCACTACCTTCTCTGAGACAGAATTGCCGCAGGATGACCGGGTATCGTCTCTCAAGGATTTCTGCGTCGGTGATACGCGTATTTGTCATGTTCGTGTGCACACCGCTAGCACCATTCCAAGTAGGGCCTCCACCAGCACCTCCGCATATCGTCTCATAGTAGCCAAAGCCGTTCTCTGGGTCATCAGTGCCGAATGTAAGATTGTTCATGCATCCCTGGCTAGCTGCGACAACGTTGAAAGATTTGAAGATGACATCGACAATCCGTTGCGACGTTAGCACATTGCCTGCGCATACAGCCGCATCCTCCGATGGCTTGAGTAATGAGTCTTCTGGGATTAGGATCTTGATGGGAAGGATGGCGCCTTGGTTCAGGGGAATCTCTATGTTGACCATACATCGCAGGGCGAATAAAACAGACGAGTTGCAAATCGCTACAGGTGCATTCCAGTTGCCTAGTGAGAGGTCAGCCATGCAATCGGCCCACGAATTGTCAAAAGGGAGAGCGCCGCTTACCATAAGCTTCAGGACCGGTTCCTTCAAAGTCGAATACTGCACTTCCCGTGTTCTCATCAATGGTGACCTTAAGCTGAATGGGAGTACCATCATCCATATAGTCCACAGCCTCTAACGGTCTGCCGTTAGTGAACTTGGAAATACTCTTCAACATGTCACGTACGGCGAGTTCAGCGGCCCCTATGATCTCGCCCACTGCGAAAATGTTAGCAGAAAAACGTGGTACCCATCAATTTCAGGGACCTACTGTAGAATTGGACAACCTCGAGCCCATAATCAGCAATCAGCCTATGGATTAGTTGGCTGCCACGCTGATTCGCAGCGACCTGTGCTTTGATATCTGAGATGTTGTCTCGAAGGCAACGACTACCGGAAACTCCAGGTAATTTCCCAGGGGCCATAAGGAGATCTACTAGCTCCTCTTCTCGGAACACACCACCCTCGACGACTTTGAAGGCTTTGATTACCGCCCCCTCCTCCCATAACTCTTTAGAGTTAGGGGGCCTGTTCACTCTTGTTAGCCAAACCACAAGCCAGTTATAACTAGGTAGAGACAGTACTTACATAGAACCTGGCAGGATACCACCAACGTCGGCATGGTGACCCCTCGACGCTGTCCAGAAGATGATATTTCCCCCTTCCTGATCAAAGACTGGCGTAATGACCGTCATGTCTGGTAAATGTACGCCGCCGCATACGGGAGAGTTGGACAAGATGACATCACCAGGGCGGAGGTCGCCCTTCCAATGATCGATTTGCCATTTAACAGCGAATGCCATGCTGCCTATCATAGCAGGAACATGGGGAGCATTTGCCACCAGGCTACCATCGGGGGAAAAAACAGTACATGAAAAATCAAGCCGCTCCTTGATATTTGTACTAACACTCGTCTTCTGCAGAGCTCGTCCGGCCTGCTCAGCTACCCCCATAAACCTATGCCCAAAGATGGACAGTTGAATGGGGTCGGCTTTTCTTGAAGACAGATCCTCTTTCTTGACAGTATCAATATCAATGACCACATTGTTCGTAAGTATGGTGGCAGTTGCTCCAGGAGTGACAACAATGGTCTGCTTGTTATCCATAATCAAAGCAGGGCCACCGACTTTTGATCCAGGCTTCAGATCCCCCAAGCTATACATGGGTGATTGGTGCCATCCCAACTCCTTAAAGTAAAGGTCTCGCGTTTCTGTAGGCACGGCCACCTGGATCTTCTGCAAACTTGCGAGCTCAGACTCCCAGGGTTTCTCGACATTAACAATGCTAGCTCCAACGGATCGCACACGGCAGTCGTCAATAATTACGTCTCTATCGACCGGTAAGAAGCCAAATTCTTGCTCGTGGGCTTTCTTAAACGCATTCAGGAATCCACCAAAACCTGGGGTCTCTTGGATCATCAAGGGTGTGTCGCTTCCGTGAAAGCGCATGTTAAGGTATCGCTCCGAAGTAATCCTTGATTTCTCAATACGTTGCTTCTGCAACACATCGGCTGCCTTCTCCTGCAAGCTATCTAACTCGGCAGAGAAGATTGCGAGGTTGCCTTCCGTGTAGACCAGAGCACCAGGGCTCCGTTCTTCGTGGGCGACATCAGCTAAAGCCATACCGTAGGCCGAAAGGACCGACGAGTACTTGTGGATCAAGACGCGGGATATTCCAAGTTTTCTAGCAATGTCACAGGCATGTTGCCCGCCAGCACCACCGAACGATGCAAGGTTGTGAAGCGAAGCATCATGACCCTTGGCCTCGGTGAGAGTCCGAATAGGCCGGCACATAGCCTCGTTAGCTACGTCAAGGAACCTAGTTTGCGTTAGATAATGCTTATTGCCATTTGAGGACGGGACTGATCATACCCTGCAGCGACCTCTTCCAGAGACAACTTGATTGTTGACTCCTCGTTGATCTTCTGCGTGATCTTTTCAAACAACTTTCGACTGGAATCGATGTCTAGTGGTAGATCCTCATTTGGGCCAAATATCTTTGGGAAGAATTCCGGTCTCAAGCGTCCCAGTACAAGGTTGGCGTCGGTTGCAGTAAGGGGTCCCCCTTTTCTATAGCAGGCAGGGCCAGGGTGTGCCGAAGCACTATCTGGACCAACCTTGAACATACCAGCTTCCCAGGAAAGGATGCTACCACCTCCTGCTGCGACCGTGTTAATATCAAGCTGAGGGCTTTGGACTGTAACTCCAGCCGTAGTAGTCTCAAACACCTGCTCAAATTTCCCGGCGTACCTCTATTTGACTCAGATCAGTTCTCGGAGCAACAAGTATGAGTCCAGGTATCACTATACGTACCGATACGTCAGTGCTGGTACCTCCCATATCGAACCCGATCACAGGAACTCCATCGCACTCGTCATATGCCGTTCTTGCATATCCAACACAGCCCCCGGCCGGCCCCGACAAAATCGCTCGGAGACCCGACAAGCCCGAGAATTCAACTAATCCACCATCACTCTGCATAAATTCACAACGACAGCCGCTTGTTCCGAGATCTTCAAATCCGCTCTCGAAGCCGTCGATATAGCGCTTGATCGCGGGCGTCAAATATGCATCCGCGGTGGACGAGTTGCCACGTGGAACGATCTTGATAGTAGGAGATACCACGGCACTTTGAGAAATATGGGTAAACCCAATCTCCTCTGCGATCTTACCTACCACTAACTCGTGATCCCGGAATGTGTAGCTATGCATGAGGCATATTGCGACAGAGCGATAACCCTCATCATACGCCTCCTGAAGGGATTTCCTTGTGGACTCAATGTCTAGTAAGAATTAGTAGACTAATATGCAGATCAGGGTATGGCGTTCAAACTTTTCCTTACCTAAGGGCTCTAATATTCTCACCACCTCACCTGTTACGCCCCTGACAAGCGCCGGATCAGAATCTATGTCGATCGTCACGGTGGTCTTTCTCTCGGTCCAAGCCTCGAGAGTTACTCGCTCTCTAACTTCAATGACTTTAGAATAAAGAACGTCAGGCTTGTTTATTGTCAAGTCAAATAACTTCGGCCTAGACTGATCTCCGATGTGAAGCAGATCCTATGATCGTTAGGTAAGTATACAGTTCAAAGTCGCTTAGGGGATGAGCTTACCTTCAGGCCTTTCGTGACGACGAATACCGTCCGCTCTCCCTTTCTTTCGAGAAGCGCGTTTGTCGCTACCGTCGTCCCCATCTTAATAGATTCTAGGAGAGTTAGATGGGATCGCTACAGTCAATATCAAGGCTAACGAGTACGAACCAACGCCTTTCAATGAGATCTTTTGACCCTTCGGATAAGACTCTCCAGTAGCCTTTTCCAAGACTCGTCTAATAGCCTCGACAGGGGCATCTGGGTAATTGCTAGGGTCCACAGACAATAACTTGATGAGGATATCATCTTGTCCAGGGATTGATGCGACACACTGCAAGATCATGTGAGAAACGGGGCTGTATCCTGCGTTTGGCATAACACCTACATCTGTAAACGTGCCGCCCCGGTCAATCGCGATGCGAATCCCACGGACTGGCTCCGATATCGAACCCATTGTGCAGTTCACTGAGGCAATCACCTAGAAGCGCAGAAGACAAGGGGAAGCTGTACACGGTTGAAAACTACCTAGGTAAGCTGGCCTTCAAAATCTACCTAGGTAACAACCCCTAAGAATTATAAAGCCCGTCAATACCAGCGCTAATCATGATGGGCCACAATATGTGATGTGATAGATGAGAGCCACAGTCCGACCACGGCCAGGTACGTTAGGCCAAGAACCACTCGTAGTATGTACGCGCGCCCCTGATAAACCTATGCTGTGACTTTTCTGATGGTGGACGATAAGATGGACAAATAAGATGGAGCTCCACCACTTCTCCTCTTACCTCCTTTCCTGTGGAGGGGCATTCCCAGATAGGAGGTAAAATACCGATTTACTTAGTGACTGCATTAGACAGCCGTATCTCGGTGCCTAGTTCTAGCGAGGAGCCTGTGACATTGTTGCTTTCATTTGGAGATACTAGGAGGTAGGTAGCTATTCTGACAGCCTGGGACATCGAGACGTCGAGGTAGCGCACTGTAAACCAAGATTTACTGAGCAATCGCAATATTCTTGTTAATTGGCCTAACCGAATGCAACTATTTTCAAATTATTTGTATTAGGTATTTTACTAATCATGAGCTTATGGAGTTTTGCCCCTTTCTGCCTTTCCGCCTTTGCCCCTTTTCGCCAATCTTGTTCCTGGGTCTATCTACGCGGTCCTAACAGCGTCGTCTAACGCTCTAGCAAAATACCTCACGTTAGAGTCGTGGAGTCCAGCTATCGAGATCCTAGACGTGCTTGCCATGTAAACATGGTGTTTTTCTACGCGAATCAGTTAGTTTACATTGAAGCCGTCTGATTGAAATCAGTTGTCGTGACCTACCCTCAAGATAAGCAACCTGAGCCGGGGTGATTCCTGTGTACCCAAACATGCCACTCTGTTGAACGATGTGCGACCAGTCGCCTGGTGCCTTGAGTCTCGTCAGCTCATCGAAGAGCTTTTGCCGCATTGACCTGATGCGGCTGGACATTGTGATGAGGTCCTTCACCCACTGTTCTGCAATTTCAGGGGTGCCTAGAACAGCTGCTGCGATCTTTGCGCCATAAGCCGGCGGATTAGAAACTGTGGCTCTCTGGCAATTCTCAAGAATAGAATCCATAGTTCGCGCCGTCTGAGAAGTTTTAGTAATATATGTGACCAGGCCCGTACGTTCGCCATAGAGTCCCATATTCTTTGCAAATGACAGGCATACAGAGGCCTCGAGGCCGAAATCCTCTGTGAAGTATCGAATCGCCCATGCATCCTTGTCAACGTTCCCAGAGTTGAAGCCCAAATAGGCCGAGTCAAAAATAGGAAAGATGCCCCTTTCTTGGATAACAGCTGCAATTTCCCTCCACTGGTCTTTCGTTGGATCACAACCGGTGGGATTGTGTGCACAGGCGTGAAGAACCACAGCAGAAGATGAATTCGCCGTCTTCAAAGTGCTCACTACAAATCTACCGTCAGTGACAGTCGCATGCGGAAACCTTGAAATACTGTAGCGTTCTCTCGAGGTGTCTCGCTCCTCCATTGACTCGAAAACATGGTATGTATGATTATAGACTCCCACTCACCGAAACTCTCAAAGTCGAAAGATCCCGCTTTGTAGTACGGAAGCTTCCTGACCTCAAACCCCAAGCGGCTAAACAGCAAATCGTGATTTGACCATGTTGGATCGGTTATGTAAACAGAAGAAATTCCTGTATTCGCCTGCTTCAAGGCAAGACCAGCAAGCAGTAGCGCACCTGTACCAGATAATGCTTGACATGATGCAATCTAGATACAAATTAATTCAGCACAGTCAGGTGTAGTTGGATCCTGCGACTCACCCGTTCCTCTCTCAAGGCCTTAGTACCGCAAAACACCAGTTTGACGGCTTCTTCGCGAAACGCCTTTAGACCTGCGATGGGCAGATACTCGTGATTTCCATCATTTCCAAGTTTTTCCTTCGCCATACGAACAGAAGGCAAAACCCAAGGTTGGCCGTTCTCATCTCGGTACGTTCCTTGGCCTAGGTTGACTTTGTTGGGATTCGTATCCGCGATGTATCTCCTTGTGACGTCGAATATGGAATCAGGCGGAACGAAAGCCGCCTTTTCGAACACCGAAACTTGTGAAACCGAGCCCATTCTATCGAAGATGCCCGGGTACCAGGTAAATCAATAATAGAACTAACAGTGGGGTAGAATGTCAAATGAGAGCCGAGGATAAGAGGACTTCGTTTGGATTGTCACCCTTACTACATCTTAGATGGTAGGTAACATGTAGCCGATGTGTAAGAGTTGGTACGGTGGAGCACCTCTATAACGCCATTACCAGAGCCAAGCGGAACCCGAGCGATTACGGAGCTAGTAACCCAGATACCCGTCCAAGATGACAGTTACATAGGTACCTTAACACCTGAATACCGTATATTAGGGCTGGTCAGTATCGGTCGTAAACATGAGGACTGTACGGGATGGTAGACTTACTCTTCCTCGTGATCATTCACAGCTTCACAAATATTATACTCATATACAGTCATGGCACCAGTCTGCCCGCCTCGGGGCGTCTATGCGCCAGTAGTGGCGTTCTTCCACGAAGACGAATCATTGGATATTGAAGCTCTTAAGGTACACGTTGCACGTCTTGCTAAAGGTGGTGTTGCTGGTTTGGTAATTCAAGGTTCGAACGGAGAGGCACCGCATTTACTACACTCGGAGCGGCAACAAGTTATCTCGGCTGCACGGTCTATACTCAAAGAACAAGGCAGAGACGATGCCGCGATCATTGCCGGGTGTGGTGCCCCTAGTACTCGGGAGACGATCCAGCTTTGCCTTGAAGCCAAAGAGGCCGGCGCAGACTATGCTTTGGTTTTGAGCCCAAGTTATTGGCGTGAGTTATAATGCCCCTTTACTGGGATTTTGGTCTGATGATATGTCACAGCTCAGGCGATGGGACAGCCTGTTATCAAAAAGTTTTTCACCGACGTGGCAAACGCTTCTCCTATCCCGATCCTGATCTACAACTTCCCTGGCGTAACGTCGGGAATTGATATCAACTCGGATACGATAGTGGAACTTGCAGTAGCAAGCCCCGACAAGATCGTGGGATGCAAGTTGACCTGCGGTAATCTGGGAAAATTACATCGAGTGGCTCATGATAAAAGGATACATACACCTTTTGCAACATTCGCCGGGAAGTCGGACTTCTTCCTCCATGGTTTGGTAGGAGGTTCTAACGGTGTAATTGCCGCTGCGGCGAATCTTGTCCCAAAAGTCCACGTTCGACTACTAGAGCTCTATGACGCGGGAAAGCTCGCTGAAGCCCAGGAATTGCAAACGTATCTAAGCGAGGCGGACTGGGTGCTGGTGGGATTAGGGGTTGCTGGGCTGAAAGCTGCTATTGATAGATACTATAGTTACGGGGGAGGACGAAGCAGGAGACCACTTGGTTTCGTGCAGGCTGGTGCATTTGAAGGCGAAAGAGATATAATACTCAAGCGTATTGTCGATATAGAGAATGCTTTGTGATAATAATTCAGCAATCGTTCAACTCATCTAATGCTGGGCATATTTGATCATTTCCATTCGGTCAAGAAAAGGGGCTTGGGGAGTATTGCATCGCCTCCGGGGAGTTTACGGTTCGTAAATTGATTGAATTCTCTCGCGGTCAAGTTAATGGTTTATAAATGAGTCCTTTAATGGGCGTTGATACCGTTCTATAGCCTCCGGCGCTAACATTGACTGAACACCACTTTTGCAAATGAGATGACTGACGCCTTTGGTAATCCAGCGTGAGGTACGTCGACTATACGTAATGAAGACGTACGCGCCTGAGAAAATAGCTCTTTCAGTAAATTTTGATTAAATGTGAACATCCATATCTCAATATTCTTAACCTAGTATTAGATTATCAAGCACCATCTCGCTTCTTACACAAATCTGTGAAGAAGTCTAAACCAGCTTCAGTCCTGATAGCACCGTACATGGAACTACTATCCAACGGCCTGTCCCCATGCAGCTTCTGCGAAGTTTCCATATGCCTCAAAGCAACCTCACTGACTTCCAGTCTTGTTCCGGCACTTTTGGCGCAATTCAACGCATGTCTAGCATCCTTGATCGCCAGTGATACGTCAAAGCCAGCTTTTTCATCAGGGGCCGGCGCATATCGACCGGTTGTGATTCTCTTGGAGTAGCTTTCTATGACAGGTCCGAACATATCCCCAAGCATTTGTTCGAGGATAGGAGACCCAAGCCCCGTCTTCTCGGCAAATATATGAGCTTCTGAGATAACTTCCATGAAGGAAATAACACAGATATTGCCGGCAATCTTGAGCAGACTCGACTTAGTAACTTCCTCCCCCATATCAATCACGGAGCGTCCCATGACATTGTCCAAATAAGGGGCAATCCTCTTCGTGGCGCTGGAGGGGCCAGCGGTCACGAATATGAGTTTACCTGCCTCCGCCATGGGCGATGCACCAAACACAGGGGCTTTCATCACCTTAGCAAGGACCACGCCGTTTCATTGAGTTACATACCCGCTACGAATTCACCACCGGCTTCCGAGATTTTCTTGGATATTTCAAGAACGGTCTCAGGGTGAACAGTCGAGCAGTCGACATACACCTTTCCCCCGAGGTCTCCTGAAGCAGCAATCTCCTCGGCAGTGCTCTTGAGAACGTCGTCATTGCTAACCTATGACGAACAATAAGCATGTTTCCACTAACGAGTGGTATGCACTTACGCAAGAGAATATGATGTCGCATTTCTTAGCGACTTCACCAACAGACTCCACTGGAATTGCACCCAACGCTTGAAGGTGTTCGCCCCGACGCAATGTTCTATTCGTATAGATCAAAGCGGGCGCGTCAATTTTTGATAGGTACATCTGTAGATTCTTGGACATGCCAATGCCCATAGAACCTAGGCCTATCCAACCAATTTGAGGCGTAGCCATTTTCAAAACAATTCTTCCGATAACTAGAAACGGATGTAGAAGTGTAAAGTGCTGGTGATTATGCAGGTGGCAACAAGGCGGATTGCTGTTCCTTAATTCATGTCCTATAGATAGGTAGTAAGTAGGTACCCAGGTAGATGACTGCAGAATACTTCATTCATCAACCATTCCCTTAGACCAGAAATGTCTCGCAGCCGACACCGCACAGCGCTGATAAGAAGGACCAGTTAGTGTTTCCGCGTCTATCTAAACATATCAAGAAAAGGGGTGAGCTCTTGGCTCCACAGCGGCGGACGCTGTCCACCAGACTTTCTTCGTGTTGTGGTGCTCCACATACCCATATGGACTATTATAATATACTGCAGAAGATAGGAGCAATTGATTCGCGTCTTTCTCGGGTCTTTCACTAGACTCATAACACCGCAAGGCCTCGGCTATAGCCGACGGAATTCATCCACTTAATTTTACTACCACGTATTCCGATATAGGAGGTAGGTTCTCCTTGATGAAGAACTTGAAATAAGATATATTCAATTTATGTAAAACATCCCGATAATGTTGAACATGCTTATGGGGGGTCCGACTAGGTAGAAAGATCTGGGCTCTAGATAGGGGTAGTTGTCGGTGGACAAGGTCTAGTCCAGTATTACAATCAAGTAATACATACTAGAGCCGTATGCTTCGAAGCAGCAGAGGGATCCCGTGGTCTCAATGGTGCTTGTAAAGGTTGATTGATTCTTGTAGAGATTGGTCACGGCTCCCCCGAAGCGAGGGAGCCGATATATATATACAGGTACGGATCGGGTGATCGTTATTCCAACAGTAGTTATCAGTTCTTTTTTATCTGTGTTGATCAACTCTTCACGGATGACCGTTAAATAGATAAAGCAGGACCTCCCTGGCCACCTTAATCTTTCATCACACCAACTTATTTTCTACCGTTTGTGCATTTCCTGTGTAATATATGAGATCGCGCTATAACAATGACGAATAAATCGACAAGAGAGGATAACGAGGGAGAGAAGGCGATCGACAGGTGGTTAGACTTAATATACCATACGGCAAATATCTATTTAATCTACCTATCAATAATAACTTAAAAGCTCTTACTTCTCAGGGAGCTTAGGCCGGGGGAATACCGATATCTACGAGTGGCTAAGGTTAGGATGAGATGGATGAAGGCTCACTTTTTATACCAGGTACGTATGTCCATATCCATCAGATACCTTGGGTGGGTAGGTGAAGAG
This sequence comes from Hypoxylon crocopeplum, assembly GCA_022578875.1. NCBI lineage: Eukaryota > Fungi > Ascomycota > Sordariomycetes > Xylariales > Hypoxylaceae > Hypoxylon > Hypoxylon crocopeplum. The sequence continues at coordinate 15,051 of MU399613.1, read as the reverse complement.
TTCCCTGAGGAACGATGTTTTAAATCCCCAGTAGGTTTTAATCGTAACACACATACCTTTTCTCATAGAATGGGTACGAGGCAAACTGCTGTTACCTCGTTCCGGGACTCCTTTAGACATACTATGTTGATCATTAGCTCGCTCTTAATAGTATAACATGCTTTACACTACCGGCGATCTCAAGTACTTGATATCACCAGTCTAAGTTCAACCATATCCCCTTGGGTTTGAACATCTTTCCTTTGAAGTTCCAGAAAACTAGACAATTTAGTCATATTCCATATTGTCGAAGTCCAAACATAAGCCCCTTTATCTGGCAGCAACTAAGACTTAGACCTTTAGAAGCCCCTTTGACGTCTTTTCATAATCTGTTAGTAGGGTTCAAAGGAAGGTTGCAGTATAATGTTATGATAGGCTCTGATATGACGAGATATTCACACATCTGTCTCTTATTATACTCGTCGCTTAGAAATGTAGCTAGTCGCCATATCTCCCTCTAGGAGGGAGTACTGCCTTACGTACTTATGATTGATACAATGTGACTGCTCTGTCTCTGATGAACTAGGGGGAAGCTACACGCGAGGGCCCCGGCTCAACGCCGAGTCATTCTCGGAAGGTCCTCAGGATGTGCCCGCTCCGGCACGTATAGGGCCCGCATATAGCTCCGGGTGACTGCCACTGTAAGATTTGGCGACGGCAAGGTTCGTGACAGGCTGCAGCTCGAAATAACGAGATAGATAAATACTTGGGCCCCGTCTAGGTCTGATCCAAAAAAAGAAATCCCTCCTCTTGCAACTACCAACCTCCAAACCATCTCGCAAACCACAACTCTCTATTCAGTGATTCACCCACATCATCAAAGCAAATCATCCACAGCAACTAGCACACTTTCTGACAACCACGAAGGCAAGCTCTGTTACTTGTAAGTCCATATTCTATATTGATAATGCCTTTGTAAGCTCCTCGGGAATGTGTTTGATCTAACTCGCAGTACAGTCAACCAGGTCCAAGTCTACACCGGCCGCCGTCAACCAGCCAACAAGAACAACATCTATGCCGACCGACCTTCTCGACAGCAAGCCAAGATGGACGGGGATAGTATTAGAGATCTGGTGATCTTGATCGTACTCTTCACCTTTCTTTTCGCGATCTTCGTGTATATCGTCGTGAAGTTCGGCCTCCCCACCGAGGTGCTTGGCGTCGAGCCACAGGCTCGCGGTCGCGGTCGCATTTGGGGTTGGCCACGCCGAGCATGAATGAATGAAAAGGGAGAGTGAGGGGAGCATGGGGGAGGAAGAGTGAGTGAGGCACAAGGGTGGGCGGGAGGGATTATTGTGCAAAGTTGGCGGCTGAGCTCGTGGGTTCTGAGAGGTGGATAGTCGTCGTCGCTTTCGGGTTGCGAGTCTGACCATCGTCATGGAACGAGGAGTAATGGTCTAAGGGTACAATTCTTATCACTATAGCTTACTGACGACAATACGACCACAACGACTCACCGCCACCTATCTGGTTCCTTCGTAAGATCTATAACTCGTGATGATTTCTGTGCTCGTAGATCCTATTAGGATTCCTCTCCTTCCACTTTGATTCTATCCCCAAAATACGTAGGCCCATTGCTAGAGATGTAATTAGAGAGCCCCGACTTGCTAGCCGCCATGATTAAAGTACGCTACACGCTCGTAATCTCCCTGGAATCAATACTATTCTTGAAATAAGGATTGGGACGAGTCGTATTTATTATGTCATCGGTCTCATTCTAACACTATAAACAGAGACATGCGGCGAAACTTGACGCTGTCACATCGCCATGCCCATTCCACTGCTACGCCGCCACGCGCATGCATAGCCGAGTGGGATCCTCAGCCCTATCGGCTGACACGTTGACACGTTGGATCAAGCCACTGGGGCTCGCGGTCGAGGTCACGTTGCATCGTCGCTCGTATCCATACCCATTCAAGAGAATGGTCTTTAGATCTGGATATGTACATGTCTTGATTACTAACTGACTATAGTCAAGTGACGAGTGCGCTCGAAGAAAGTTGCCTGATAAGATGATATAGCGTGAGATTTCCATGCATGTCAGCTACGCTGAACATAACATCACCAACGTCCAACATCGCCAACAGCTATACACCGAGCGGATTCGACTCGGATTAGTTTAGAGAGACCCTTGATCGGGAATAACAAGGGACAACGACAATGACGATGATAGAAGCTATCGGTCGAATAGCCTACATTACGGAGCAGAGTTAGCTATATGTGCCAAGGGCTGTAGATCCGGCAGATGGCCCCTGAAGAATGCTAAAAACAGCGTCGTACCCGTTCCCTGGGCTCCAGCTCCAGCTGTTACTGAGTACCCTGACCCTGGCTTAGCGTGTCTCGCGGGGATTAGGCCGTAAGGCGCATGAATCACGGTACAAGCAGGTACCCCACAATGTTATTAGGTAACGAGAAGTCCTAGCAAGAACCTCATTTGCTCCTGTCCTCCCGTGATTCCTCAAGACATATGACATGACGTCGACAGCCATTAGTTACGGACTACTAAGGTAGCGCGAAGTTTGCCAACATGTCCAGCGCCCGACGGAATGGGAGCTACGAAAGGCTCCTCTAATACGATTCGACGGGCGGTGCGGACTGCCGCTAGCCTCCCATTTCGGCTTTGTCTCCTCTACCTCCTACTAAAGTGGCTCAGCTCAGCTCAGCTGAACGCCCGAAGGACCCGGTAGTGCGGCACACAAAGAAATCATTGCTGCACGTGTGTAAGCGACATACAACATGATCGCTTGATACTATGTACATGCAGAGTAGTGTGTTCGTTCGTACCGATCCGCAAGCAAAAAGCCTCCGGTCCCTTCCCGCCGCGTACAAGTTTACATTGGTACGAGGCGCGGAGCCGAGCCTGGCGAGCTTGCTGGGTGTGCCGGGACCAACTAATCTTGCCGATCACTTCGTATTGAGCAACCCGCGAAGGAAGAATCTGAGTGGATGGTTTCCTCTCTCTTTCGCTAACAACGTTGCTGGATTATGTGATGAGTGATATCCACGACACAATCTCCGGATGGGGCGTAAGGGAGGAGAGGGAGGGTATAAAAGACGGTGAGATGCCCCCGGGATAAATGGCAAACATTTTCCAGGTGACAAGATCAGATCTCACATCATACAAAGAATCCTTTCCATAGGTATCTCTATCTATCTATATAATATCTGAGAAGATCTCGCCTTCGAGACGTCTTCATACTACACAAACACCAAACATTTGGAATAACAAACCATCCCACATCCACAATGGTATCCATCAAGACTCTCCTAGCTACGGTGGCAGCATCACTCCCGCTGTCCTCGGCGTACATCAGCAACATGGTAGCGCCGAGCAGCGCGAAAGCCGGGACGACGATTACGGCGACGCTGACGGCGTCTATCTACATTCAGAACTGGGACGACTTCGGCATCATCTGGGGCTTGTCGCCGGCCTTCGTCGACTGCGGCGACGTCGTGTGCGTTGGCCAGCGCATCGACTATACCCCGCTGTTCCCCGACCACGTCCCCGAGCCCGGCAACTTCACCATCGACCTAACCATCCCCGACGGCTTCTCCGGCGACTACCAGCTCATCGCCGCCATCCCGTTCCTCGTCGGTGTAAGTGCCTCTTCTGTGTCTTCCCTAGAAGATGTTGGTAGTAGTAGTAAGAAGATATGCTAACAAATGACGCAGGCTTCTGGTGAGACCGGTATCCAGGGCCACAGTGCCAACATCACCATCGAGGCGGCATGAATCTAGACCGACCAAGTTCGGGACTTGGCTAGGGTTAGGCGTTTGTTCATTTTGTAACGGCCATGCATAGAAACTCCTTGGAAAGCTAGATGAGAATAATGATTCTGCGAAGAATCAGCGTTGGGACTGTATGGCATGCATACATTGACATAAAAGCGTGCGATGGTTAGAAAAACGGATGGTTGGAGCATTTGGGTTAATCTTGCCATGATAATAGCGATAGCATGAAATAGTTATTCGTAATTCAAGACGCTGAAGAATCAAGTGCAAGTAGTGGACCTCGCAGTCCTAATGCTGATTGTGTGAATTTAGTAGCGGTAATAGGTAAATGCACGTCCTGAACACCCTCGCTATGCCGAAGATCCAAACTTCATTAATCGACTCCCCAACCGTAGAAGATCGTAGGACAGCGACTGACAACTCGCTAATAAGTCAGTCTTACCTCATTCATAACCCCCCGAGGCATATTATTTCCTCTAAGCCATATCCCCATTGTTCGAATCAAACTTGTAGTACTCAACCCTGGGGTTGCAATCGTCTGTCTAGTTTGCTTGCCTGTGGCTTGTCGTCTTGTGCGTCGGTCATAGATTGGGCAACGCTGACGCGTGCTACACCGGCGATCTCAGAGGTCGAATTGTGAGGGTGATCCCCCTCAACAACCATAGAGATGGTAGGCGGCTTCTTGTCTCTCCACTAGAGACCCAACATGCGGCGGACCCCGTCCCGAACCTTCTTCTCGTACTCGGCCCGTCTGTCTCTCCACATCTTGGCCGCCTCGACGTTGGCCGGGCTCTCGTCGTTAGGCTCTGCCAGCATGCTCATGACGGATATAAGGATCTTTTCGACGGATTGGATGGGGCTCCATCGCTCGGATGCGTGCTCGTAGTGGTTCGGGTCGTCTCCTGGCGGATGCAGGATAGAGATGCATACTAAGCCACTTGGGTAGACTGGCATTTATCTTATGTTAGATGATAAACTCCGTAACATCTAGCTAAAGTCAGACTTACCATTGGGATGGAAGATCTCTCCCAGGAAAGTCATCTTAGGCGGTGCCAGCGGATAGTCCTTGGGGAACTTTAGTTTAGCAGGGAAGATGCCGCCTTCGAAGGGAGTGCCTTCGGGGCCTTGGATCAGGGCTTCCCAGTGAAGCATGTCGTCTTCGCTGACGGGGCCGGCCGTGATGCCGTCGGGTGGATTGTTAGTCAACATCTTGTACTCCTGAAGGAGCCGGCGATGGGCGGTCGATTGGGCCATGTTGGCAATCTTTCTATGGCTGTAGTAATAGAAGTCCAAGTCGAGGATGAATTCTGTCTTATTGAAGTGCTATAACTTAAGACTTAACTACCTAGAGAATTCGTCTTGTGTTTGTTAAGACTTCGAGATAGTTGTCTAGGTGTCGATATGAAGGAATACAAGAAAGTCAGAGGATGAAGATCATTTGGCGGGGTTCGGGGTTCCTCAAGTCAGCTAAATAAGGTACGTACCTGCATGCTGTGGATCACTGTCGAGGTTCCATCGAGCTTGGCACAGTAAATCCTGGTCAAGTAGAGATTAATCGTGTAGCCGAAGTTGACCCGTTTCAACCCGCCATCTTTAAGAGCTACGAATTAGAGAAGCTTCAAAACGTCATTTGAAAGCTCCGGAGCTTTGCGCTTTTTCTAAGAATCGTGGGCTGGATATGCCTCCCCGATTGAGCCTGAGGCCCATTGGGCATCGCAGCTCTCACTACTTACCAATACAAGGGGTCAGAAGAGGCTCAGTGTGTTTCTTTTGTTCGTTAGCTGCTCGACTCCATGGAGAATTTAGCCGCCGTCCGAGGCCAAAATCTCAAAATTCTCGTCGTCTTGCCTCGACCATTCCAACTACCACCGATCACCCCGTCGCCGATCCTCGAATAGAACTAGAGAATGTACTTCAAGACCTTCAAAAGTATGCGGCCAATTATGTCAATATTTCCCGTCTACAGCTGGCTGTCAATGGCTTGCGACAGCAACCGGGAAACGAATCGATACGGGTTGCGGTATTAGGCCTGACGAACGGCTCTGAGTCTAGTCAGACTGCAAAACAAGTACTGAAGCTCCTGCTTGCCGACCCATTGAAGGCCGAAGAAGAGTGGGAGAAGGAGGTCGATGGCCATGATCTGACACAACCGATGATCCTAAGAATTGGAGCTGATATACCACAAGATCTCGTGTCTATATCGGTTACGAAAGGGAGCTTGCTGCACGAGGTCAATGTTTCGTCCGCGACACTAAATGGAAACAATCTTGAGTTAATACTCATGGAGACGAATCCTTTCTTATCGGCCCAGGAATTAGGAGCTCTAGAAGGATTTGAGAATTCCGTGCTTGTTCCTACTGTCGACGTTCCCACATCTAGTTCGGGCAGATATACCCCTATCACAACGCCAGTACATAAGGCTCTGATTGTGGCTGATGGCATCTTGGGTGCGGCATCAATAGTGTCAATGCCCACTCTAGAGAGTCAAAAGGTGATCACAGCTGCGGTAAACTTGCCGGATTACAAATCAACAGATTCTTCCCCATTGCCATTTACTCCTATCGACGTTGGGACCGCAACCCTCGGGTTGGGACTAGTTCGCAAGGATCTCAAAAATGCTATTGAATTTGAACATCTTTGGTTCCAAAGCAACGTCCCGAGACTTGTCGAGTGGCTAAAAGCCGACATCATTGCTTCATCTGAAGGGACAACTAAACCGCCCGTGAAAGAGCTCATCGCCTCAATACTCAGAAACACATCTGCAGCAATAGAAGGCGAGCAAGCCCGCCAACTCGGCTCGTCGCTATCTTCTACAACAGTGCCCACGTCTCTCAAAGCACTCCAGAATAGTCTTGACGATTGGGCGGAGAGTGCACATACCGAATTGCAAGAGCAGCTTGACCTAGCATTCTCCAGCAGACGGTGGCGTAAATTGGGATGGTGGAAATTGTTCTGGCGCGTGGATGATGTGGGGATGCTCACAAACGATATTCTCACCCAACGATTTCTACCAGCATCGGAAAGGAGTGCTATTTTCCTCGCTGGAAGAATGAAAGAGGCCGGCATCGCCCTAGGACCTTTCCCAAATCTAGTGGGTCAATCTACTGAAGAGAATGGCATCGAACTCGAGCATGCGGAATTAAGAGAGCCTACCATAACAGGAGCCCCATGGCCGGTGAACATTCCTAACACTCGACTCTATCTCCAGACACAAACTATCCCTAACTTGCAAGCACTTGCGCAAAAGCTCACGCTACAAACACTCAGTACCTCAGGACTTACTACCGCACTTGGTATGCTCGTCTACTTCAGTACCTTGACGACGACATTATACGAAGCTGGCGCAATCGCCGCGCTAGGCATCGTGTGGAGCATGAGACGGATGCAGAAGCGATGGGAGACGGTGCGGAAGCTCTGGGAAGGCGAAGTTAGAGAAGAAGGCCGCAAGGCCGTCCGAGGCGTTGAGCGTGTGGTAAGCGCGGCTTTATCGCGAAGCCAAACCACCACTAGGAACGCACCTGAACGCCACCTGCAAGCAGAAGTAAGCAAGGTTAGGGAGCTCGTGGAGAGGGCCCAGGAAATCCTTGGCAGGTTGAAGTGAGACATATCCTCCACTGTAAACTACCTACACTCTGTACATTACATTGTTCATGATACCAATTGACGCGGCATGATATGCTGCGCTATCTTCTCGGCCGGGATGAACGTCTAAGGAATCACCATAAATCATCATGTTGGAGTGAAATTGTCGGCATTCGTTATGATTTACTACTTCGACTATCAGTAATAACATAACGGTGCCGGCCCGGATCCTAATCCGTATAGTCTCCCTAGGCCACGAGAAAACTCAACAGCCTAGTCAAAGGCATAGGCTGTAAAACGAGTAACGAGTAATAAGGATGTGTCCCTAGCCGTGCTACACGCCACACGGAAAAGAGGAAGCAGCTGAAAAAAAAAAAAAAGCAATAAGATTGATCCGAACGCCTATCGCTCAATTTCATATATGATAGAAAATACAATGGTATCATACCAACCCTCCCAACAACAAGATTAATATATGAGTAATATATGCATCCGACAATGCAGGACAATCACCACTCGCCGCCGCCGCCCCAGTCGCCTCCCGAATAGTCAACCGTGCTCGCGTCCACGTAGCTAGCCTCGACGCTCACGCTTTCCTCCATCGTCATGGAGTTCTGGTCCATGTAGGCCGTCTCGCTCATGTTCATGTTCATGCTCATATCCACGGTCACGTCCATGTTTACATCCACCATGGTCGTAGTGTCGACGTACGATCCGTCCATGTACGCGGTATCCGTGTACGATGCATCCACGTACGATGCATCCACGTACGATGTGTCCGTATACGTAACGGCTTCCGCGTTCGTGTTGGTCGTGTCCGCGTAAGCTGTATCGGTGTATGTCGTGGTATCCATGTATGATGTATCGGTAAATGTGTTCGATCCTGCGTTCGTATTTGTCGTATCCACCGTGTAACTATTGTCCATATAACTCGTGTTCGTTTGCGTCGTATCTGTAACAGTAGTATTGTCTACGTTGTTGATTATCGTATTATTTATTACAGTTGTATCGGACTGGGGGGCGAAGTACGACTCTGAGGTCGAGTTGTCCATCATTATCTGGGAATCGGCGGGTGGTGGCTCAGAGTATATGGTAGGGTGTTGTTCAGAATGAGGTTGGCGATTGTCTTCGGAATAAGTCGTGTTCTGCTGTTCGTTCTGGTCGGGATATTGCTGATCGGCGTGGGTGCCTTGATAAGGCTCAGAATACGTCTCCTGGTATTGTTCAGAATAATTCGTCTGGTTCTGCTCAGAATATGGCTCATGGTATTGCTCCGATTGGTTTGTATACTGTTGCTCGGAATGGGCTCCGCTAGACTGCTCGGGATGCCCCGTATGATTCTGTCCAGATTGACCTTCATGGTGCTGCTCGGGCTGAGCTTCGTGATGCGGCTCGGAATAGTTTGTGTGATGTTGCCCAGATTGGTCCGCATAGTTCTGCGAGTCATATGATTCATGCTGAGGCTCGGAATTGATTGTATGATGTTGCTGAGAGCCGGCTGGGCCCGCTGTGTCAGGTTTATTTCCAGACAGTGCGTTCAAAGCACCTCCGATTGTAGATCCCAATGCCGCATAAGGATCCGGTCCTCCCTGTGCTTGGTAGAAGGGTTGATTGGGAGGCACTTGGTAAAAAGGCTGGTTAGGAGGTGCTTGAAACATGGGTCGATTAGGAATGCCTTGAAGAAATGGTTGGCCGGGTTGGGCTTGAAAACCTGGTTGATTGAGAGTAGCGGGTTGTTGCATCTGAGGCATCGACGGTCGTCCGACTGGAGGTCGTGAGAATTGAGAAGGTGGTCGCTGATTGAGCATGGTCGGCTGCGGTTGCGAGGCGTTGCCATTTGCTGTTGCTCCCATCATCCCTGGGTTTTGAACCACAGGTGGCCTACCAGGAGTTTGAACGCCAACGGGCTGCATACCCTGAGGACCCTGTTGTAGCTGCGGTCGATTAACAGCCTGGACATACTGAGACATAGCATTTGCGCCAGGCAGGTTTTGTGGTTGCGGCGGTGCGGTCTGGGCGTGTTGTAGACCTGGTGGCCGTTGCGGCTGGCCGGCTTGAGGTTTACCTTGAGACGTGTTGTATATCTGGTTCGCTATAGAGGCACCGGCGGCACCATTTCCACCCAACGACTCAGCGATGATCGCACCACTTACGGCAGCCGTCGTCTGTTTTATGGCAGGGTTTTGCCACGTCTTTTTAGCCCATTTCTTCATCTTCTTACCCGCATCGGTTAGAGCGGCGGCGGCTTGGGTCGAGTTGAAGGGTTTGCCTTGTCCAAATGTTTGCGATAAGCTAGATTGGAATCCGGATGTTTGGAACGGCTGCTGCCCTTGTCCCATTGGTTGATTAGAGACGAACTGTTGTGCACCCGATGCCGATTGATTTGCTGCGTTAGTATATTGGGCCATCTGAGATACCTGTGATTGAGCCATAATTCCTTGTGTCAAGCTGGCTGGGGATTGTCCGCTAGGCGATTGGATGCTCTGACCCATGCTCTGGTGCAAATACGGACTTGGACTCGGCACATTTGGAGAGTGTGTGGGCGTATGCTGTTGAGCTGATGCCATGTGTAAAGGGGGCCGGGGTTGTCCCTGATGCAGTGTTCCTGACGTTGGCTGTCCAGGCATTGAACTTCCTGGAGGTGTATGGTGGCCTTGCACATAGTGTTGGGGCGGTCTATTAACTGCTGCTTGAGTTATCTGCTGATAGCTCGGTTGCGGCTGAGGTTTGACTGGCCCTGTCTGGTTTGGTAAAGATTGAGTCTGTGCTGGGGCAGTATGAGCCGACTGGGCTGTCATAGGAATAGGCGGCGATCCGAGTTGGGATGGCAACGGTTTCACCTGTCCTGGAAGCATCGGGAAAGGTTTCGATATGCCAGCCCCTGGAGGGCTGGGCTGTATAACCTGAGGACTCTCATGCTGTCCTTGCGCTGCTGTAGGTTTAACGACATTGGGCGAATTCTGGTGAGGTGTGCTAGCAGAATGAGGATGTTGAGAGGCAACTCCTTGCGCAGTAGCGTATGTGTGCGATGATGCCGAGGACGGCGGACGATGAAGTGAGGCAACCGAAGGAGCAGGTGAAGATACCTGACTATGAAGTGGAGATACGGGTTGGGTCGCAGGAGATGACGAAGGGTGCGGTTTGATTTGTCCTGCGGTTATTCCTGCTGAATTGTTCTGGTTCGGTAATTGACCATTGATGTGTGCTGCTACTTGACTGCTTTGAGGTGTCTGACCAGGAACAGAGTTGAATGACGGTCTCTGGGTGTTCTGTTGATTGGATATCGCAGCCTGCGTCGCCGTAGGTTGATAAGTATTAGGAGCGGGATTAGCCCCGGTAGACATCTGATTTATCATATTTAGACGGTGCTCTGGTCTTTGAGGTAGGACTGGCGAATTAGTGGCGATAGGTGGTCGATTCTGCGCATGCGCAGCAGCCGATGAAGCATGTACAGTAGTTGAATGCTGTGACGATCCAGATATCGATGGTGGTCGTTGGTGCCCAGACGACGTTCCAAAAGTAGCTTGAGGCGCTATCGAGTGAGGCGGCGCCTGGAATCCAAAGTTAGATCCAGCTGATCCAATTGATGATGGAGTTCCCGGTGGATAGGCAACGTGAATTTCAGAAGCAGGATTGACCTTTTCGGGCCGCTGTGGGAGCACAGGCTTTCGTAGGACCTTGTGTTGAAGTGTGGAAGAGCTTGGCGTTGGCGCTTGGAATGAAGCAGGGCGACTTACATATGATGGCTGGTGGATATTCGCCTGTTGGATGGAAGAGGCTGTAGAAGCAGGTCTCCCATGATGTCCTTGAGGCTGACTGACTGAATTCTGCGGGCTAGGCTGTGCAGGTGGTCTATTCGTATTAGGAGGGTGAGCGCTATCTGGAGTGCTTAGTGTAGGCGAAGTTTGAGAACTGAGGGGTTTTGATGCTTCAGGTGGGCCAACATTCGCAGTGGGCTTGTCTGGACTCCCTGGCTTTTGAGGCCTAGAAAGGGACAGCGGAGCAATCACCGGCAGTGACTCACCCATAATAGAGTGAAGTTGTTCGGTAACCTGCTGAATTTCCTGCGATAATGCTCCTAGACTGTTTGAATCAGGTTGAACTGCTGAGGAGTTCTGCGGCTTGTTATGGGCTTGCTCAATTGTAGACGGAATCTCCTGAAAGACGTATATTCCAGGACCGCTTATTTTCGGAGGAGCCGTTTCCTGGGATGACAATTGGGTCGGCAAAGTATTGACCCTATGAGCACTAGGACGGACATTATCCACATGTGGATGGATCGGACGCTGGGCGCCTGAAGCTTGGGGGCTCTGTTGTCCATGAGCAGGTACGAGCACCGACGGAACATGAGGTGAGCCAGAATCGGAAGCGGGCGGTCTCGTGTTGAAGGAAATACTCTCATGTCTCGCTCCGGATCCCGGTAGAGGCGGGATAACACTCTGCGCGGGCTTCTGCTGAGAACCATCTTGTGGTGACTGTACTCTCGATGGTGCCGTCGCAGGTTGTAGAACAGCTGGCACAGGGGAAGGCTCGACCTGTGGGGAAGGCGTAGAGACAGCTGCCGGTATTCTGGGACCTGACGGTGGCCTCAAGACTTCCGGATGGTTAGGAGTTACCCCTGAAGACTCAACAGGTCCTGAGAGAGAATGTCTTTTATGTTCTGTGAGACCAAGTTCGGAGTTTTGAGATTGGAGAACCGAGATGCTGGACAGCGCTACCGACTTCCTGTTAGAATTCCTCGGTTCCCCGTTGGGGATCCCCTGTGTACCAGGCTTCCACGTCTCATATTTATTCTGGTCGGCCTGGACTTCGGTTGGCCGCTGAGAAGCAAGAACTTTTTGTTCTGGAAGCGAGGGAGATCCCGTTTCTCCAACCACTTTATCCCCAGGTTCGGTAGCTGTTCTCAAAGGAGGGTACGCGAAGGAAGCCGAAACTAGCGGGTATTCCTCGACGGGTTGCATGGATACCTGGACAGGATGTTGATCTGATTGCTTCTGTTCCACTGGACTTCTATGCGTCGGCAACTCCGCCGGGCCATTTTGTTGAAGATTGGTCTGTAAAGGAGCCAGCACGATTTGTGTTGCGTCCAATTCAATTGGAGCCAGCTCTTCTGCGCATTTGATCGTATCACTTGTGGCTAGCTCGGCTACCAGCCCAACCGGAGACCATATCGACTCTTCATGGAGTTCTGCTAGTGCCGGTTGAGGTGTTGGTCCGGGCGTGACCTTGACGGCATTGTTCTCATCGCCAACCGGGCTTACATCATTAAGACCGAAGTACATGAAGTTGTCCGGATCGAAGTAGCCCGTGGCCCCCATGCCGTCCTTTTCGTCAATCGTCGTTGTCTTCTTCCTTCCATCTACACCCAGTTTCGTCGCATTCGTGTCGTTGTTAATCCCATTGGGCGTGCTTTGTTGGGCGACTAGGTGTTCGCCAGGGGCTCGGTGCGAGGGTGCGAGGTCGAGGGCTCCGAAACCAAGTCCTACTAATTCGGGAAACTCGTCACCCGGTCGCGGGAAATGGTATTGTGTCAGGCCAGTTATTTTATATCGGTAGAACCACCGAGTCCCATCATAGTCGGACTCCCATCCTTCAGGAAGCACCATTTTCAGAGAGAGTGAGACAAAACCAGCAAGCGGGTTTTCGGCCGGATAATGGGCGAACAAGGTGTATACAATAACAAGCAGGTTGCAGACTCGACGATATAGGAATTTAAAACGAAAGGAGAGGAACCCGGGATAACTGAGTTAGCCAAGACTAGGTCGAGGCAAACTCGCTTCCTCGGAGACCAACGTTTCAATAAAGCAGACGAGGGAACGATGACATTTGATGGAGGAGGCAAAAGAGAGAAACGGTTTCTCAGGGAAAGCCTCAGAGCCTGACGCGACTTGTTGGCCGAGCGGCTGATTGCAGGTCACGCACGAGAAATCGGCTCGCGATATTCCCTCCCACAGGGCGTCTCATCCGAAGGTCCTTTTGGCCAAACAGTTGTTCAGCTAAGCTCCAATCTCCGCGATTTAGGAGGACGCCTAGCCCTTCTAGACGTCGGTCCATTGAATGGTGGCGTATAGCGTGCAGCAGCTGAACTCGAGGACTCCATTTTCGTGAGAGTACGCCGGCGCTTGCCAAGCAGCCCACCAATCCCTGATCAATTCTTTGCGAATATTAAACCCGAGAATAAGCCCACCGAAAAAGTTGAAGGGCTCATATACGAAGTTATCGCCATCCCGGGATGATTACATCAGAGGAGACTAGACGCAAGAGTGAAGTTGATTTTAAAAGATTCTAGATCTCTTAACCTGTCGGTAAGACCTTTCATCCATGTTACAGTGACATGCCGCAAACAGGGGTCCCTGGCCACCCCATCGAGGGGCTTGGACAAATGTGATACGTCCGAATGTCATTCCTTACACCGAGTTTAGTGTCATAGATTCATAATTAGAAAAATCACTAAGCTCAATTGATTCAATAGGGGTCCTATCTCCACGTGAGCAAACGAAGAGTCACAAAATAACGACAACTTGTCTCAAAACTGAATAGGATTCTTTCAAGCTTTTGGAACAATATGTGTAACCCGATCCAACGAGACATTCTTCACTTCAACATAGCGCGGCTTCCATCAATCTCCTCGGCTGCATTTTTGGTGCGTGGTTGATCCTGATTACCGTAGTGCGCAGCATCTCCTCCCATGTCGTCGATAACCCCACGACTATGTTCTTTAGACTTCTCGCTCGTGTCTAATAGACCAAATCCATGTCAGCAAAGAATTAATGAGCCAGAATTGAGGATTTCAATAGGTTATATATACTGACTTGGGTTTGCGATATTGGCTTTGTGTCCCTTCACAATGTGAGAAACGGTCTCCTTGCCGGTGCTGAGCTCTTGCATGTCTCGGGACATCGTCGACTTGGCGCCAGCTGATTCCATGGTGACTGTTGATTCTTGGGTTGAAATAGGCTTTTGTCTATCTGATTTAAGGTGAGATTGGCTTGTTGTCTTCCAACTACTGAGGTCTAAGGTTCTCGAGGATTGGAATGACCAAATTTGAGGCCTAAGATATTCTCTTTATTTATATTGTATTACAAGTATATGAACAGCCGCATCCTGTTACGAGAAGTCATACAATGACGTCGTAGGTTTCCCTTCAATTGCTACGGTACATCTCGTGGAAGAATGACTTTGGCGAGTAAAGATCTCGATGTTGATGTCATATTCTCCCAAAACCCCTAGCAACACATTGATTTGTTTACCATAAACCGCGTATTATCGTGTAGAAGATCGGGTTTCTCAAGAAATTCAGTTGGTGATTTGCACAGAGTAACAGGGTTACGTCATGAATCCCTGATCGCCGGATTGGTACTAACCGTGGTCCCCAGGTTTTGCAACACCCCCCCATTTGCAACACCACTTACAGTGGGATTATACCAAAAAAGCTACATTTTCAATCTTGAATAACTCCACGTACGTATGAGATGCTCGAATGAGGTAACCTTTCACCGGTAGAGAATTACTTAAATTATATAATACGTATTTGTTTTTCGAATTATCTCCGCGATAAGTATTATACGTGTGATAGTTGTAAGGTAGAATAAAAGGTACATCCTTTCATATAGAAATTAGGTGTAAAAGTAGGTTACTTTTATGAAATCGTAAAATCACCCATTACGCGATAATAAGGTATAAGACTTTAGATCTTTA